>OX383954.1:10568594-11168594 GCA_947532085.1 Elegia similella
ATGCAAACCTGTGCAAACAATCTTACAAATCAATTTACTCATACACGAGTTTTACTGACCTTTTCACACTAAAACTGTTAATTTCTAATTGCCATGTCCGTAAAACACTGTTTTTTATGCTTTAACAACAAATAGAATATGGATAAATACGAAATATTAATTTTTAACAATTTATTTATTTCGTTCGTGCTATGTAAACTCACGAAAACATCAAGTGATGAAGTGACACTGACAGAAAGGTAATGTGTTGTGTTGCCATTGCCAGGTTCGGAGAATACAAGTTACAGTTTTTCATGAATAATATGTAACTTTTGTTCGACTGTGTAATGTTATTTTGTTACATACATACATAATAAGTAAAATACAATGCTTATTCTTCCCCTCTGAGTAAGTTATATATTTATGTATCATTGTAAGTATTTAAATATATGTAGGTTTATTTATTTTTTTTGTATTCATTTAAGTTTATTAATATTTATATGTATTTAGTAAGTAAGTATTTAACTACCCCGCACTACCTACCTGCTTTAATTTCAAGCGATTTGTTAAAGAAAAGGTTGCCTGGAAGAAATTGCTATGCGATAAGGCCGCCCTTTGCGCATTTTCGTATTACTAAGTTAAGTTTGTAATTTTTTTCTATGTGCAATAAAGGGTTTCTATCTATTTATCTGATGCTAAATTTATAATCATAAATAAACTAATTAAATCAACTACACACGTAAATACCTTTTTTTTTTGCAGATATTAAATTTTTGTGATAAGCTTTAATAAACGAATCCACACTGTAAAGAACTTTCTAAGGCAAATCAAATGAGCCCAAACACGATTGGTGTACATTGTTTACGTTAAGAGTTCCTAGGCCACCTTCTGACTCCATCATCAGACCAGCGCAACGATTACATAATATTGTATTATGATCCGATTTACTCATGCATGTAAAATTTCAGCTCAATTGGTAATGGGGAAGTGGATCAAATTTAGGTAACTCGCAAAATTTGATTACAGACAAACACCGGACAGGTGAAACTAAATAAAAGCTTGTAATTTAGATTATTAGCGGGAATTGTGACGTCCTTAGCGCCCGCTCCATATTTTTTCTAGGTCCATCGTACCTATATAGAATTCCACAGACACAACACAATAATTAACGCACAAAATGAACGAACAAATAAATACTTACCTTTACTTCACAATAAAACATCACAAAAACTACACATTTTGTATAATAACACTGAAGCTGGCCGCCACTCGTCCCATGCACATACATGCAACTAAGTAAGTGAAAATAATGCAGTAAGTACTTTCACAAAATTTAAGGCACACATACAATTTTAATTAATTTTATTACAAGACGGCAGGCATGTTTAGTTTGCTATCAACAAAGCGTGAATTTAGAATGTTTAAATACAGTTCGTGGCAAAAAACATTTGTTTTTATTGTTTTCCGTGTGTGTAAGAGGCCTACACTAATGTCAGATTTTTTAATCTGCCTGAAGGCTGACATAGCCTCTGACACAGCTTAACGACTGCCATCAATGATGACAGCCGGGACCAACGCCATAACGAGCCTAAGCACGGAGGAGCTAGAGATATTTCATGCCACTTACGGTCACCCATCCCAGTGGAGACTGCGCCCAGGGTTGCTTAACATGCGGAAGCGCTAATAAATAAAGGGCACCACTGGACCATCGGGCTACTAAAGAAAGGAAATAACGAGTTGCAAATTCAATTAATGGGAGTTAATCTCAGGAATTAATGTTCATCTGTATATCTACAACTTTATGGTTGTGAGACTTGGGCCATGAATAAGAGAGGATAGAGAACGACTGGAAGCATTGAGATGTGGTGTTGGAGGCGCATGGTAAAGATAAGCTGAACAGAGAGAAAGACGAATGGAGAAGTTCTATAAATTGTCAATGCGAAGAGAACGTTACTGCATTCAATAGGTATAAGGCGGGGAAAGATGTTTGGTCACACTCACAACGAAACGACGAGTTCATCAAAACCATTTTGGAAGGGAACGTCGAAGTCTGGAGAGGAAAGGGAGTGCCAAAGCTGTCACTGACGAAGTAAAAGAGTAAGCCAAGACCGTGTCGTATAGAGAGAAAAACGGAAAGATAGAAAAAAGTACTCCACTGATAGAAACGTACCTAGTTCTTAACAAGTTTTTTTTTTTTGCATTTTTGTGTCAAGCATTTATTATAAACGAATCCACACTGTAAAGTACTGTCCAAGACATACAAATGAGCACAAACACGATTGGTGTACCTTGTTTAGTTTAAGAGTTCCTATGATCACCTTCCGACGTCGTTGCGCCGGTCTGATGATGGACATCAGACCAGCGCAACGATTCCATAATATTTTATTGTCATCAGATTTACGTATGCATGCAAAATTTCGGCTCAATCGGTAACCGGGAAGTGGATCAAATTTAACTCGCAAGATTTGATTACAGACACACATCGGAATAGGTGACAATAAATTTAAGCTTGTAAAATAATGATGATGGTATATCTACAATGACAAAATGACGTCACTTGGCCGACGGCCAATCTTCATTATTAACGTGTTTAAGTTAGCTAGGAATGCGCATAATATTGATATTAGCACAACCGGTTAGTAATATCATTATAATTTGATTATTGTGGATGTGAGCATTGTTAATTTTGAATCATTTGTCTGATAATAAAATGAGAAGTTATTATACAACAAATAACAAAAGACGGAAAGATATCGTTTGCTCAAAAGAATTATGTCAACAAAACACGCCTTCTCCTCACGATTTTTTGTATTCCTTGGTCCACTCCTCTACAAAAGACTTAATAAATAAAAAAGTAGGCTTTTATCCTTTTACTTACTTATACGAGTACCTTTAAAAAATACTACAGCAAGCCCTATTAAATATGTCCTACGAAGAAACAGAGGAATTGCTAATAGTTTTAAAATAATAATATAGTTATGTGGTTCATTTTATTGTCTCATTATGTATAATTTAATTCTAATTGTAATTGTGTATGGAGTTTCTAGTACTAATTTTAGTCTTAAAAACGCCTGAAATACAGGATGTTTTTCATCCTAGCTCAGGCACCCTTAGTTCATATGTCCCTTAATGTATTTATAATGTATTCTAAAATGTGTTCCTATTAATTGAATAAAGAATGTGTGTGGTCCTATTCTACTCTGCCGGATACCACACGGTGTGATATGATTATGTCCGTATATATTTATTGTATTCATACATCCATATTATGTCGCTACATAATGTATTTTTTGTATTATCTACTTATTCTTTCTCTCTTTCTCCCCATCATTGACGGTGGTGGCGTTTCGGAGTCAAAAACCCGCTTTGAAACCGCATGTACCCACCGACCATTCTTGGGTATGTTTTTGTATAGAAAATGAGTAATTCAACCAATTATTCTTCAATCATTCTACAACTTAAATTTTTTTTATCAAGTTTTTGACGTGACAACGTCTTATAAATCGATGAACACCGGCTGCATGCACGAAAAATGTCACGTTCCGGAGTACCAGCTGCAGAACCAGTAGTAGTAATATCTATCACGCATCTATCTCTCACCGTTATCACGTAAAATAATTATCGACCGTAAACCGACTTTACAGACAACAAATTTAAGTTATTTTTTTTTTAAATTGATATAGTACTTATAGTATAAAAGTCATTGTAAAATTCCTTAGATCATCTACTATGCTGGTCTGGGAGAAAATGAAAAACGTAGAATGTGCCAGCTGCTTCTCTTCCCGGGCAGATCATAAAAGCCGATCGAAAGAATCTGTAAATCTGCAGAATCATGTCAATGGGCGATGCGGCTAGCAACCCATCACTATTTTGATGCTGTGTTCCATCTACACGTCCTCCAACATGCTAAATGTGGCTATATGGTCTTATGGACCTAGGTTCTGTCTACCTCATATGGGAAAAAGACGTGATACTTTGATCATACATTTCGCAGTAAATTTTCGCGTGTCACTGTACCTTCTTGTGACTTATAACAAGTAATGTTTATTTCATAGTGAAAGTGCCTAATTCAAATAAATTCCCTTACTGCTCTGAGAATACTGTCGAAAATTGCATTAAAAGATTTCTGTTATTTTTGGCGTTTGTTCTAGTATTTACTAATCAACTTCTAAGTCAGATCTATTTTACAACTTTTATTTAACTTGCAATGGTATGTATATAAATGTTTTTACGGGTGGAAACTTGCAACTCAATTTTGAAGCAGATACCTTCCACAGATTGACATGTTCAGGAAAGTACTGTATGCATTATTAAACTACCTCCGTGGTCCAGTGATTCCCAAGGGAAGCATACTTTGCCATCTGGTAGTCGTTAAAGGAACCACGTCAGAGGCCGAGAGGCGGTTACGAAGAACTCTGACACCAGGGTGTGCGTGGTCGATTGACCGTGACACCTACACGAAATGATGATGATGATGATCCTCTTTGTTTTATACAATACATTAATATAATCTTAAATATGCGTACGAATATGTATAAAACAACGACATCCTGAGATAAACTTGTTGTGGTATAAAATGATAACTTGCAATAATTTTATGCATCGCAATTATTTTATCTAGCAGACCACCAGCCTTGGCTATTGATGATTCAACTAACATAGATTATTATGAAATATTGCGCATAGAAAACACTTTTTATATACATAGGTATACGTAGGTATTCTACTTCTACACTAATGTTATGTTTAACGGAAGGCACGTTATGTTGGTCCCGGCTGCCATCTGGTAGTCGTTAAAGGACCCCGTCAGAGGCCGAGAGGCGGTTCCGAACAACTCTGACATCAGGGTGTGCATGGTCGATTGACCTTGTCACCTACTCGAAATAATGATGATCCTTGCTAATATTATAAATGCGAAAGTGAGTTTGTTTGTTTGTTTATTTGTTTGTTTGTTTGTTTGTTTGTTACGCTTTCACGCCGTAACAACTGAACCGATCATCATGAAATTTTGCATACAAGTTCTCTGGAGTACGGAGAAGGACATAGGCTACCTTTTATCCCGGGAACTACTATTCCCGAGGAAACGACATTGACGCGGGCGAAAGCTAGTAATATTATAAAGAGGAAAGATTTGTTTGTTTGCATTAATTAGGCTCCGAAACTACTGGACGGACTTGAAAAATTCTTTCAACGTAGGCTATGGATTCATCATCATCATTACTGATGCAAAACGTCCACTGCTGGACATAGGCCTCTCCCAAAGATTCTTCGTTCCATGGGAGGATATTGCCATACTCACCACGCTCGGCAGGCGGGTTGGTGAGCGCAGTTTCTTTGGCTTCTTGTGCTTTCGACGCTGCTGCCAATCGAAAGCATTTTTAAGCTAGGGAAAGATTGGAATAGGCTAGTTTCCTTGGTCGTAAAAATAACATAACAATTAGTCCGTCAGTTAGATAATCAAAAAATAGTGGACACGTATTTTTTCTTTTGTCAAATAAACAATAAAGATAAAGCGCGTCAAAGTTCAGGAGTAGGGGCTTATGACGTCAAAGTTTGCTAAAAATTGTAGCAAACTATGACGTCACACGGAACTTTAAAGGGCTATATCTTTATCATTTTTTGTTTAATCGACAAAAGAAAAAATACGTGTCCAAAATTTTTTGAATATCTAACTGACGGACTAATTATATTTTTTTAGGAAACTAGCCTATTTGTTTGATCTGGAAAGGGAATGAAGGTATTGGGATACTACTTACTCGGATGAATGGAGGAGAAGCAAGGAGCAGCTCGGGAAGCCGGGTGCGCGTACCCGATACCTGCAACCACCGGACAGGCAGTTAAGGATGACACCCCTGGCCTTAGGCTATGGCTATTGAGACTATGGATAAAGTATCTATATGACTAGCTCCGTGGCGCAGCGCGCAGCGGTCAACACGCCAGCCTGCGACACGGAGTGACCGGGTTCGATCCCCGGCCAGGGCAAGATGGAAAATGATCTTTTTCAGATTGGCCTGGGTCTTGGATGTTTATCTATATATGTATTTGTTATAAAATATAGTATCGTTGAGTTAGTATCCCATAACACAAGTCTCGAACTTACTTTGGGGCTAGCTCAATCTGTGTGACTTGTCCGTATATATTTATTTATTTATTTTATTTATCTATCGACGATATACGGAAGGTTGCTGGCAGTGATTGGAAAAGAAAAGCTCAAGACCGAGCTCAGTGGCGTGTCATGGGAGAGACCTATGTCCAGCAGTGGACTAGTATAGGTTGATGATGATGATGATGATGATCTATTTATATCATGCGAAGCCGGGCTGGCCTTTGTAAGCGATAAATACGAGTTTAACATGTATGTAAGACATCATCATCATTAGGTCTTTTTAGTCTTCACTACATGAGCACGACCCTCTCTGTACTACTAGAGCCATACTTGGCCAGAGCAGTCAGAGGACTTGGCCTACACTCTCCACGCTGGCCAGACGGGTTGGAGAGGTCTCTCAGATGTTTATAAGCTTTGTTTAGCTTGTATTTCCTAAGTCGCCTTCTACGACATCCACGGGAAGACTTGGAGTGGTCTTATTCTACTCCGCTGGATACCACACGTATGTAAGACAATTGTTTTATAATTGCTACACACTACACGGTTCATAATCATCAACTTCATCAACGTTTGGCTCTCACGGCAGACACAGACACAATAGATAGTAAGAAATATTTGGGGCTTGGTGCAAGTCAAAAGCATAATGATTTTTAATAATACCTGTCTCGTCGACTTCATTTTAAACCGATAAAAGAAGGAGGATATCAATTCGGTTGTTGAAGTGAAAACTTCTTTGGGATAGATAAAAAATGTCAGACTCGTGGCAGGACACGTAGCCTAATCGAAAGTTCGTAAGACGGACACGTAACATTCCAAAATATTCAAAAATGCACATGAATAATTTTCCCCCGTATTCGAAACATTTTTTAATTGATGCTTCGCTCCTATTGGTCGCAGCGTGATGTTTTATAGCCTAAAGCCTTCTTCAATAAATGGACTATCCAAGACAAAAAAAAACAATTTGAACCAGTAGTTTCGGAGACTAGCGCATTTAAACTAACAAACTTTTCAGCTTTATAATATTAGTATAGAGTATAGATATGCACCACTGTAACAATAACAATATCCGCTCAAGCTTATAACTTAAACTAACCAACTCAATCGCAGTGAAAGTGCTGATAGTGCAAAATTACCGTACACCAGCTTCTAAAGCCTTAACATGTCTTTCTGATTTGTTACTTCCCGTCGTTACTTTTCGTTTTTGATGTATTCATCTGCGGTTATGATGAATGATGATGTTTTCATAATCATTGGTATTGACGGATTGGCGTTTTTGGAAAACAGTGTCGATAACAGTTAACGGTTTAAGTACTTTTAACTGGGTCAACAGGACCCAGTTAAAAGTACTTAAACCGTTAAGTAATGTCTCTTTTTGTACCGCGCGGAGTTTTCACTTCTTTTTATTTTTCATCCTTACTAATATTATAAATGCGAAAGTGAGTTTGTTTGTTTGTTTGTTTGATACGATTTCACGCCGTAACTACTGAACCGATCATCACGAAATTTTGCATACAAGTTCTCTGGAGTGCGGAGAAGGACATAGGCTACCTTTTATCCCGGGAAAAAGTACTATTCCTGAGGGATCAACATAGACGCGGGCGGAGTCGCGGGCGAAAGCTAGTTACATTATATTCCAAAAACAGTTTGGAATATTTATAGTACTTCCTCTCCTACGCCGCGCCGGCGGTCTCAGGTCACGTGTCCGTCTTACAAATTTTCGGTCAGGTCACGTGTCCTGACGCGAGTTTAACATTTTTTTACTCATCACAAAAAGTGCACAACGCCGCTAAAGAAGTTTTCACTTCAAAAATTGGTTGTCTGTAAAGTCGGTTTACGAACGATAATTTTACGTGATAACGGTGGAAGGGAGATAGATGCGTCACAAGCCGAACGCTAAGGCCGATCGTGCTTCACAATCACTTGTTCTGTGCTCTTGCTTGCACATGGAACGTGACACTTTTCCGTGCGTACAACCGGGGTTCATCGATTTATATGACAGTAGTTTGAAGAAGGTTTTATTTTTATGAAATATCTTACTCATCATCATTTCGAGTAGGTGTCACGGTCAATCGACCATGCACACCCTGGTGTCAGAGTTCTTCGGGACCGCCTCTCGGCCTCTGACGTGGTTCCTTTCACGACTACCAGACTTACTATGAATATCTTACTATGGAGACTTTATGTTTTGCAATATAAATTTACTTTTGCTAAATGACCCATTGAATTTCTTATCTCTGTTTCCCATCGTTACTTCTCGTTTTGATATATTTCCTAAGTCACGATAGTAAAGGAAATATTACGCTTAATTTATTAATCGTTATTTACCATCAGGTGAGATGGGAGACAAATGCCTTATTCAATACTTAATCCTTTCCTTACTATATATATATATCTATACTAATATTATAAAGCTAAAGATTTTGTTTGTTTGTTTGTTTGAACGCGCTAATCTCAGGAACTACTGGTTCAAATTGGAAAATTCTTTTTGTGGTGGATAGTCCATTTATTGAGGAAGGCTTTAGGCTATAAAACATCACGCTGTGATCAATAGGAGCGAAGCATCAATAAAATATGTTTAGAAAACGGGGGAAAATTATTTATCTATACTAATTAAAAATCGAACTAATCACAATAACAGAAATTGCCGCGGATGAAGTCGCGGGCAACAACTAGTGTAAGATATAGGTACAGGGCCTAGTCAGGTATGTCTGTCACTGATTGTACAAAGAAATTATATGTATCTATCTGTACTCAGTTGAGTCATCACACCAAAGATATTCTTACGAAACATTTTTATTGAAGTCAAACAATATTAATGGATACTCGTAAGTCGGTTAATTAAAAGTGTGTCGTCTCAAACAGCTGAGTACATAAAACGCTTTCCGCTTGATTACTTTGGGCACAGAATAAGTACTAATGTACTTACAGAAATCGCAATCTGCAATAAATAATAAAATAAATATATACGGACAAATCACACAGATTGAGCTAGCCCCAATGTAAGTTCGAGACGTGTGTTATGGGATACTAACTCAACGGTGTCAGTCAGTGTGGTCACGATGACCAGACCATGTTGCACCTCCTTTCGTGCCCTCTGTGCCCCACCAGTTGCACCAAAGAGGATCTGTACACTGCATCCGAGAGTGGTGTCAGAGTCGCCACATACTGGAGAGACAAAATCTAAATAAAAAATTGCATCTACCGCGCTGCACTATGACGTCGATATTTGCATAAATTGAGCAAATAGGTCGTGTTTGGTATCGTTTTCGTATAAAACAAGGACGAGGAATTCATTTCTGGAACAACATTTCCACTCGTTCATTGAAATAAAGAGTTATGCGCAAAAATAGAAAAAAAAAGACGTGTGGCACTCGGTGACTGCCGCGGTAAAGCTATTGCATAGCATTGTTTATCAACTTATGCAATTATAATTATTTATTTATGCAGTAACTTCGTTACTGTAACTCACTGTTAACTTACTGTAACAGTAACTGTAACTTAGTAACTTAACTTAGCTTAACTTAAGTTACTAAGTTACAGTAAGTTACCCGAGTGGCACACGCCTTTTTTTTACAAAATCTATGGTTTCGCGCGGAAGATCTTTGATTTATCACTTACCGTTAGTTTATAGGCGCTTCGGTTTCTGTGTAGATATTAAAACAAATACCTAATTATGATCACTAGGTGTGTTTGTGCAAAGCGGCTTCCTTTGTTGAAATTTAGCTTCCCATAGAACTTTACCTTAAATACCCGGCTACAAAGGTATTAAAGAAATATCAACTCAATGTAGTAACCGTGAAATTTAGTGTCAGATAGAACGCAATAGCCGTGTGGTTTCCTGCAGAGTAGAATAGGACCACTCCTAGTCTTCCCAAGGAGGTCGTAAGAGGCGACTTAGGAAATACAAGCTAAACAAAGCTCATAAACATCAATGAGACCTCTCCAACCGGTCTGGCCAGCGAGGAGAGTGTAGGCCAAATCCTCTGTCTGCTTTGGCCAAGTATGGCTCCAGTAGTACAGAGAGGGTCATGCTCCTGCAGTGGAGACTAAAAAGACCTGATGATGATGATGAGACAGAAAGCAGTAGGTACCTGTTTTTGTAAGTATGTCTGTTTCATTGTCGTCTCCTGTAGCCTAAACGGGTTGACCGATTTTGAAGTGCGATCATTAGATCCGTATTATTCCCTGGAGTGTCATAGGCTATGTGGCGTTAGCAAAAAAAATATATAGCGGACGTAAACTGTTAAAAAGGCAGTCGTGTTTAAATATTTAAAGGGAAAATACTTAGCGGCGTTGTGCACTCTTTTTGATGGGTCAAAAATGTTACACTCGCGTCAGGACACGTGACCTGATCGAAAAATCGTAATACGGACTCGGAGAGGAAGTAATATCCCCTCTCTTTCTACCGCGCAGAGTTTTCACTTCTGCCGCCACTCCCGGAGTGCAACCCGTTGTTTTTTGTATTTAAATAATCTACTTGTTGACAGGAAATAATGGAGTAGGTTGCCATTACCTACTCCATTTTCACACACTAGTGAACAATTGTCTCACAATGTTTTCCTTCACCGGAAGCAGGTGATAAAAATGTCCATCCTTGAATCAGATTGATCTACATACTCATATTACAGGTCGGGCCGGACGGGGCTTGAACCCGTGTCCTTTCGCTTATAGGTCGCGCTCTTAGATAACTGAACCACTGCTTTGATCGAGGGTCGAAAAAGTAAGCACCCTAAAGTTAGCAAATCACATAATTCATTTCTCCCAGCAGTCGGGCAAAAAGCCAATAATGCGCGTTAACACGACTCGACACTCGAGTTTTATAGGAAAAGTTTTATCAATATCGGCCCAGTACTTCGGAACTGGTAAATATTTATTACACCGCGAATGCGTGGGAAGTGATGGAAACTAGTGTTGGGAAAACTCGAGCTTATGAGACTGCATTTTAAACTCGAGTGACTTTTTCGAGTTATTTTCCACATCGCCTCTAGATTGGTAAATCGTAGAGCTATATCCTAGCTTTTTAAGGGGTAAAAACGGGACCTTATTAACATGGCAACGCTGTCCGTCTGTCTGTCCATCTGTCCGTTTGTCACTAAGCTGTTTCTAATGAACCGTGACAGACAGTTAAAATTTTCACAAAAGGTGTATTTCTGTTGCCGCTATAACAAAAAATGCTAAAAAGGGCCAAGTGCGAGTCGGACTCGCGCAGGAAGAGTTCCGTACCGTTATCTATAAAAATGACAAAAAATCAATATCGAGCAAAAACAAGCAAAAAAAATACGTTTGTTGTATGGGAGCCCCCTTAAATATTTATTTTATTCCATTTTTTTAGTATTTGTTGTTATAGCAGCAACAGAAATACATCATCTGTGAAAATTTCAACTGTCTAGCTTAGCTATCACGGTTCATGAGATACAGCCTGGTGTGCAGACGGACAGACAGACAGACAGACAGACGGACAGCTGAGCGAAATTAATATGGTCCCGTTTTAACCCTTTGGGTACGGAACCCTAAAAACAGCATACAATAAATATTTAAAAGGGGTCCTCTTAAAAAAGTATTTTAGGACTTATCTATACATATAATAAAACAGTAAAATTATTTTGTCTGTACATTTCGAATTTTTGACTGAAATGGATAGAGGGACACTTAAAAAGAATAATAAAAAGCAAAACATTTTTTTTGGAATTTCTTGTCTGTCTGTCTGTCTGTCTGTCTGTCTGTCTGTCTGTCTGTATGTATGATCACGATTATCTCCGAAAATACTGAACCGATTTACTTCAAACTTTCACCAATTGCTTTGTTTTAACTTAGTGTAACATTTAAAGTTTGTTTCATCAAAATCGGTTCATTAAAAAAAAAGTTATCGTCATTTGAATGAACTCAAGGCATGAGTGTGCCTGCAAACATATAGCAAAAATAAAATAAAATAATAAGTGACATAAGAAAATTAAAATCTAAAGTCAATTCATCATCATTATACGACAGCATTATACCTATCCATACTATCCATAGTAATCCATACTAAAAAAAAAGGAGAAGCTGACTGACTGACTGACATATCAACGCAGGGCCTAAACTGTAAGGGTTAGGAACTTAAAATTTTGCACAGGGGTTCCTTTTATAACGTAGGGGAGCACTAAGAAAGGATTTTTGGAAATTCATCTCCATAGGGGGAAAAACGGGTTGCAAAGTTAGTATGAAACTTTGTTGTTTTTGAAGTTATTCGAATGAAATTCAGCATGAAGGTTCTTTACTGAAAGGTATGAAACACGAGTAAAATATTTTACTCAAAAATCATCCCTTAAGGGGGTAAAATAGGGGTGCAAAGTAAGCATGAAACTTTGCCATTTTTGAAGTTAGTCGAATGAAATTCAGCATGAAGGTTCTTTAATAAAAGGCATGAAACACGAGTAAAATATTTTTGTCAAAAATCATCCCTTAAGGGGATATAACGGGGATGCAAAGTTAGTATGAAACATTCCGTTTTTAAAGTTATTCAATTGAAATTCAATATTAAGGTGTGTCATTGAAAGTCATAAACTAATGTATTCCGGGTAATTCTACTGTTCCTGAGAAATCGACACTTACGCGGGCGGAGCCGCGGGCCAAAGGCAAACCTGACTTATATATCAACGCACAGCCGAAACTACGATCAACTGTGCGCAGAAACTTGAAATTTGGCACAGGGATTCTTTTTATGATGTAAATGAGCATTAAGAAAGGATTTTTAGAAAATCAAAGGGGCTGAAGTTTTATGGAATTTTCTCATTTCTGGACTTAGAAGTTTGAAAGTAGGTACGCAAGGTCTAAATTAAAATTAAAAAAGATCTTTTTAGGTGAACCAGACAACATTCTCCCTTGAAGAGGTAAATAGGGGGTAAAGTTTGTATGGAATATTTCCATTTCTAGACTTAGAGGTATGAAAATAAGTATATACGTTCTAGGTTACAATTAAAAAAGATCTGTGTAGGTGAAATGTACAAAATTTCCTCCTTAAGGGATAAATGGGGGGGGGGGGGGGGGGGGATTGTATGGAAATTTTCTCATTTCTGAACATAGAAGTATAAAAATAAGTATATATGTTTACATTACAATTAAAGAAGATCTGTGTAGTTAAAATGGTCGAAATTTCCCCTTGAAGGGGTCCAATAGGTGGGGTAAAGTTTGTATGGATTTTTTTTATTTTCTTACAAAATATGACAATAAGAAGTTCTCCATTACAATAAAAAAATATCTGTGTAGGTGAAATGGGCAAAATCCCCTCCTTAAGGGCTAAAGATCTATGCAGGTGAAATGTATTAAATTCCCCCTTAAGGGGAAAAAGCAACGGGGCAGGGGTTTGTATGGAATTTTTATCATTTGTACTGTTCCCAAGGGAACGACATTAACGCGGGCGGAGCCGCGGGCAACAGCTAGTGAAGAAATAAATGTACAAACACACTCGAGTTTGTCACAACACTAGTGAGTACTGATATTGGAAGTTAAGTGACGGTAATACTGATCGTTCGGCGTGGAACTTATATTTGGGGATGAATTGGTTTTGAACAATAAACAGTGAATATTTAACTTTGCTTTGAACCTTTTATATTTTGCTACGCTTTGACCCTTTACATTGTATTAGCTTTTATTTAACTTGCAATGTATGTGTAACTAATACTTTCAGCACGTGCAGCAGTTTATGTACCTTGGAAGCATAGTGTCGCAATGTGGTGGAACAGAAGAGGACATCACTTCTAGAATTGCTAAAGCACCTTTGCGCAACTCCGCCCCATATGGCGGTCTAGGAAGCTTACTCGCAGAGTAAAACTCTAAATAAAACCGTTCTGCTATATGGGTGCGAAACGTGGAAGGTGACCAAAGGCATTACGCAGCAGATCCAAGTCTGCATCAACCGTTGCCTTCGTCAGATATTGGCTTTTGGCCTGAAAAGATATCCAATGAACGTCTGTGGCAGCTTTGCGGCGAGACACCATCGGTCACCAGATAGCGCGTCGTAAATGGATATGGATTGGCCACACGCTCAGATTGGCCCTTCTCACATTTCGAGACAGGCATTGGAATGGACTCCTCAAGGAAAGAGGAAGCGTGGTCGACCAAAGCAGACCTGGCGGCGATCGGTAGCGGCAGAGGTGAAGACAATCGGGCTGTAGTGGCCCGAAGTAAAGCGCGTTGCTCAAGACAGAACGAGATGGAGAAGCTCTGTAGCGGCCCTCTGCCCCACCCAGGGGACATACCTAAGTCAAGTATGTGTAACTATGTTTGTTCGGGTTCGGGTCAAATCTTGCAACTCAATTTTGTAACAGATATTTTTCACCGATTGAGCTGAATTTTTGTGTACTCGTTTAGTTTGGCTGTCAATGCATTATTAACTGTGTAACGTCATTCTAAATCCAAAATGGCGATACACCAAAGATAGCGGACTAGCTAATTTTGATGCGATCCTACAATATGGATATCACGGAGTATGAATGGATATCAATTTAAATTGCTCTCTGAAAATAACTCGAAAAAAGTGATGTACATAAAAGCTTGTTTTAAAGTTTATTACTTTTATTTATTACAGATATATTTATGTAGGTATGTATTATTCTTCTGTTTAAAGCCGGCGAAAGCTAGTAGTTTGAATAAATTGTTGTTTTTGCATTCACAATGCTATTTTGATATACTCTTATTAAATTAAGAAATAAAAAATGGTGAAAAATTTCAAGTGGGCGGGATTTGAATCAGCGACCGTAAGTCTGTACGACTTACGCTCTACCGACTGAGCCACTGGCTGATTCAACCCCGTTGTCGAAATCGCTGGTTCAAATCCCGCCCGCTTGATATTTTTTCACTATATTTGATTTTTATTTAATAAAAGTTTATTACAGATGTTTGGGATGAAAAAAGCTTTACTACAGTCCGACCGAAGGTTTGGTTTCGACAAGTTTTGACAGAAAAATTGAATTTCGGCAACAGTTCCGATTCAGGCATAAAACACTCCAGTCAAAGAGTTTCCAGCGATGATATACAACGTGATTTTGAACCCCCTAGCTTTATTTAAATCTCAGCATCAGAATCCCTAATGAAATATAGAACTGCAAGAAAAAAAGCTGAAAAAAAAAAAAGGGTTTCCCATACAAAGTCGCCGATCAGCTGGACGAATTTCTATGGAAAGTCAATTTTTTTTAGGGTTTTACCTTTTTTCTTGGAATTCTGTATTCCATTAGGGATCCTGATTCCAAGATTTCAATATGGCTAGGGGGTTCAAAATCACGCTATATGTTACAAGCTTTTATTTAGTTTCACCTGTCCTGCCAGCCTCTTTGCTAACTCAGTGTATAAAGTTTTGATAGACACTTCAAAATACATTGCGTTTTATATATCTTTAATAAAAATAATCATGCGACTTTAACCAACTGCCAAGTAACATCAAGGATCTACCTTTGACGATTCGACTTAAAAGGTATTTAATGGGCAGATGTTACTATTCCATCAGGGATTATTTAAATGAAAATAATTAATTTGTTGAATGATTCTTTTGTATTATTATGTTGATTTTTATTTAATTTTGGACTTATTGACTGGACTATATCTTTAATTGTATATTTTGAAGTAATATTTTTATATTTATCAATACTTAAGTGGCAGTTTGGTATATTTTTTTTTTTTTATTATACCGCGTGATTTTGTACCTATGATCTATATTAAAATCTTGGAATCAGAATCCCTAATTGAATTCGGAAATGTAAGAAAAAAAGGCAAAAAATTAAAAAATCTATTTGACTACTCATAGAAATTCGTTTTGTATGGGAGGTCCAATAAAATTTTTCGTCTTTAACCTTTTTTTCTTACAATTCTGTATTCAACTAAGTTCTGATTCCTAGATTTTTATATAGTTCATAGATACAAAATCACGCTGTATGTATATAAAATGACTGAAATTTTGCATGCCGGCTAAGGTTAAATGTAATGAACTCATAATTATGTATTTCACCTATAATGTACACAGTTAAAGCAATTAGATGATTTGATTTGATTTTTGCCTGTAATCAAATCTTGCGAGTTAAATTTGATCCACTTCCCGGTTACCGATTGAGATGAAATTTTGCATGCATGTGTAAATCGGATGACGATACAATATTATGGAGTCGTTGCGCTGGAAGGTGGCCATAGGAAATCTTAACTAAATATTGTACACATTGTATTTGACTTGGAAAGCACTTTACAATGTTGTTTCGTTATAATAAAAGCAATACCAGTAAAGATAAGTTTATTTGCTAAAAATATACTTTTGTGACAAACAAAAGTATCATCATCATCAGGTCCTTTTTAGTCTCCACTACAGGAGCACGACCCTCTCTGTACTACTAGAGGCATACTTGGCCAGAGCAGCCAGAGGACTTGGCCTACACTCTCCTCGCTGGCCAGACGGATTTGAGACAAAAGTATATTTTTTGCAAAAACATTTATTTTTATTGTGCTAATACTACGTCTCAACGACTGTGCTGTCAAACTCCTCCGTTTCCGTTCACCTGAAGAATGTACCTTCCCGCCATACCTGGCTAAATTATGCCCGAGAAAGTCCCGATCGGACCTACTATACAGGAACGTAGCCGTCGGAGGGTTAGACGGTACCGGGGCCTCAAGCTCGGGCGGGAGGGGCTGTGCATGGGGCAGGGTGTGTCTGTGTGTCTGTGCATCGTCACTTACCATCGGGTGAGATGGGAGACAAATGCCTACTTCAATAATTAATAAAAAAAAAGGGTCCGCCATCCGGTATTTTAAATACATCTGTATCCATCATTATCATCATCATCATCATTTCGAGTAGGTGTCACGGTCAATCGACCATGCACACCCTGGTATCAGAGTTCTTCGGAACCGCCTCTCGGCCTTTGACATGGTTCCTTTAACGACTACCAGATGGCAGCCGGGACCAACGGCTTAACGTGCCTTCCGAAGCACGGAATCATCTTTATTATCAGACAATCAGGTGATTCAAGCCTGCAATGTCTTAACCAAACTAGAAACAACTAAACAAAGTATGCTTTCGGTCGGAATCGAACCCACGACCGGGTCAACAGGCAAACGCTTTAACCACTGGACCATGGAGGCTGTTTGTATCTATGAAAAGATTTGATTGTGTGATGATGTTGTAAGGGATTAACCCATAATTTTTATTTGAAAAAAAAAAGATGACGCCTCATTATAATAAAAAAAACGGATTGCACTCCGGGAGTGCCGGCAGAAGTGAAAACTCCGCGCGGTAGCAAGATAGGAGGATACTTTTTCTCCTACGCCGCGCCGGCGGACTTAGATCACGTGTCCGTCTTACGAATTTTCGATCAGGTCACGTATCCTGACGCGAGTGTGACATTTTTTACCCATCCCAAAAAGTATAGATGAGTTAGCATCCTACGACACAAGTTCACAACTAACTGTGGGGCTAGCTCTATTTGTGTGATATGTCCCTATATATTTATTTATTTATTTTTATTATATCTCAAATGTAATACAAGGCATAAATTGTCTCATAAACCTTCATTATTGGGCGTCTTTTTGTTTTGTTCTTTGGGCGCTTGGACACTAGGTACGCCGCGGCTGTTGCGGTCTGCTTTCTATGCCAGTTATTGTTGAAGGCCGTTGAACTATGGGCCCTATTTATTCCATTGTGGGTAATGATAGTCAGGATTGTGGGCTAAGTTATTTATAATAGCTCTTTCCCTTGACTTCGTCCGTGTGTGTTTCGGTTTTATAATTCTTTCCGGACGCCGGGCTAACTCCCAGCTATAGGGATTCCGAAGCATCCGCGGACAAAACCTAGTTAAAATATCAACATCAACGCACTATGTCTTCTGGCTAAAAATACATACATACATAGTATCACGTCTTTTTCCCTTGCGGGGTAGACAGACCCTCGGTCTATAAGTCCTTATGGCCACATTTAGTATGTCGGAGGGGGTGTAGATGGAAAACGGATTCAAATAGTGATGGGTTGCTAGCCGCATCGGCTATTGACAAGATTCCACAGATTTTAGTCCAATCCCTCGATCGACTTTTACGATCTGCGCGTAAGAGAAGACAAGCAGCTGGTACATTCTACGTTTTTTCTTTTCTCCCAGAGACCAGCATGGAAGATCTATGGAGGGCTAAAAATAAAATATTAAATATACTTACTTAGTAAGACGTAATACTTTTTGAATAATCATTCTGTTTCGGATAACCTCTGCCCTTTACAAAGGCAAATTAAAAACCCGAGCTTTGAGTAAATTCCTGGAAATGTAAAACTGGAATGAACAGATAATTGTTTTACAACAGGCAAGACTGTTGAATGTCTTATCTGTGGAATTGCCAATCTTTCATTCCGCTAATTTTTAGGGTCCCGTACCCAAAGGGTAAGTAGCCGTGTGGTATCCGGCAGAGTAGAATAGGACTACTCCAAGTCTTCCCGTGGGTGTCGGAGAAGGCGACTTAGGAAATACAAGCTAAACAAAGCTTATAAACATCTAAGAGCCTCTCCAACCCGTCTGGCCAGCGTGGAAAGTGAAGGACAAGTCCTCTAGCTGCTTTGGCCAAGTATGGCCCTAGTAGTACAGAGAGGTTCGTGCTCCTGTAGTGGAGACTAAAAAGACCTAATGATGATGATATCTTACATACATGTTAAACTCGTATTTATCGCTTACAAAGGCCAGCCCGGTTTCGTATGGGTAGATATAGATACTTAATCCATGGCCTCAATAGCCAGAGCCTAAGGCCAGGGGTGTCATCCTCAACTACCTGTCCGATGGTTGCAGGTATCGGGTACGCGCGCCCGGCCTCCCGATCGTAGTGGAGACTAAAAAGGACCTGATGATGATGACCCAAAGGGTAAAAACGGGACGGTACGCTTTTAACTATGACTACAAATATTTATCCCCCATGACAAACGTGATTTAAAAACACATACTTAACGTCATCTTCTTCTCTGCAGTGGTCGGTTCCGAAACGCTAGTAGTTTGTAGCTTTTGAACAATAATTAATAATTTAAATATAATTTAATTAGACTAGCTTCGTGGCGCAGCGGTCAACACGCCTGCCTGCGACATGGAGTGACCGGGTTCGATCCCCGGCCAGGTCAAGATGGAAAAATTATCTTTTTCAGATTGGCCTGGGTCTTGGATGTTTATCTATATATGTATTTGTTATAAAATATAGTATCGTTGAGTTAGAATCCCATAACACAAGTCTCGAACTTACTTTGGGGCTAGCTCAATCTGTGTGATTTGTCCATATATATTTATGTATTTATTTATAAGTATTATTTAAAATGTGAATTGACGTGAAATAGTGCCTGAAAATGCCTATTTTCTGAATAAATCTTTGAATCTATGTATTACCAATGGAAAAGCACCCTTTCAAATAAAAAAGATTTTTTGAAGTTAGAACTTCTTTAGCGGCGTTGTGCACTTTTTGGGATGAGTAAAGTAAAAAATGTTAAATTCGCATCAGGACACGTGACCTGATCGAAAATTCGAATTATTCCCCAGTACCTCTGGGGAACAATTCGAATTTTCGATCAGGTACTTTCCCCGTAGTTACAAATACACTCGTAAGACAAACACGTGACCTGAGTCCTGAGACCGCCGGTGCGGTGTAGGAGAGGAAGTAAGATGCTCTCTTTCTACCGCGCGGCGAAAATGTACCTATGCCTTCGCTTGCGCGAGTTGCGTGTGTTTGTACTACAGCCTGCTACGCTAGTACTTTTATACTGATAAATAATAACCATGCCGGCAGAAGAGAAATTGAACATTTGCGTTCAAGTTTTCACTTCTGCCGGCACTCCCGGAGTGCAAACCGTTGGTTTTTAGGGTTCCGTACCCAAAAGGTAAAAACGGAACCCTATTAATATTGCTCTGCTGTCCGTCTGTCTGTCGTCTGTCGTCCATCTGTCTGTCTGTCTGTCCGTCTGTCACCAGGCTGTATCTTATGAACCATGATAGTTAGACAGTTGAAATTTTCACAGATGATGTATTTCTGTTGCCGCTATAACAACAAATACTAAAAAATATAATAAAACTAGCTTTCGCCCGCGGCTCCGCCCGCGTCAATGTCGATCCCTCGGGAATAGTACTTTTTCCCGGGATAAAAGGTAGCCTATGTCCTTCTCCGTACTCCAGAGAACTTGTATGCAAAATTTCATGATAATCGGTTCAGTAGTTACGGCGTGAAAGCGTAACAAACAAACAAACTCACTTTCGCATTTATAATATTAGTAAGGATAAATATTTCAGGGGGCTCCCATACAACAAACGTGATTTTTTGCTTGTTTTAGCTCGATATTTGATAACTGCAACAGGTAGACGCTTAAAATATTTACAGAATATTTAGTTATATATTCACTTTAAAAATATAATTAAATAAAAATAATATTAAAGGGGACTCCCGAACAACAGACATGATTTTTATGCCGTTTTTATAGATAACGGTACGGAATCCTTGGTACGCGAGTCTGACTCGCACTTGGTCGGATTTTCAAATCGTTCCATGAATGACAGCGACATACAAACACATTGATAGCAAGTCGGTTAAAAATAAACTTATTTTTACCATAGGTACTTACTTTTACCTTAATAGCAAAGAAAGAAAATTTAAATTTTGTAAAGGTTCTTGAAATTCAAATGAGCCTATAAAGTTATTCAACAAGTCACTTTCTCTTCATCTCTTCATAAAGGAAATATTTGGAGTTATTGAGATACAAGCAACAAAAAAGACCGACTTTTATTTTCTTTTGCACAATTTAGTCACGACGAGCGCGGCCGAAGCGTTCCGGAAACGCCCGAACGCACGATGAAAGTTGTTAAGCGGTGTTGTCATGTGAAAAAATGGTTGCACATTGCGTACGTTCTGCGAGAAGTTGTTCTTTGAGGATTTCTATTTTCAAATCTAAAATTATTAACTATTATTAACAAAACAACTTTTTTTTTTCACGTTTCTAAGTGGCCAACACTGGTGACAGATTTTTTAACAAATTATGTGAACGCAACAAAAAAACTCTGTATTAGACTGGTCATGAATGGCACAATTTTTTCTTTCATTTGTTTAAGTAATGAATTTTTATGTGTTATTTATCGAGAATTATTCCTTATAAACAATACATAAAAAATAATTTAAATTTTTTTTAGTATCTTGGTTAGGTTCATACAATTGTATTTATACACAATATTAAATTTGGCTTCCTCGATAATTGGTCGCCGTTGTCGTCCACCGTCCATGAAGGATAGACAAGTTGCAATTGTTACTTGCTCTATTATTTGTGTAGGTTCATCCCACTCTGATTATCGTCCACCGTCATGACGGGAGTCGTAAAACGAGCAAGCAAACAAAAGCATTCGCTATTAGAATAAGCTACATAGGAGAGGAGAAATCTCCTTAATGTTCGTGTCGTGTGACGTGTTTATGTACTGCCCTTTGTTAAGGTAAAACTGAGAAAACAAAAGTTTAAAATCATTATAATAAATAATGAGCCCTGCCTCCTTGCTAGCCGCGTGCTTGGTGTACAAATATATTTTATAATATCTCATTATATATGAATTTATGAATACCTTCATCTAGAATTGAATTATGAAATTTTAACCATTTAAATATAATAGGTACCTAATACAATTTCCTTAATTTATTTTTTTTAAATCTGTTTATACATCACGTTAACTAAAATAATTTTCCAATCTTCTTTCACAATATTGTGATTCAAAGTTCTAACAGTTGAAAGCCTCGCAGGCTGTATAAAAAGTATTTCTGTATGCAAATTAGAATAAATTGAATTTTCCTTTTCCAGATTATCATTGCAATAAATACTTAGTATACATTTCATATATACATTGCACTAGTCATTTCATCTAATCATTTAACGAATTAAATAAATTACATCTCAAATGACATAAAACTGTTTTCCACAAAACCAACCAAAAAGTTACACTGTACAAAACCGATACAACAACTGGCAACACCAGCACTTACTTTTTTTCCGGCATCAGTTCCCAAGCGTCGTCCGCGCGGAGGTTACGTTTCTCTCTCGCGAGTTCCTAGTTTACTTTTACGGTGATCCTTCGGAAACCGGTTTGAAAGTGCTGAGGTGTGGCGTGCCGACCAAGCGGCGTCCGACCGTAAACCAATTACGTTACAGTTCAAAAAAACCCCATCCGTGTTCGAATTTTTTGAAAGTGTTGTGAGTAATAGTGACTATCTCAGGTAATCATTCATATCTAGACCTTCTTTGTTATCTGTTTTATCAATTTTGTTATTTTTAAATTTAGTTTTCTGAATAAGGCGTGTGTTTTTATTCATCCTTTAATGTTTTCTGACAAAGGAACTTATTTTTCTACTACCTACCTTGCTATTTTAAAGTTAGAACGTTCTTTGTTTCAAAGCAGTAAAACTTTTAAAGCAGAAAGGCTGTGGTGTGGACGTTTAGTACTGTTACTTCAGTACTTAGGCAGCTATTTTTACTATGTGGATATTTTCTTTAGATACTTTTGGAATAGCAAGAAAGTTTATTTTTATATTTTTACCTTGGTACATACCAATTTTAGTAATTTTTTTTTTGGAATTAACGAAACTGAATGTGCGAATCGCACTGGGCCGAATTTATTTTGTTTGTCGTTGTCTGGTGAAATAAAAAGATTTTTTTATCAGGCCAGGAATTTAAAAATTCACGTCGTTGTTTTTTAAGTACTAAAAATAGCTTTTATACCCGAATGCCAAAAAGGGTTTTGTGTTTGGCGTGTAGATTATGTATCATGTAGGTATGTTAGTAAAATTCTTTGTTACCTCGCAACTACCTACCTATCTTATAAACGACTGGTTGGATTTTGTCAGTAGGTATCGTTAGGTTAGTCATAAGAACCAAGTGTCCCACGTAGGTTTTTTTTTTAAATAGGGCAGCAGTGGTTTTTTCAATCTTTAATTAATACTTACTTAGATACTTTTGGATTGTTTTACGGCCTCAGGTACAAGTCCTTTGAGCCTTGACCCCTTGACGAAAATTCTTCACGAATCCTCCAGTTTGATTAAAGACGACGCAGTAAGGTAGACAACCACTAGCTCGCTAACTAAATGTCAGTCCATTCGTGGTCTATCCATACCATGACAGTTTATTATACTTATTATTCCAATCGTTTCGTAAGTCCTGATACAGATTTCGCTTTAGAGCGTCCATAGCGCAGCAATTTGCAAAACAACCGAAACAAAAACCGTGTACCTAGTCCTCTCAGATTCCTGCCAATATCCAATAAATACCTAAATAAATATACTATATTTAATTTACCTACACTACTTTTAAAGCCATCATAGTATTTTTTTATGTCTATCGTAATTAATTAAAAACAAAGTGTCATTCAAGATCGCCACATACCTACAAGGAAAGAAAAATCCTGGGATACTGGCTTAAATAAGCTTCACAATGAAGTTTGTACGCCACATACAAGAAAAGAAAAAAACAAGGAAATGAGATAAAAAAAGAAATAAGGACTTCTTGGCGGGAATTTCGGTGGACTGCACGGCTTTTGTTTTGCAAAATGCTTTATGTGGACGTTATAGTGTGAAATCGGTGTAATTTGGTGTTATAAATGCCTATGTTTACGAACAACGTGTGGAGCAGAAATAAACTGTTATAGTATGTAGGTGCGGCTGTTGTGAGATTTACTTAGCGGGCTGGTGATTGTCCGCCTTACTGCATCGTCTATGATCAAACTAGTGGATTAGTGGGAATTTTCGCCGTCGAATCAAAGAAATGAATTACACCATCATTTCGTTGATGCACAATTATAACTCGAAGTATTAAAAAAATGGCGCCACTGGCTACTAAGCTTCTGAATGAAGTAATATGGCTACATAGAAGAAAATTACATCAGGAGTCGAAGGTACCAATAAAAGAATAATTTTATTACTTACAGGCGCATTTATGCCTTATATTGACTATTGCGGAATCTGCCTATTCCATGATTAATTCTTGCTTGAATGATTTTAGTTTATTCACTTCGCTTTGACTGAACTTAGACCTCTTTCATTATTTCTGAGCTCGATAGCCTAGCTAGTGTATTTTATAGGGTAGTAGGCTAAGCATACCAGGCAGGACGTGGTTTGTACAGTCATACACCGTACATAGCCGTTTGTTTTCCGGCAGAGTAAAATAGGACCACTCCAAGTCTTCTCATGTATGTCGTAAGAGGCGACTTAGGAAATACAAGCTAAACAAAGCTTATAAACATCTGAGAGACCTCTCCCACCCGTCTGGCCAGCGTGGAGAGTGTAGGCCAAATTCTTTGTCTGCTCTGGCCAACTATGGCTCCGGTAGTACAGAGAGGGTCGTGCTCCTGTCGTGGAGACTAAAAAGACCTGATGATGATGATGACACCGTACATGACGAGATGTTGATTGTAGGTTGTAGATGTTGGTGTGGAGATACAAGATCACGTCACGTAGAAAGTCTCTCGAAGTTACATGTTGAATACTGGGTGTGACGAATCCTATCTCGATGGCAGCCCAGCAGTACCTCGACCGCCGCTGGATAGTTACTTGGCTACTGTTCGATAGTATCTCAATTTGTTATTAGATTTGACTCTAATTGTGGTATAAAAACAATTAGAGTCAAATCTCGCGGGAAGACAAGCAGCTGGCACATTCTACGTTTTTTATTTTCTCCCAGACCAGCATGAAAAACAACAAACATCTTATTTATTATCTTTCTTATATGCGTAATCGGTAATTATGTGACCGTCTGGGCCGTCGAGCTCCATAACAGTATTCACTGAAAAGGTAATAAGATCACACCTACCGGGAAAAGTAGGGCTTGCTCGAAATCTCAAAACAAAAGTATCGAATGACTCATTTAGGTCATGCTCTACGTAGGTACCTATCTGTCTATAATTTAAGAACTGTTCTTGTCGGTGGAGTACTCTCCATGTCTCTCGGTTCTCAGCCATTATCTTCACATCTCCATATAAATAAATAATACGGACAAATCACACAGATTGAGCTAGCCCCAAAGTAATTCGAGACTTGTGTTATGGGATACTAACTCAACGATACTATATTTTATAACAAATACATATATAGATAAACATCCAAGACCCAGGCCAATCTGAAAAAGATAATTTTCCATCTTAACCTGACCGGGGATCGAACCCGGGCCATCTTTTGTATGGGAGCCCCCCTTTAATATTAATGTAATTTTTTATAATTATTTATTTTTAAAGTGGATAATAATTAAATATTCTGTGAATATTTCAAGCTTCTAGCTATTGTCTTTATCAATATCGAACAAAAACAAGCAAAAAAAATACGTTTATTGTATGGGACCCCCTTTAAATATTTATTTTATTCCATTTTTTAGAGTAATTGTTGTTATAGTGGCAACAGAAATACATCATCTGCGATAATTTTAACCGTCTAACTATCACGGTTCATTAGATATGCAGCCTGGTGACAGACGGACAACGGAGCGATATTAATAGGGACCCGTTTTTATCCTTTGGGTACGGAACCTTAAAAAAAGGTTACAAAGTTTTTGCTTCACTTATTAATGTATAGAGATAGACGTACATCCTCACCAGGTCCTTTTTAGTCTCCACTACAGGAGCACAACCCTCTCTGTACTACTAGGGCCATACTTGGCCAGAGCAGCCAGAGGACTTGGCCTACACTCTCCACGCTGGCCAGACGGGTTGGAGAGGTGTCTTAGATGTTTATAAGCTTTGTTTAGCTTGTATTTCCTAAGTCGCCTTCTACGACATCCACGGGAAGACTTGGAGTGGTCCTATTCTACTCTGCCGGATACCACACGGCTAATATACGATAGACGTACAATGAAAAGTAATGAGATGACACCTACTGGTAGAAGTGGGGCTTGCACGAACTAGAACAAAAGTATAATGACTCATTTCGATCAGCCTCTTTGTGCCCATACGAACGTGGGCACTTCCCTGCCCACGTCATGTTTAGATCTGTAATACAAAGAGACAAAAATTAAATAGTCCTAGCGAAGTGGTGCGGAAATATTCTAATGTAGTTTATTTACGGCTAGCTCCGTGGCGCAGCGGTCAACACGCCAGCCTGCGACACGGTGTCCCCGGGTTCGATCCCCGGCCAGGTCAAGATGGAAAATGATCTTTTTCAGGTTGGCCTGGGTCTTGGATGTGTATCTATATATGTATTTGTTATAAAATATAGTATCGTTGAGTTAGTATCCCATAACACAAGTCTCAAACTTACTTTGGGGCTAGCTCAATCTGTGTGATTTGAAATATCAATATAGCGACCGTAAACTGGCAAAAACTTACGAAGAGTTGTTACTTGCTGTAGCCCCAATGGCTTGACCAATTTTGAAGAATGAGGCCTCATTAGATTTGTATTCTTCCCAAGAGTCATACGAGCAATGTGACGTCAGCTAAAACATTAATTTTACGGACATAAACGTTATTTATAAATAACAAATTGATAAACTTAGTTCCTAATTCGCAAAATAGATGGCGCTGGGTCTGGCACTTTCCTGCCCACGTAATGTTTAGATCTGTAATACAAAGAGACAAAAATTACATAGTCCTAGCGAAGTGGTGCGGAAATATTCAGGTGTAGTTTATTTTTGGAAAAGCCATTTTTAATATTTTAAACGCAAATGTTTGTGAATATGTATGGATGTTTGTTACTCCATAACGGCTGAACGGATTTTGAAGAAATTTTGCACACAGAGAGGTGACCTGGAATATACATACATCCCGGAAAAAAGTACTTTTCCCGCGGGATTGAAATTACCGTGAGCTGAGCCGCGGGCGACAGCTAGTTTAATTTATTACACTTCATATCTAATTTAAATTAAAACTATATAGAACTAAAACAAATAAGCCTTATAATCATATTTAACCAAGAAAATTGGTTTCCTACTTTCACTTGGCCCTAATAGAACTTAGTGGCAAATGGAATTTACCTTAAATTTTGGTCCCGGTTATCCTGTCTAAAGCTGAAATATTCCATGCTGGTCTGGGAGAAAAAAAAACGTAGAATGTGCGAGCTGCTTCTCTTCCCGCGCAGACCGTAAAAGCCGATCGAGGAGTGGGCTAAAATCTGAGGAATACCCACCACTATTTGATTCCGCTTTTCATCTACACGCCCTATAAAATGCTAAATGTGGCCATAAGTCTTATAGATCTAGGCTCTGTCTACCCCGCAAGGAAAAAAGACGTGATTCTATATGTATGTGTATGAAAAGCTAAATATTTTAGAGGTGGGCGTCGTCGGCAGTGGTGAGTGGGCGACTAGGTACTTTTTATCCCATTTGGCCCCACTGGATAACTGCCCACTGAGGCAAGGTAGTGTCTACCTTTGTGACTCAGAATAAAGATACAAGTTTAGGTCAAAAGACATGTTTTTAAATTATACTTGGCACATTAAAGGTCTATATACTTCAAACATAGTCTTTGGTTTTGGTTCTCGAAGTGTGGCTCTGTCTTAAGACGTGATACTTTATTCTTGTAATCGCTGTTTGAAGTGAAAACTTCTTTAGCGGCGTTGTGCATTTTTTGGGATGGGTAAATGTTAAACTCGCGTCAGGACACGTGACCTGATCGAAAATTCGTACGACGGACACGTGACATTCCAAAATATTCATGCCACTCCCGAAGTGCAACCCGTTTTTTTTTGTCTGAACGCGTCTCACTGAAGGATTCTGATACAGTAGCCATTAAACCACGGCATCATAAGATTTTTATATACATTTTGTGCAACCACGTCAAAGAACTTGCGTCTTGCTTATTACTCTTGCATTAAGGTTCATTTTTGCCAACAAAAGTAACGATTTTATGAATATTATGCCGAAAGCGCTCGTACTAAGGTCGCTTTTAGCTACAAAACTGCTTTTATGTAAAGTTTATGCAACCCGCAACCCTCAAACGCAGTTTGATGCGGTTTTTCTGATCTTTTACGAGATGTGAAGTATTTAGTAGCGTTCGTCAGCAGATAGTCCGTAGTGTTATTTTTAACAGATTAAAAAAGGAGGTTGTCAATCCGACTCGTATACGTGTAATCATTATACGTCCACTAGCTATTGTCCGCGACTTCTTTGCGGCAATTTCAGTTATTATGATTAATTAGGTTTTTTCTTAGTAGATGAATAATTTTTCCCCGTTTTCAAAACATAAAGATGTTTTGAAAACGGGGGAGAATTATTCCTATTCCCGTTTTTACCCTTTGGGTTCCGTACCAAAAATTGGACCCTATTAATTTCGCTCCAGTGTCCGTCTGTCTGTCTGTCTGTCTATCCGTCCGTCCGTCCGTCCGTCTGTCACCAGGCTGTATCTCATGAACCGTGATACCTGTTGCCGTTTTTATAGATAATGGTACGGAACCCTTCGTGCGCGAGTCCGAATCGCACTTGGCCTGTTTTTTTATAATATGTACCTACAATGTACCACTAGTGTCAGTTAAAACAGTCGACAGAATGCATGTAACATATCATTACAATCCGAGTTTATTATAGTCTTACGTGGGCGAAGCCGCGGGCGGTTGCCGGTAAACAATACTAGACTGGAGTCAATTACCAAGACGTTTCCTGTAAGAAAGAGAGCGAACTATACGAGAAACAGAGCTAGCAATACTGATTCTAGAACCGGTCGGAGTTGAATCAAAACTGGACTATAGATAGCCAAAGACAATGCAGTATAAATATAACCCCTGAGGCTCAGTGGTACCCACTATCCGACCCCGTCGCACTCGCCACCGGAACAGAGTGCGTAGAGTAGGATTAGCTCCGATTACTGGTGACCGCCCGGCGGTCCCGGGCGACTTGCATCCAGGATAGGTCCTTCTGGCAACGTAGCTTTCGGCCCATAAGGCAAATAAATAATTAAATAATCCTTACTAATATTATAAATGCGAAAGTGAGTTTGTTTGTTTGTTAGGCTTTCACGCCGTAACTACTGAACCGATCATCATGAAATTTTGAATACAAGTTCTCTGGAGTACGGAGAAGGACATAGGCTACTTTTTATCCCGGGAAAAAGAACTATTCCCGAGGGATCGACATTAACGCGGGCGGAGCCGCGGGCGAAAGCTAGTAAATATATACAGACAAATCACACAGATTGATCTAGCCCCAAAGTAAGTTCGAGACTTGTGTTATGGGATACTAACTCAACGATACTATATTTTACTACATCCAAGACCCAGGCCAATCTGAAAAAGATCATTTTCCATCTTGACCTGGCCGGGGATCGAACCCGGGCACTCTCGTGTCGCAGGCTGGCGTGTTGTGTTGACCGCTGCGCCACGGAGCTAGTCGAAATATGAGAGTTGCTGCTCTCCAAAGGCTTTTGCCATTGTTTCTCAGATTGGCCCTTCAGGCTTGCATGCACGTATACGTGGCCCATCAGGCAATATGAGAGTTTGCTGTCTCTCCAAGCCTTGCGCACACAGGCAACGCCCAAAGCCGAGGTCGGTCCCTCCTGGGGACCCTTTGGTGATGTTGTCTATAAAGGTTGAGGGCACTCTGCCCTCGCCTCAAACGCCCGGTGAGTAGCGAAAGCTCACCTGGAGCTAACTACATAATCAGTTCAAAAAAAAAACAGTGGTACCGGAAGTGCCTTTGAATTCCAGGGTCTCGGGTTCGATCCCGGTCAGGTTATGATGGAAATCTATCTTTTTCAGATTGGCTTAATCTTGGATGTTTGACACTTTTATAAAGTTACATACATACAAACATTTTATGTTTGCATGTATGTAACATTTTAAAGAATGCACTGCCCGCACAATGTGATTAACAAAATGTACCCTTGAAAGAATTAAGACAGTGTGATAGAGATTTATATGTCTATGGATTTATTTTATACTATAGTCAATCATAAATAAATAAATAATAAATAAATATATACGGACAAATCACACAGATTGAGCTAGCCCCAAAGTAAGTTCAAGACTTGTGTTATGGGATACTAACTCAACGATACTATATTTTATAACAAATACATATAAAGATAAACATCCAAGACCCAGGCCAATCTGAAAAAGATCATTTTCCATCTTGACCTGGCCGGGAATCGAACCCGGTCACTCCGTGTCGCAGGCTGGCGTGTTGACCGCTGCGCCACGGAGCTAGTCTATACATATAAGCTAGAGTAGTTTCGATTCGACTCGGAAAGTGTTCTGACCGGTTCTAGGGCCATATTGCTATCTCACTCTCACGTATAAATCTCTGTCTTACATTTTTAGATGGCTTCCTTGTATTGTATAGTATTAAGTAGCCCGATGACCCAATTGGCTTGCGCATTAACGTTTACGCATGTAAAGTAGCCCTGGGTGTGGTCCTCGTTGGGATGGGTGACCTTAAGAGTAGCACAAAAATTTCTTGAGCTCCGTGCTTCGGAAGGCACGTTAATCCGCTGGACCCGGCTTGCATCACTAGATGGCGGTTTAGTTGTCTGCCTTTAAGCTTGAAAAATCTGTCACTAGTGTTAGCTCCTTACACATGAGAAGCAAGCAATAGTATGAATGAAGAGGTTTTTATTTAAATGTAAGATCAATGTTGCTTTTGTTTAAATATCTTATACCTTATACCAAACGAGCTATTCTTGTATGTTTATATATTAATATCTATACATATATTATAAAGCTGAAGAGTTTGTTTGAACGCGCTAATCTCAGGAACTACTGGTTCAAATTGGAAAATTCTTTTTGTGCTGGATAGTCCATTTATTAAGGAAGGCTTTAGGCTATAAAACATCACGCTGCGACCAATAGGAGATAAGCATTAATAAAAAAATTACTGAAAACGGGGGAAAATTATTCATCTATACTAAGAAAAAATTAATTAATCATTATAACAGAAAGTGCCGCGGACAAAGTCGCGGGCAACAGCTTGTGTATGTATATAAATTTATTTCTATTATCTCGGAAACGGCTCTAACGATTTCGCTGAAATTTGGTATATGGGAGAGAGCGAAAATATAAGGAGTAATGCCAACAAACGATGCGGCTAGCAACCTAATGTTTTTTCGATCCCGTTTCCCAGCTATACGCTCACAAACATACAAATGTAGTACTGTGCTGTCTGCGCTGCAAGGGTGGTTGAATTTAGTTGTGTTTTTCGTGTGTGTAAGTGGCCAAAACTGGTGTCGGGACTAACGGCTTAACGTGCCTTGAATTTGGTAAAGCCTGTAATTTTGTTCTGTGACGAGAATGACACAAAGTAGATAGTAACTAGTGAGTTCATTATTTACATAATCTAGGGTACAGCCGACACAAAATATAAACAGTGTAGAATTGACACCGTAGTCAACTTCAATGACTACAGTTGACTTTGGTCATTCATTCATTGCGTTTCACACCCTGGTGTCAGGGTTCTTCGGAACCGCCTCTCGGCCTCTGACGTGGTTCCTTTAACGACTACCAGATGGCAGCCGGGACCACTGGCTTAACGTGCCTTCCGAAGCACGGAATCATCTTTATTATCAGACAATCAGGTGATTCAAGCCTGCAATGTCCTAACCAAACTGGAAACAACTAAACAAAGTATGCTTCCCGTGGGAATCGAACCCACGACCCCCGGGTCTATAGGCAAACGCCTCAACCACTGGACCACGGAGGCAGTTGAGTTTGGTGTCAATAGCATAATACTTTATATTAATATTTTAAATTTTAAGTATACTGGATATTAGGTTTAACGCCGTTGTCACTCAAACGATCAGATCAGCCATAAAATTAACAACTTTTCCTATAGGACCAATGCTGGGAACTCGAAGAAATAACCTATATTTCAATACATTGGCCGGCCGGACAATTCTATTGCAGTATTGAGATAATAAAATCTAATGCCGTTTGACCAAACATCAATTCTCGAAAACCTTTACTCGATTGATTACGAGACTTACAATCCGTGAGCGCAGGACTCAATGAAGACGTTTGCTTATTAATATTGACGAACCTTTTATTAAAGTGAAAACTTTTACAGCGACGTTGTGCACTTTTTGGGATGGGTAAAAATGTTAAACTCGGGTCAGGTCACGTGGCCTGATCGAAAGTTCGTAAGAGGGACACGTGACATTCCAAAATATTCAAAAATGCACAATATTAAAAGCCGTGTGGTATCCGGCAGAGTAGAATAGGACCACTCCAATTCTTCCTGTGAATGTCGTAGAAGGCGACTTAGGAAATACAAGCTAAACAAAGCTTAATCTGTGAGACCTCTCCAACCCGTCTGGCCAGCGAGAGGAGTGTAGGCCAAATCCTTTGTCTGCTCTGGCCAAGTATGGCTCTAGTAGTACAGGGACGGTCGTGCTTCTGTAGTGGAGACTAAAAGAGACCTGACGATGATGATGCTCAATATTAATGTTCAAGTTGTCACTTCTGTCAGCAGTCCCGAAGTGCAACCGGGATTTCATTTCCGCTGACGTTTTAATGAATGAGAAAGTTGCCTTAAATCTTACCTACATGTTTATTCTTCTGCATCAGTTTTTATTTTGTAGCCAAAACTTCCAAACCAATTAGTTACGGAGAAACAGTAACCAACTTTAACTCTACATTAGACCATTAGTAGCTCTAATACTTGTAAGCTTTTGACTTACTGCCTAAAAGGCGGGGTTCTCCAAAGATTTAGCAAAACTGGCTAAACTTTTTGGAGTCGAAGTTAAAGCTATGGGTATGGGTATCTCTTGGATAGGCATGTAACATCCTCGTCTTCACCGTCACTTACCATCAGGTGAGATGGGAGACAAATGGCTAATCCAATATTTAGTAAAAAAAAAAAGCTGAATGTGGAAAATTCCTTCGTTTCGAGGCTTGTCGGGTTTGAACCCCCATGTTTCGCTTACATGTCGCGCTCAGACCACTGAGCTACTTATGTATAATTTACAAAACTGTTAAATACAAGACGTGCTCAAGTGCCAAAAGAATTCCATTAATATCGTTTATTGTTCAAGTAATGTATTCTGTGGAGCCTTATAAATCTGTGACGTAATACTAAAAAATTTTTTTTATATATGACAAAACGGTTTAACTCTAGGCAGAAACTGTCGGCATTTTTCCGACTAAAAATACGTTTTGTCATATATTAAAATGATATATCGCGTTAGTTTTAATAATATTAAAAAAAAATTGTCTGTAAAGTCGGTTTACGTACGATAATTTTACGTGATAACGTTGGAAGAAAGATAATGCGTCACAAGCCGAACGCTTAGGCCGATCGTGCCTCTCTATCGCTTGTCCGCGCTCTCGTTTGCACGCGGAACTTTACACTTTTTCGTGTTCGCTGCTGGCTTTATTGATTTATAAGACGTTATTGCGTCAAAAATTACGCGTGGAAACGCGCAACTGCGCGCGAATTTTGCGCACACACTTGTACATGGAACGTGCCACTTTTTCGTGCGTGCAGCCTGTTTTCATCGATTTATAAGACAAATCGGTTCGACAGTTCACACGTGATGCCGTGACCAAGGAAAGTAAGGATAGTATCACATCTTTTCCCTTGCCCCCGCAAGACAGAGCCCAGGTCTATTAAACCTTATGTATGTACATATATATTATATATACTGCGTGCTAATTGACCCTCGACGTTTCCTTAACGGGGTGACTCAGCCCGTCAATATGAACAACTTTTCCTATGGGAACAATGCTGGGAATTCGAAAAAAAAATCGACATTCCCTCACCTGGCAAGGCGGCAGAACTCTTTAGTATGAAATGCTGAAACTTTTTTTTGCGATCTCAGCATTAAATCCATATGAAAAGTTGTTCATATTGATGGTCTATGTCCTTTAAAGGAACGTCGAGGGTACATTCACACACTATGTATACGTGGTATATGTATAGTAGAAAATCATTACAGGCTATTGGCCTAAAGAAGGTTGGCCGATTACCAACACACATTTTATAAGAAAGTTCGTACCAAATACTCACCCAGTGTAAAGATACTATCTTCTCGAATTACGGCAGGTGTTACATAAATATATACTACAATGCGCGGAACGCAACTTTCATGCGTCATGGGAACCATTGTGCATGCATAGTTTCTACCTAATTATTGGTTGTTTGATTGACAAAGGAATAAAAAAACATGAGTTTCATTGAGAGCCACCAATCCATAGATTACCATGCAAGCCAGACACCTTCACGGCATGCGTCACGACTCGACGGTATATAAATAAATATATACGGACAAATCAAACAAATTGAGCTAGCCCCAAAGTAAAGGGCATATTATACCATCCTGAATCGCATTCGATGGGAGGGACGCCGCTATACGTTAGACAAGATACGAGATATCTCCAATCGTGGCGCACGTATAGCGGCGTCCCTCTCATCGTATCCGATTCAGGATGGTATTTGTAGTTATAGCGGCAACATAAATACATAATCTGTGAAAATTTCAACTGTCTAACTATCACGGTTCATGATATACAGCCTGGTGACAGACCATATTAATATGGCTCCGCTGTCAGTCTGTCTTTCCGTCCGTATTGGAAATCGTATGACGACAACAGCAGTTATTGAATTTCGAACATGATGTAGATTTCAGTGCATCAAAAAACTTCCGAACAAATAGGAAATGTAATTTCCCTTTTCTCCTTTGTTTGAAAAGAAGTAGGGTGACGAGTAAATAAATCTAAAATTTCATCACTTTCCTCCCTCACTCCCTGACGGATACTTAGTCAGCACGTCACTAATTGTTGCAAGTCGTTTGTCTTGTTGAGCCGAGTTCACTCTTAAAAAAGTATTTCTTTGAAGGAATGTTGAAACGGTTAGACTTTTGTTTAATTTTAAGTTAAAAAAATCTTTTTGATTCAAGATTCAAAGATTTATACAGAAAATAGGCCTTTTCAGGCACTTTTTCACGTCAATTCACATTTTAAATAATACTTATTAAATTATATTTAAATTATTAATTATTGTTCAAAAGCTACAAACTACTAGCGTTTCGGAATCGACCACTGTAGAGAAGAAGACGCCGAAAGAAACTCTTTTCAACAGTATTGGTCGCCTACTTGCCTGAAGGGCTTTGTATGATTTTTTATATCTTTTGTCTTTTCTTTATTTCTGATTTCATGTTACTATATACAATTTCAATTTACATAATGTTGTAGAACAAATTGTGAAGTTGTGTGTGTGTTTCATGTAAAAAAAGAACGACTCAAACTACAGAGCCGATTTTGATAAATTTTAAATGGAGCCAGTTAAAAAGCTTACAAAGAAAAAAAATATCGTCTGTAAAGTCGGACGATAGTTGTACGTGATAAGGATGGAAGAGAAGTAGATGCGTCACAAACAGAACGCTGAGGCCGTGCCTCTCTATCGCTTGTTCCGCGCTCTCGCTTGCACACGGAACTTTACTCTTTTTCGTGTTCGCTGCTGGCTTTATTGATTTATAAGACGTTATTGCGTCAAAAATTACGCGTGGAAACGCGCAACAGCGCGCGAATTTTGCGCGTCTGAAAGTTTGCTGCTTCGCGTCAACTTTTCGCTAGTATGAACACAATAAATAAATAAATAAATATATACGGACAAATCACACAGATTGAGCTAGCCCCAAAGTAAGTTCGAGACTTGTGTTATGGGATACTAACTCAACGATACTATATTTTATAACAAATACATATATAGATACACATCCAAGACCCAGGCCAATCTGAAAAAGATCATTTTCCATCTTGACCTGGCCGGGGATCGAACCCGGTCACTCCGTGTCGCAGGCTGGCGTGTTGACCGCTGCGCCACGGAGCTAATCGACAATGTTTTAAATAAGGTACTTATTAGTAAATATATTAAATTAAATTATACTAGCTTTCGCCCGCGGCTCCGCCCGCGTCAATAAATAAAAGGGATATAAATAGAAGGGACGCCATTATTTTCTGAATTTTCTTTACGACGGCACAACACAGAGGTACTTCCAAAGAGTTTAAATGAAAAACAAAAAAGGAACACGTATCATCTCAGAACAATATTATTCTTCTGAGCGTATCATGCCAAAAAAACGTTTATAGCCAGTGTCACTCGAACATGTAGGGATTCTATCCGTGGATTCTATATACCTTCATAGGTACAGTCAGGCGTCAAAAGTGGAGTCATAATAACTCATACAATTAGTATGAAAAATCCTTGGTTCATAATAAGTCAAAAATTTTAACCAGACTAGTACAAAATTATGTGCTAAAAATTTTACCAGCACATTTAGTAATTTCACATGAGAATGTGGTGATATATTTTAAATCGACTTCAAAAAAGGAGGATTCAACAAATTCCCATCCTTCCTCGTCAAAAAATGCTTCCGATGGGCGGCAACGTAGGAAGCACATTAAGCCAATAAAACTGCGCTCGCCAACCCGCCTGCCAAGCGTGGTGAATATGGCAATATCCTGCTATGGAAAGAACAATCCTTGGGAAAGGTCTGTGTCCAGCAGTGGACTTCTTACGGCTGAAATGATGATACGTGGCCTTTGTGTCTTATGGCCTTAAAAGCTGTCTACCCCCTTAGGGATAAAGACAAGATAAAGATGTGATATGTATGGTACCGCGGTACGGTACTATGTTATCCTTCGGGTACACTAGAATTTCCCGGGAAAGGACAGAGGAAAGGTACCCTACGTCCTTCCCCGGGCCTCTAACTACCTCCATACCAAATTTCATTCAAATTGATTCAATGGTTGAAGCGTGAAACAGTGACAGACAGACAGAGTTACTTTCGCATTTATAATATTAGTATTAAAAATAAAGTTATAAAACCTCGTTTTTAATTAATCTTCTAAAATATTTCTAAAATGAAGTCACATGCAGACCTCCAGCGGAGCATTTAATTAAACCACTTCAAAGCGGTGTCGCGCTGAAAAACTGAAGACGCCGAGAAATAACGGACATTCCATTTTGGCGAGCTCCGTGGCGCAGTGGTTAAGTCGCCAGCCTGCGAAGAGTGTTCCCGGGTTCGATCCCGGCCGGGTCAAGATGGAAAACGATCTTTTTCAGATTGACCTGGGTCTTGGATATTTAAAAAATATAGTATCGTTGAGTTAGTATCCTACCACAAGTTCACAAAGTACTGTGGGGTTAGCTCAATTTGTGTAATATGTCCCTATAATATTTCCAAATTAGTGACTTTGTGAGCTGTAGACCTCGCGAGACTTCCTCGTATCACAGCGAACTCCCAATAGTTCTAAGCGACATATACATCAATTGCGCTTAGGTCATTAGTGCCTCCGCTATATTTCAACAAAATAGGCTAGTTTCCTGGGTCAAAATAATAACATTACAATTAGTCCGTCAGTTAGAAAATCAAAAAATATTGGACACGTATTTTTTTATTCTTTTGTCAATTAAACAATAAATGGAAATGATAAAGCGCGTCAAAGTTCAGGAGTGGGGGCTTGTGACGTCAAAGTATGCTAAAAAGTGTACCAAACTATGACGACACACGGAATTTCAAAGGGCTATATCTTTATCATATTTTATTCAATCGACAAAAGAAAAAATACGTACCCAAAATTTTTTAAAATTACTAACTGACGGACTAATTATATTTTTTAGGAAACTAGCCTATTTTGGCGTGTATCGGTTGAAAGAAATGCGACCTGTAGATGAGAACGACCCGACAGCCGGACATACGAACGATTTTGATACTCACTCACTTTTCCTAATCTGTTCAGGCATAAATTTATGGTGTATAAAAAAAAAATCGCATACTGATTTACACGGATACATGAACTTTGAAAACAATATACTCCTTTTATGGCAGACGTGTAAAGAACAGGTAGTTCGCGCCTCTTTTTTCACGTGATATACTTAAGTCATGTGTTCGACTAATGGAAAGTCGACTGAACGATTGTTCGAATAAAATTTATTGCGAAACAATCTTTTGTCGCCAAACCCTTCTTCGATTGAATGAGTTATCGAAAATTGTTTTGATCGATGGACATGACTTTCGGTAATAAATTCCGGACCCGATGAAGAAGCCAATAGCTAAAAGGGTTTTTGCGGTGCAGTGGTATTTAGGGTTTCGTACCCAAAGGGTAAAAACGGGACCCTATTAATATCGTTCCACTGTCCGTCTGTCTGTCTGTCACCAGGCTGTATCTCATGAACTGTGATAAACAGTTAAAATTTTCACAGATGATGTATTTCTGTTGCCGCTATAACAACAAATTCAAAAAAATATAATTAAATAAATATTTAAGGGGGCTCCCATACAACGTAAACGTGTTTTTTTTTGCTTGTTATTGCTCGATGAGATGATAACGGCAACAGGTAGACGCTTGAAATAAACACAGAATATTTAGTAATTTATTCACTTTAAAAATAAATAGTTAAATAAAAATAAAATAAATATTTTAGGGGGAGATTTCGATCACCATTCTTCTAATTTAAATTCAACTGTTCGGCAAACTCTGTCTTAACCTTTTTCCAGTAGCCGAACTTCAATACTTTGCTAATTTTATTTCCTCAGCCAGTTCGCCATTCATCATGGTCGCTTCGCTGCGCCAGTGCCAATACCAACGTTTAAACTGTTTAAAACATTATCCTCCTTTTGCAGTCGGGCAGGCCAATTTATGGACTTTCAACATTCTTTTGCAGTTTAGTCAAATTATTTTCAAGATTACTTACCTTAAATACCGACACTTTTTACAGACTCCTCAAAAATATAACCTAATTTGCTTATTTTTGCTCGATATTTATAACTGCACTGCAACAGATAGACGCTTGATATATTCAGAGAATATTTAGTTATATATTCACTTTAACAATAAATAATTAAATAAAAATAAAATTAATATTTATCCCACAAAACAGACATGAATTTTTGCCGTTTTTGTTTTAGATAACGGTACGGAACTCTTGGTGCGCGAGTCCGACTCGCACTTAGCCGGTTTTTTTTAAATATTTATATTATATGTTGTAAAAATGTATGCTTTTTGCAATTTTTCCATTATCTATGCTATAAGACCTTGCTTCGTACCAAATTTCAGAGTTCATGGGAAGTACCCTGTAGGTTTTGATTCCCTTGCGAAAGTCGAACATTTGCGGCATAAACGGCTGTATCTTTTGATTTGACTAGCTCCGTGGCGCAGCGGTCAACACGCCAGCCTGCGACACGGAGTGACCGGGTTCGATCCCCGGCCAGGTCAAGATGGAAAATGATCTTTTTCAGATTGGCCTGGGTCTTGGATGTGTAGCTATATATGTATTTGTAATAAAATATAGTATCGTTGAGTTAGTATCCCATAACACAAGTCTCGAACTTACTTTGGGGCTAGCGCAATCTGTGTATATATTATTTATTAAATTTACGTATATATTTATTTAAAAAGAAAATTATAAATCGATTACCGCAATTTACATTTCACTCAATCAACTCAAATATAACAAGTTTAATATAATGTTACTTGCTGCTTCGGAACCCTACATGGGCGAGTCCGACTCGCACTTGGCCGGTTTTTAATTATCTCAGCAACGCGGAAGAGTTCCTCATAACTAAGGTCTGTTAACATATAACGGTTTCTTTGAAAATTAGCGTGCTGCTGATAATGATGTAGAGACTGCTGACTGGTTCTTTGTTCGTGTGTGGTCGTTTTTAGTGATAGTACTAATTTAAGCACGCGGCTTCAATAGTCAAACTTAAACTAGCTTTCGCCCGCGGCTCCGCCCGCGTCAATGTCGATCCCTCGGGAATAGTACTTTTTCCCGGGATTAAAGGTAGCCTATCTCCTTCTCCATACTCCAGAGAACTTGTATGCAAAATTTCATGATGATCGGTTCAGTAGCTACGGCGTGAAAGCGTAACAAACAAACAAACTAACAAACAAACAAACTCACTTTCGCATTTATAATATTAGTTAGGACTAGCTTTCGCCAGCGGCTCCGCCCGCGTCATTGTCGATCCCTCGGGATTGGTACTTTTCCCGGGATAAAAGGTAGCCTATGTCCTTCTCCGTACTGCAGAGAACTTGTATGCAAAATTTCATGATGATCGGTTGAGAAGTTACGGCGTGAAAGTAACAAACAAACAAACAAATAAACAAACTCACTTTCGCATTTATAATATTAGTAAGGATAAGTAAGGAAAGATACCATTTGGTGAATGTGTGTTTGACACTCTCAACCACGGATACCACACGGCTAGAAACATAAGACTAAGTCGGGTAAATGAAGTAATCGTGAGCTTTGTCTTTTTAAGGGTCCATACTACCTCACACTGCTTTGCAAGATTGACTGTTAAATCAATAATAATGAAATACTCAAGTTGAAATAAAAATGCAGCAAAGTTCAGGACTAACTCTGGTAACTATATGACTCAAAAACACGATTGCGTTAAATTTTCTCGATAGAAAAAAATTGCAAAGTTGCCTCCAAATCACGTCTAATTTACTCGGTATATAGCATTATTCACCAAATACATTGAAATTAACCTTGAAACTTTTGATTATTATTGCATTACAGATAAGGCAGCCATCATATGTTTTGCTTTTTCGAATAACCCTTGAATATTCCTAAAAAACGAAAATATCCAAAGTAGCCAACGCGTTTAGACCATCCGCGTTTGTATGGCCACGCCGCCTGGCATATGTCGGGCTCTTAAGTAAACCAATCGGGTGAGACACGCCCTTTTCATGTAGAGGAAGCAACGAATACCCTCATCCTACGTGTGTACGGTTTTAAGTAGTGTTCCCGAGGACTAAGGCTTTTAGGCCTAAATTTAAGCCTATCGGTCCTTTTTAAGGGCTAGTCTAAAAAAGCAGGGCTTTGAAACGCTAGTCATTTTAAAAAAGCCTATGAATCTAAAAAGCCTATCGGCCTTTTGCGACTGTAGGTTTTTTGAGAGTCCCTTTTGGATAGGCCATCATTATTATAAATTAAATACCCATTTTTAGGAATCCTTAGAAATACCAATAAAACTGGCCAAGTGCGAGTCGGATTCTGCTAAACACGTTTCTTGTTTGGGATCGATGTTCATACGCATGAAACCTTTATCATACGCTCGCTTGTGAGGTTATCCAAACTCTTTTGAGCATGAACACTATTGTTTTTAATTATCTGTTGTTTTACGTGCCAGCAACAATAAGCAACAATTTTGACAGAATCGAGAATAAACGAAAAACATTACTTCTTGCATCAGCACAGCAATAGAGGGAAATATATACATATATAGCCTGTCCTGTGTATATTTATTGCTGATATTTAAAGTTTCTACCTATTACATGTCAATAGATACAGCCCTGCACAGAGGGACGGACATCGAAGGCTTAACAATTGGATTTTGGCACCTTTTGGGTACGGAACCCTAAATACATATAAATTAACATTCGACGTGTATTTATCATATTATATTGGAATACCCAAGAGTCGGAACAAAACGCTTTGACAGTTCCTTTTTGATTCAAGTAGCTAAGGTGTGGAATGAACTGCCTGCGTCTATATTCCCAGACAAGTACAGTCCCGGGACATTCAAAAGTAGAATAAATGGGTATCTCTTGGATAGGCATGTAACATCCTCGTGTTCATCGTCACTTACCATCAGGTGAGATGGGAGACAAATGCCTTATCCAATATTTAGTAAAAAAGAAATATGTGTTAGTAAAATATTTTGAACCGCAACTATTATCTCGTGGAAGCAGCTGTGACTAACTCCTTGTCTAAAAGTACCTAGGTAGTGCCGTAACAAACCAATCAGAACAACAAACTTCTAAAACTCCAAAACTCGTAATCCAAACAATTCTGAACTAATTGATAATCAATAACTAAATTTGGCGGATCCAGAGGTGCAAGGGGGTCCGAGCACCTCCTCGTTTGGGCGTTTTTCCAGTTGCATCCTCAGCTGTTGTGAATTGGAGTTGGAATCCGGGGTCCACTATTATGATAGCATATGCCGTAATATGATAAAAAAAATTTGACGTGATAACGTCTTATAATTCGACGAACGCCGGCTGCACGCACGAAATAGTGTCACGTTCCGTGTACAAGCGACAGGGAGGCACAATCGGCGCAGCGTTCGGCTTGTGATGCATCTATCCATCTGGTTCTCCATAACCGCAGATTAATACACGTCTATTTCCCTTGCGGGGTAGACAGAGCCTAGGTCTATAAGACCTTATGGCCACATTCAGCATGTGGAGGGCAATTAGATGGAAAAAGGAATCAAAATAGTGATGGGTAGTAGCCGCATCGCCTATTAACATGATTCCGCAGATTTTAGCCCAATCCCTCGATCGGTTTTTACGAGACGAGCATGGAAGGGCAGATAAATACTTGTGAATATGAAGCAAAATAATTTGCCCGCGCTGGGAATCGAACCCAGAGCCTCTTGTTCAGCTGGCTGGAATGTTAACCCACCTCATCGTTTTATGAAACAAGTTGTACATTCTGCGGGTAGATGTGAAAAAGACAACACGTTTTAAGTGTCTTTCCCATAAAAATATTTATTAAAATTATTTAAAGTATTATTTATTAAAAATTATATGTCAAAAATAATAGTATAAACGTACACTACCTGCTAGTACTAGTTTCCTCTCAATTATTCACTAAATAAACATGGAGGCACTACAAAAGTCTATGGATGTAATGGCACGGGAGTTCAACACAAGGATGGCAGAGTTTCAGAAGAGTTTGGAGAGCCCTACCACCAGTTCCAGCACTGTGGCCACCCTGTCTGCAGGATTTGAAAGCTTCAAATCTTTCGTCACAATAAATCTTATCAGCCTTCAAGAGCAGGTGTCACTGATGGCGCGTGTACAGGATAGTTTTGAGATGCGTTCACGTAGAAAGATGTTATTGTTGCACGGTGTCCCAGAAGGCAAGAAAGAAGACACAGCTGCAGTAGTTTCCAATGTGATAGCTGAGAAACTCAGTATGCCGGAGTTCACAACAAATGATGTCACTCGCTGCCAACGATTGGGTAAACTTGTAAAAGATAAACCTCGGTCTATCCTGCTTAAGTTTTCATCTCTTCAATTAAAAGACAAAGTCTGGTTTGCCAAATCCAACTTCAAAGGCAGCGGGGTGACACTATCTGAATTCCTAACTAAAAGCCGGCATGAGGCTTTCATGTTGGCTAGGCAACATTTCGGCGTGAATAAATCGTGGACGAGGGATGGGTTTGTGCACATCATCTCACTCGATGGGGCTAGGCATCGCGTCAGTACGTTGGAGGAAGTGAAGCAGCTGGTGGATTCGACTGGGGCTACTCAGGATGAAGCAGCCGTAACCACGAAGACTTTAACTTCTGCGGCAGGCCCCGCTCCATTTATGGGGCGATCCAAACGTGATAAGAAGAAGTGAAGAGCTTTGAAGCGGTATATTATAGTTGTAATCTCTTGAATATTGCATAGGTACTTTCAAACATCTTACTAACATTTGTTATTGAGTAAGTACCTCCCGCAAATTTTGTTAATATTTAAAACTGCCGTCACAAAACAGAAATGTAACTTTTTCGATTTGTTGTTCTTGTTTCTGTCACGCAATTTGACATTTGACAGCTGTTAATGATTCTGTCAATCTGGTAGACGTCATTTTTTTTTTTTTTCTTTTTTGATTATCTATTACCATATTATTTACTCTGCCATAGTTTATTTGTTATAGTTGTCTATGAAAATTTACTTGTTTCCATGATATCTTTTTTTTTTTCTACTGGCGGGTAGAAAGAATAGTAGTTTATTTATATTTTTATACATAATTAAGTATATTTGTTTATATTTATAGAAGCTTATTAGTTATATTTTATAATTTGTATATTTACTCACGTACGCAGCAAAATGCTCGATGATTTATGTGATTCATATCACTCGATGTCTTCATCTTCTTCTATGGATGACAGCTTTCATAGCTTGCCAACTCCGCTTGATGATTTTCTCAAAACTCAGTTTGATATTTTTCCCAAAAATTTCAATGTGGTGCATATTAATGCACAAAGTGTTCCTGCTCACTTTGCTGATATGCTAGCGACATTTGATATCAAAAATATTCACGCGATTCTCATTTCTGAGTCGTGGTTAAAACCGTGTCTCCCTTCCACTTCATACTCACTACCGGGTTTTCAATTGATTCGTCACGATCTCACTGGTAGAAGAGGTGGTGGTGTTGCCATATATTTAAGATCGTATATTCCGTATAAAGTTCTTAGTTTATCCTCATCTGATGTATTTGAATATCTCACACTTGAAGTTACTCTTGCACACACCAAAACTCTTCTGGGAGTTTTTTACAGCCATTCCTCTGCAGTAAATTATTTCAATGAATTCGAAAATCTGCTAGAGATGTTAATGCCATCGTATAGCCATACTATAGTTATGGGTGATTTTAATACCTGTTTGTTACTAAATGACTCTCGAACACGGCAATTTAGGTCAGTCGTTGACAGCTGTAACTTAAAAATACTATCTCTGCAATCCACTCATCACTTTCCTAATTCCAAACCTTCTCTCCTTGATCTCATTCTTGTTTCCTCATCCGACCATGTAGCAAACTTTGGCCAATGTACTGCTGATGCTTTCTCCTATCACGACCTTATTTACCTTTCCTATAAAATCCGCCCTCCGAAATCCAAGGCTAAAATCCTAATGCAGCGTAACTTTGGTGCTATCGATATTGAAAAATTTCGAGACGAAGTTCGGGGCTGCGACTGGCAGCGGATAGTTAATTCAGAGTCGGTCGACCATCAACTTGAATTATTTAACTGCACTCTTATAGACCTTTTTGATAAACACGCACCAGTACGCCCGGTCCGTTTGAAATATCTTCCAGCGCCTTGGTTGACGGATGACATTAAATTGATTCAAGCAAAAAAAAACAAAGCCAAGTCCAAATTTAAAGCAGACCCTGACACTTATCGTGAAGCCTACATTCAAGCCCGGAATCTCTGTAATAAGGTGTGTAGGGAGGCTCAAAAACGCCATATACATCAGTCCTTACAAAATGGAGATCCAGCTAAAACCTGGAAGTTTCTTAAAACTTTAGGAGTTGGGAAGACCAAAAGTAACAGTCCTACTAGTTTTGACATTGATACCTTTAATAGGTATTTCTCATCTTCTGTCGCTCTTGATGATAACATAAAATCGAATACATTAATGTAGCCGCACTCCAGTGGCACAATTATTATATTTTATAAATTAAAATGCGTTTATGTTTGATAATTCTTATATTTTAATCAACTTTAAACTGTTTAACATAATAACAATAAACGTTAAAGTTTATCACTAAAGATCTTATCACTCTCGCAATGTGACGACGAATGGCCTCGTTTTGAGACAATGCCGGCCTTTTAAGTGCCCCCCCACGGAGCCCCCACCACACGTTATTCCCCCATACAACAATGGTAGTAGTCAATTTAGAGACTTGCAACTGTATCGGCTTTAACTAAAGTATTTATATACTACTGTATATAAATATACAAGTACACATATGTGCATAATAATGTTACAGTCGGCCATCCTCTAAAAAACGAGTCCCTTCGTTTCAGAGTTTTATATACAACATGTGGATAACCAGATAAAATCATTTTACGTATATAAGTTTTATAATATATTTTTCTAAGGATTATTTAGAACATACATACATCAAATCAATGAATAGGCAAAGTAAATTTTAATCAGCAACAAAAGTATACAAAGATTATTAAATTGCGTGCAAAATTAAATTAATGAAGATTCATTCACTACATTTATTTTTAGACTAATTTATTAAAATGTTTTAACTAAGTTTATTTCTTAGGCTAAGATGTTAAAGGTCCGCCTTTAACATTCAAGAGTACATCATAGTACATCAAGACATGACCTGCATTAGGTACATGTTCAGTCATGATAATAATCATGCTCCAATATGGTTGAATCAACATCTAACCTTATGTATTTATTTATTATTTATTGTACATATCTAGGTAATAGTGCCATCTCCATCATTGTTGATTCAACAAAAAAAAAGTAATAAAATGAAACTTTGTTTTACAATCCTCGCTGTACCAAACAATGGGCTACTCTTCATTAGAACTATTATCGCTTGAAGTATTGCTAGTGGGGTCATTATCAAAACTTAGCCATGGAAATATTTTGTCTATAGAGACAATACCTTCATAACGCCTACCAGTTTTTGTGAGAGGAGTATCTTCAATTACAAAGCGGTCATGGGGTAATATCCTTTTTATCCTGTAAGGACCTCGACACTTTGACTCCAGTTTCTTGGACTGACCTGTCCCTCCAACTATAGATCGTATAACTCTCACAAGATCTCCTTCCTTGTATTGCCTAGCCTTCTTTCTTTTTTTGTCAAACCTTACTTTATTCTGTTCCTGATCCTTGTCGATCAGGTCCTTAGCCTGACCTCTGATTTCATCTAGGCTCGTCTCAACCATTCCTGCACCCATATCATCAATAACATCGCATAAAACACCTTGAGAAGGATTTGTCACCTTTCTTCCGAATAACAGTTCAGTTGGAGATTTCTTAGTTACCTCATGCACTGTAGAATTGATCCCCATTTGGACATCTTGTATGTAATCATCCCATTTTTCAGGACTTTGTCCATGTGACATGGTGCTGAGAGAAGACAATATCGTGCGGTTGTATCTCTCGACTTGTCCATTGGCACGTGGTGTCGCAACGGAATTCAAAATGTGGTGGATGCCTAGCTTTTGTACAAAGGATTTGAATTTCTTGCTGGTAAAGCTAGTGCCCCTATCAGTGATCAAACGAGTAGGAGTACCAAAATAACTAAAGTAGTTTTTAAATGCTTTGATACTTTCCTTTGTTTGTGTCGTACGAACTGGGGTTAAACTGACATATTTTGTAAAGGAGTCTACGATAACTAGCAGATAACAATTTTTGTGCTTGCTTCGTACAAATGGGCCTAGGTGATCAGCGTGAATTGTATGGAAGGGCACTTCAACTTTTGGGATCGGATGTAGTTCTCCTTCCTTTGCTCCAGATGGTAATTTGTGATGGGCACATTCCAGACAAGCAGATACATACTTCTTCGTAAATCGACGCATTTTAGGGAACCAGTAATATGAACGTAAGCGTTGTAGAGTTTTTTCAAACCCAAAGTGGCCTACGTCATCATGATTGGCCTTCAGCAACTGCCACCGAACACCACGAGGGACAACCCAGCGCATTGTATTGTTATCTATTATACGATATACTCTGCCATTCTTTAACTTGTACTCATTAAAAGTGCTAGCAATCTTGGCAGTTGACGGGTCTTGTAATATTTCTTTAATAATTTTTATTTCTGGATCATGTGACTGGATAGTAGTAACCCAGTCTTCAATATTCAATGACAGAATATCTAGGGTATGCGATTCCTCACTTCCGTCAACAGGGCTTCTGCTTAGGGCATCCACATGAGCCATTTTATCTCCAGCTCGGTATTCGATGTCACAATCGTACTCCAGAAACTGGATCCACTACCGAGAGATACGTGGAATCAGATCTCGTTTAGTGAAGGTAGAACGCAAAGCATTACAGTCAGTGACTATAGTAAATTTGATGCCAAGCAAGTACACTCTGAATTTGGCCAATGAGCTTACCACTGCCAAGGTTTCAAGTTCAAATGAGTGAAGTTTCTGTTCATCGATAGAAGTTTGTCGACTGTAGTATGCCACGGGACGCCAAGGGCCAGAGCCAGAACGCTGTAGTAAAATTCCTGCTAAGCCTATTTTACTTGCGTCTGTATGTAATTGCGTCTCTGCTGTATGATCATATAGAGCAAGTACAGGTCTTTCGATTAAATGCCCCTTTAAAGATTGAAACGCCTTGTCCTCATCAGCCGTCCACTTCCATGGAGTATCCTTCTTCAAAAGACACGTTAGAGGCCTAGCAATGGTGGCGAAATCCTTGACAAATCTTCTAAAAAAACTTGCTAAACCTAAAAATCGGCGGACGTCGTGTAGGTTTCTTGGAGTTGAGAACTTGGACACAGCTCTCACTTTTTGCAGACCAGGCTTTATGCCCTCTTGACTTATTTCAAATCCCAAGAATTCGATGTTTTTCTGAAAGAAGCTACATTTTTGTTTCTTAAGAGTAAGACCGCTTCTTTGCAATGTTTGAAGTACTTCTTCCAGCCGAGTTAATCCTTCATCAAATGAAACAGCTGGAATTAAAACATCATCCATGTAGATGATAACATACTTGATTTTGGCTAAAATCTTATGCATTACCCTCTGGAAAACCGCTGGAGCGTTTGCCAATCCGAACGGGACTCTGGTGTATTCGTACTGCCCGTCTGAAGTAACAAACGCAGTCTTCTCAATAGACTCCTCTGCTATAGGGTTCTGATGATATCCTGATGCTAAATCCAGGGTCGTAAATATGGTCTGCCCAGATAATCGATCCAGCAAATCTTCAATACGAGGGAGAGGATAGTGGTCCCGTTTAGTTTTATTGTTAAGTGCCCGATAGTCCACACAAAGTCGTTTGTCACCGGATTTTTTGTGTACGAGTACAATAGGACTGGCGTATGGCGACTTAGATTCGCGAACAATTCCGCTTTCCACCATTTCATCTATCATATTTTGCACGAGTTGTCTCTCAGAATAGGACATGCGGTAGGGCCTGTACACTACCGGTTCAGAGTCTTTTAACTGAATTGTCATTTCTGCCTCGGTAGTATAACCTAAGTCATGCAAACCCGTTGAGAAGCAGGTCGCGTATCTTTTCAACAAATCATCCAGTTTCTCCTTCTCATCAGGAGACAGCCCTTCTCCATAGTTCATAATTGACTCATTCATTTGAGTTTTATGTCCGGACATGACTGTTAAGTTCTGTATGTGCTTGACAGCATCCCAATAAGTAGCTCTGGTAATCAGGGAATCCTTTTCAAGATTAATAGGTTTAGAGCTTAAATTTTGCACTAATAATAAGCATTTGCCTAAATGTACTTCGTATTCGCCTGGTAAAAGAAAATATTCATTGCCAACGCACCCCCTTACGGAACCACCAACGTATACGTTTCCACTTAATATTTCATCAGCGTAAACTCTAACTGCCTTCATCTCACCTTTAGCTATAATATTATTGTTTTCAGATTTAAGAAATAGCTTTTTATTTTTACTTTCATCTACTTTATCAAATATTAAATCTGTTGCCGTTTTTATAATTCGAACGTTTGGTCGTTCCGTAAAGGTATGACCTAACAGAACAGCGCTGTTAATCAAGTGATCATCGACAACAAAAACATCTACTCCTCGTTCGCTAACGCCCTGTACGTCGATGAGAACTTGGGCTTTCCCTAATGGAACGTAAGGTATGTTTCCGAGGCCACGTAACAAAGGACCATCTACCGTAATCCAGAACAAACCCAAAGTCTCCGCATCTGTCTTTCGAATTAGAGTGGCTTCACTACCTAAGTCGACTTGACAAGATATCGGTTTGCCATTTATCTTGATGGTTATTTTATATTTGTTACTTGAGTTTTTGTCGATCAGTTCATTTGGATTGTCACCTATAACACGAACAAATGTATCATCTTCTAAGTCTCCGTTCAAAAGAACGCTTAGGATATTTTTTTCTTTAGGTGTATCAGGCTTAGAACTCTTCTTAGGGCAATCGGCAATCAAATGGCCCACTAGACGACAGTAAGAGCACTTCATAATAGGCTTTGGGCATCTAGAGCATGGATGCCCTTTTTTCTTACAATTAAAACATACTATGTCTTCGGGATCTTGACGTTTATGTTGGCTAGCAAACTCACGCTTTTTATAAGATTGATTATTGCCTGAATTGTTGCTAGAGAATCTCTTATCTTTTTTCATTTCAGCAGCAGTGCCAGTATCTTTTGTTTGAACCTTAAGTGTCTTAAAGAACTGTAGGACTTCTTCTGGTTTCCCGAATTTAGCAGCTTGTGCACCTAACCTTACTCCCCTATCATCAACGCCATGAATAATACAGTCAATCGCTTCCTTGCCGAAAATTTTGCAGCGATTTAATAAGTTTACTTTTGCGAAGTAATATAATTCTAACGATTCGCCAAAGCGTGCTCTTTTATTTAACATCTCTGTTAGCAATTCTGCATAATTTTCGACAGCTGGGAAGGATTCCATTAAAAGGACTTTCCATTCGGGCCAAGTTCTTTTTAGAGATGGTAAACCTTGATACCAAAGTTTAGCATGTCCGGCGAGCTTTGGCAGAGCGTAGTGGATAGTTTGCCTATTATTCCATCTATATATGTCGGCACATTCATCCACTTTGCTGAGCCAAACACTAATAGGTTGTTCCTTACTTAAAGGGTCAAACTCTGGTAAGACATTGTTCAGTACAGGAAAACTATCGCGCTCACTATTTTGTTTGTTCATTACTTTCAACAATTCTGCAAAAAGGTTAGATGATGAGTCATAAACGGACCTCCCGGTCTCAAAGTCCCTTCTCGGGCTCCGTCTCTGATCGTATTTGCGAACCCTCAAGGGCTCGTCACCTTCCGAATCAGAGCTCGGTCTCTGTACACAGAGCTCCATATCTCCAAGTCGTGCATGCTTCCGATGATTACGAAGCTCACGCTTCTTCTTTAGTTGGCTCTCCAAAACAAGCAAACGCTGTTTTTCTATTTCCAATTCCTCTCGTAATCTATCATTACGCAAACTACTACGACTTCTAGTACGACTGCGTGTACGGTTTCTAGTTTGACGGTGGTTTTCACAGCTATTTGTATGTAGTCTACGATTATTCCTCACATCAGGACTACAACTTTGCCTTCTTGAGGCGTTTGTGTCAGTAGTGCGACCCCTTTCATGGCTAGGCATTGGTGTACTTAAATTTCTATCTGACCTGCGATTATCCAGACTCCGTTGCCGGTGGACGTCAGCTGCAGTAACAATTCTTTGCAGTACTGGGCTCCTCGGAGACATCCGAAGCTCGTCCTCAGGATAGGCTTGTCTAGCCGTATCATCGACGTCCATTGTCAGATGCGTCTGAAACTTGAAAAAATAGATTTGTACTCACATGTCTTTGTTTTGTCTTTTTTTTTTCTTTTGCTATGCTATAACACTCTTTGTTGTAAGTAAATATACGAGATGATGTCGCCTTCAGCATGTTTTGCTCCTTAATAAGTTATTCAATATTAAACATGCATATTATCCATCCGTTAGTTTGAATGTTGAAGAAAGCCTTATAAAATCCAAGATATTACAATACAATCATTATTAAGGCGCTGTGCATCAGAAGAATACCGTAAAACAACCATTCCTTTTAACAACTATACTTTTTATTTTTCATGAAACAAATATGAAGTACAGTTCAAAAAAACAAATGGTTATATCAAAATATTTTCAAAAAATATTTAAAACCTAGCTAAATAAAATCGCAAAAAAAAACTATATCCAGAAAAAGTTTCGTCGCGAATTTCTAGATTTTTCCAGCGACGACTACCTACTTTTACACGTCTATAAAAAGTATAACTAAATGAGCAAGATGGATACCAAAAAGAATACAACATTTGGTTATAATTATTGAAATATTATATTAAAAGTGAAAATTAACACTGAAATGACAGACACTGGTTTAAACTGAGACTGATGACATGTATGACACGAGTATATAATATATCTCGCGATGTCTGCTACAAACGGTTAAGGGATACAGTGCCTTAAGCACGAATGATAAGTTAGTAAGTAGCAAGAACTAAAATGAATGTTGACACACGCGATAAGTGCCTTGGAACAACGTGCTACACTTCGCCAAGGTTTAATCGGCCATGTAATCGTGTGATAGTACACTGTCTTGATATATAAGTATTTGGTAGAGAGGTAGGTACCTAGTAATCCTAGAACATTAGATTTATTTAACGCATGAATATAAAATATATTGAGTGTTTACTCCAGAACTGTTGTATCGATTTGATGACGTGTATAATATAGTCAAAGTGAATAGAAGGCCTTTTTTTAGATGATATGCATAAATGCTCAGATTGGGATTCATTCGTTGTGTGATGGTCTGATATTTTGAAACTAAAAAGAATAATCAAATTGATTATTATAATAAAATAATGTATGGCTGGTATAGGGACAATAAAAAAAAAATAAACATTCATCTACCATTAGTCACATGTTATGGTTTGAAATATACCACTCACTCTTATAGGACACTCTCTAGATAAAGATGAGTGATAATTTTATAAAACCAGTGCTTCCAGGGAGTGCCCTGGCAAAGCAAACATGTGTCCAATAACTACAAAAATAATGTATAAATATATCATCAGCTTGTCATGTTACGGTCTCCCATTAAAACTCACTTTTATATGATATTGTCCTGATAAAATGTGAGTCACAATACTATTAGACCGATGCTTCCAGGGAGTGCCCTGGCAAAGCATACGTGCAGCTAACAATATATAAAACACTACTATAATAATAAATGAATATATTCCTTTAAAATAATAATTTTAACTATTTTAATTTTATCACTATGTTCATCGCACAACGAATAATTCACGTAGTAATTAAAGACGAAAAAGAAAAATAACACTCTTACGTACCTTATGTGGGACTGTGACTTCGATCCCGCTTCTGAAGTTGTAGCCGCACTCCAGTGGCACAATTATTATATTTTATAAATTAAAATGCGTTTATGTTTGATAATTCTTATATTTTAATCAACTTTAAACTGTTTAACATAATAACAATAAACGTTGAAGTTTATCACTAAAGATCTTATCACTCTCGCAATGTGACGACGAATGGCCTCGTTTTGAGACAATGCCGGCCTTTTAAGTGCCCCCCCACGGAGCCCCCACCACACGTTATTCCCCCATACAACAATGGTAGTAGTCAATTTAGAGACTTGCAACTGTATCGGCTTTAACTAAAGTATTTATATACTACTGTATATAAATATACAAGTACACATATGTGCATAATAATGTTACATTAAATTCCCTATCTTCTATTCCCACTCCTAATATACCTTCTTTTGTCTTTAGTCCGATTTCGGATTGTGATGTTGAGAGTTCAGTTCGTTCTATTACATCGAATGCCGTTGGTGGTGATTGCATTAGTCGGAAAATGATCTTACCCATCCTTGACATAATTCTTCCTATCTTAACCATAATCCTTAACAATTCACTGGCCACTGGTGTCTTTCCGACGGCCTGGAAAAATGCCAATATTACTCCTATTCCAAAAAAATCTAATCCATCATGTTTGTCCGATTTCCGTCCTATATCCATACTCCCATTTCTTTCTAAGGTTTTGGAAAGAATTGTCCAGCATCAACTTAGTCATTTTTTATCAGTCCATAACATACTCAATCCTTTTCAATCTGGTTTCCGTCCTGGTCACAGTACGACTACTGCTCTCATTAAGGTAACCGACGACATTCGACTGGGTATGGATAATAAACAGCTGACTGTCCTAACACTTCTGGATTTTAGCAATGCTTTTAATACAGTTGACGTAGACATTCTGCTGGGTATCTTACGTTCTCTCAACATATCTCCAACAGCTATCGATTGGTTTCACTCTTACCTGTCTGGAAGACAGCAACGTGTCCGCATTGAAGAGGAATACTCTTCGTGGTGTACGACGTCTGCTGGGGTTCCGCAGGGTGGCGTTCTATCTCCCCTTCTATTTTCAATATTTATTAACTCAATCACTTCTCAGCTTCAGTCTTCCTACCATCTATACGCTGACGACTTACAGATATATACGCAGTCCAGTATTGAATCTATATCATCAGCCATAAGTACGACAAATGCTGACTTGGAGCGTATTTCTGTGTGGAGTAAAAATCATGGACTTGTTGTCAATCCTTCAAAATCACAAAGTATAATTGTGGGTAGTTCCAGATTTTTATGCCGGTTAGAGTACGATAAACTGCCACAGATCTTATTTAATGGTACTGTCATCAAACTCAGTGATTGTGTTAAGAACCTTGGAATACATCTTGACAAAACAATGTCTTGGTCGTCACAGCTGTCAGAGGTTAGCAGGAAGATATTAGCAGCTTTTGGATCACTTCGAAGACTGACTAAATTTTTGCCAATAGACACCAAAATTACGCTCGCACATTCCTTGCTTTTTCCTATCCTTGATTATGCCGACATTAGTTATTTGGACATAACTGAGGAGCAACTAAATAAACTTGAGCGTCTCCAAAATCTTTTAATCCGGTTTATATATGGGCTTCGTAAATACGACCATGTCTCTCAATTTCGCACTGAACTCAAGTGGCTCCCTATTCGTCGTCGCCGTGATTGGCATATCCTTTCAATGTTATACACAATCCTTTTTAATCCTTCCTCTCCTAGTTACTTAAGAAACCTTTTTAATTTCCACAGAGATATTCAAAATAGACCCTTGCGGAGCGCCGAAAACCTACGTCTTATTATCCCAGCTCATTCTACGAATTTTTTTTCTCGATCATTCTCTGTTCGGGCTGTACTTCTATGGAACTCGCTACCACTTACTATCCGGTGTGCTCAAACGCTAGCCAGCTTCAAATCCCAATTAAAGTCACATTTCCTATCGTTATGATACATTTTTCTATTAGGTATTCTTTTTTTTCTCTTTCATTTACATCTTGCAAGAAGTTTTTTGCTGTTTTATGTGAGTTGTATATATTTATGTAGGTCTATTCAAATAATTATATTTATGTATGTTTATTGTAGGTAATATTATGTAATTTAGTAGCTATGTTTTTCTACCCCGCACAATTTGTTTCTTTAACATTGTTTATTTCTTTGCAAAGGTTGCCTGGAAGAAATTGCATCGCGATAAGGCCGCCTTTTGCACAACTTGTTAATTTTTATTTTACTGCTTTGTAATCTTTGTATCTTTGTGCAATAAAGGGTATTGTATTGTATTGTATTGTTGTACAAAAGTCTTAAGTAGAGTAATAAACAAATCAGGGAACAAACTCCTAAAGCTTCCAAAACATGTAATACAAACAAATAAGAACTAATTGATAATCAATAACTGAACTGTAAGAGCAGTGGCGGATCCAGGAGGGTTAAGGAGCTCAAGCTCCCTCCGTTAAGGCAAGAGCTTTTCTGCCGGGACAATTAAAATTAAAATGATAATGATTATTCTACATAAATATATTATATATTCAAAAATTCTAATTTAACTTTTTGGCAAGAATCATATTAGCTAACGTACAACTTACAATAAACTGTGACATTTTTGGTGTTTGATACTTCAAATTGTAAAACGAAATCGTGATAGAATTACTCCGTAGTCCGTCCGACGAAACACTTACGGGCCTTGAGCGTGGAGACCGAATCCAGAAATTCCGTAACAAAAAACCTAACACCCTCCACTCCGACCGGCACAGCGGTGATACTTTGACTTGGGTGTCGCGACAGGCTCGACGGAGTTACTGTTAGAGTGTTACAATAACGGAGTTACTGTTACAGTGAGTTAACTTAGTAAGTTAAGTTAACTTCCCTAAGTTACAGTAACAGAGTTACTGCATAAATAAAATAAATAATTATAATTGCATAAGTTAATAAAAAATGCTATGCAATAACTTAACCGCGACAGTCCCTGAGTGCCACACGTCTTTTTTGTTAAAAGTGCATTAAGATTGAAAAGGCCACACAACTTGATATAGATCTGTGGTCCCCTTAATCTGTGGAAAAATTAAATTTATGGATCAAGACAATCACAAGAAACTGCCGCCGTTTATATAGTACTAGCATTTGCCCGCGGCTTCGCTCACGTTAAAAAGTATAGAAGTTTCATACAAACTTTCATCCCCTTGGGGGTACAGTTGATCAAAATCCTTTTTTAGCGGATGCCTACGACATAACATCTACCTGCATGCAAAATTTCAGCCCGATCCGTCCAGTGGTTTGGGCTGTGCGTTGATAGATCACTACTCGTATGTCAGTTAGTCACCTTTGAGTTAAAATTTATATTAGAAACCTATAGTAAACCTACAGCTTATTTTCCGTTGACCACCAATCATTTAGAAATACGCATAGGTCAGTGCAAAAATCGCAGAATCGTAAATTTGTTTTTAGAACTATGAAGAAGTGAAATACTTTTTGACCGGAACCCTCGATGCACGAGTCCAACTCGTATTTAGTTTTTTTTAAACTACACTATGCGGGTTAATCCCCCTCAAACGGCCGTCCTAGATCCGTCCCTATCCGACGATCTAATTGGTTTCTGTTGATAAATTACTTCGAATGGGCAGCGAAGTTAGAAAGAATAACATTATTAGTGTCATTGGAAAGTCACTCTTACTCCGTGGTCACTACACTCTCTGAACTGACCGCATATGAGATTCATAGAACCACAAAAAAATGGTTGTCTGAAGAGTCGGTTTACGGACAATAATTTTACGTGATCACGGTGGAAGAGAGATAGATGCGGCACAAGCCGAACGCTTAGTCCGGTCGTGCCACTCTATCGCTTATTTTTTTTCTTCCGCGCTCTCGCTTGTACACGGAACGTGACTTTTAGTGCGTGCAGCCGGCGTTCTTCGATTTATAAGACGTTATAAAGTCAACAAATAATTAAATTAAAATAAAAAAAATACTTCACGGGGGCTATCCCATAGAACACGCGTGTCCCATACAACAAGTAGACACTTGAAATACCTTTTCAGTTAAGTATTATTAACTTAAGAATAAATAAATAATTAAAATAAAATTAAAATTTAAGGGGGCTCCCTTACAACAGACATGATATTTTGCCGTTTTATAGATAGTGGAACCCTTCGTTCGCGAGTCCGACTGTTTTAAAGTATAACTTCAAAGGAAGAGTTCATATTCCATTCAAAAGTATACGTTTTCGAACAGTCACCTCTTCGAAATTTATGGCCCTACACCACAGAATAAGTAACTAACGTCTGACCTGAGAATTATTTTACTTCAATGCAATAAAAAAATCCTTTAGTATTCCGTTTCACAACAGCTGTGTGTGGCAGACGCGGGAACCAACCGTTCTCTTTTCAAATGCCAAGATGACGTAAGCTGTCAAAACGCGCGTGGCTTGAATATTTAAATTCCTTTGCCTTTTATAGTTATTACGTCACAATGTGCGAACTACTAAGTTATGGTACGAAAACTTATTGCCTCCTTATTGCAGACGTTTTTGGTGTATGCTCTTGTAAAATGTCTTTGTATTCTATTACATCGACAATAAAGACAAAAAGTAATAAGCCTGCGCTGTCCGTCCGTCTGTCTGTCACTAGGCTTTATCTTTTGAACGGTCATCATCATCATTATTTCGAGTAGGTGTCACGGTCAATCGACCATGCACACCCTAGTGTCAGAGTTCTTCGGAACCGCCTCTCGGCCTCTGACGTGGTTCCTTTAACGACTACCAGATGGCAGCCGGGACCACCGGCTTAACGTGCCTTCCAAAGCACGGAATCATCTTTATTATCAGACAATCAGGTGATTCAAGCCTGCAATATCCTAACCAAACTGGAAACAACTAAACAAAGTATGCTTCCGGTGGGAATCGAACCCATGACCCCGGGTCAACAGGCAAACGCCTTAACCACTGGACCACGGAGGCTGTTACATATACATACTTGAAATTTTAACAGTGTGTATATCTATTGCCGCTATAACAACAAATAATATCATGCCCAAACGCGTTTGGTTATATGTGTTCACCGACTTCAACGAATTATGAATCGTATGTTTAGCGCTATAAGTATAAAATTGGCTTGATGTAAGTATCTAAACTAAAAGGTTCATTCATTTCGTGTAGGTGACAAGGTCAATCGACCATGCATACCATGGTGTCAGAGTTCTTTGGAACCGCCTCTCGGCCTATGACTGAACCATCCTTTAACGACTACCAGATGGCAGCCGGGACCAACGGCTTATCGTGCCTTCCGAAGCACGGAATCATCATTATTATTGGACAATCAAGGTAATTCAAGCCTGCAATGTCCTAAGCAAACTGGAAACAACTAAACAAAGTAAGCTTCCCGTGGGAATCGAACCCACGATCCCCGGGTCTACAAGCAAACCTTAGCCACTGGACCACGGAGGCAACTGAAAAGTGTTGCGTTCTGAAGCGAGCTAAATTACACCGTATCTACAGATAATAAGGCACTTAAAGAAATATTTCTATACTAATATTATAAAGCTGAAGAGTTTGTTTGTATGTTTGTTTATTTGAACGCGCTAATCTCAGGAACTACTGGTTTAAATTGGAAAATTATTTTTATGTTGGGTAGTCCATTTATTGAGGAAGGCTTTAGGCTATAAAACATCACGCTGCGACCAATAGGAGCGAAGTATCAATAAAAAATATTTTGAAAACGGGGGAAAATTATTCATCTCATACTAATAAAAAAACGAATTAATCATCATAACAGAAATTGCCGGGGACGAAGTCGCGGGCAACAGCTAGTACCTTGATAAACTCAATGTAAAGTTAGCCTACATTGAGTTGATATTTCTTTGAATACCTTTGCAGCGTGCGACTTCTGTTCGTAAGTACTATACTTATTCTATGATAAAATAAAAGTTTCAAATTTGAAAAGGCGTTCTGGTGTCGGTCACAGCCACAGCTGTGAATGAAAGATGGAGCCTGAGATCTCAGCCGGAAGGTCGGCGTTATGAACTAGCCAAGAACGACTCGACTTAAAGATAATGATCCGTATCGAGCAAAAGACCTAACATTATTTTCCTGGTGTTAAACTTTCTAACCAGTGCTCCAAAAAATTGTAATTTGAAACGAATAGAACAATTTTCAACTTCGTTAAGCATCAAAAAATTTAGCAGTTTTTAGATTTTACATAACAGTTTTGTTTTTAAAGATATAGAATTTTGTTTTTGAATTTTTCTAGTTTATTATTTAAGAGGGTACCGCACAAACGAAGAACATCGTGTTTTGCGCAAAACCATTAGGCGATATTTAAACAAAAATGAAAGTCTATTTTCATATTTTATTGCTTTATTTTTTATAAAAAAAAAATAAGAACGGGGTGTCCTGCGAGATGTATATATAAGATTTTCATGTGAGAATTATTATTTTAGACGTAAAATTTCGAAGGAAAATGTTTTTAGATATCATAACTTATAGGTATTTATAGTTTTTAATTTTCATATGTATATGTTTCAAATTCCAACAAGGCGGTGATCTTGTGCTAGTATCGACCTAAACTATACAAATAATTTGATGTATTTAATTAATCCAGCGAATTGTACTATTAGTGATTTAAATATACGTCAAATTCCACAATTTGGTGACGTATCTTCTTAAGGCGAGGCCTCAAATGTTTGGTACCATCGCTCGGCAAAGGCGTACGCAGGCAGACTGATCAAGTGCGCGCAAGGGATAGCGCTTGGCGGTTTAGCCCGTGAATGATGAGATAGGAGATAGTCTCGAGTCGCTCAAAGAAAAAAACGTAAGCGCCAAATTTGTTATTTCTATTTTATATAAATTCAGACCGGTTAATTGTATTTTCATATTTACATTTTGATGAATTACTAACAACCTATCTTTTAGTCTAAAAATCATTATTTCATTCGTCGCATTTGAGCTACAATAACAAAAACTCTGCGAACGAAGACCATTTTTCAAAAAATATTTCTATTGAGAAAATTTTATCAAAACGTGTTTTCATCTTACACTTTTGGAGATGAAATAGTCAAAAATCATATTACTTAGATTTGAAACTCCTAATTTAAGTATTTTGCGAGATAAAAAAGGTTCAGAACGACCTTATTTACAGTGGTATCGCCTTAATAAATAAATATTACACTTATTTAAGGGAGGCCCATGCCCAGCAGTGGGCTGATGTGGGCTTAAAATGAGTATTTTAAAATAAAGGAAAAACTAAATTAATAGAAAATGGAACCCGTCGCCGTCGTCTCAGGGTAAGGTTCCCAGGATACTGGCCGCATTGTTTTTGAAGTAGAATAAATGGGTGTCTCTTGGATAGGCATGTAACATCCTCGTCTTCATCGTCACTTACCATCAGGTGAGATGGGAGACAAAAGTTTAATCCAACATTAAGGAAAAAAAAAGTAAAAACTTCTTTAGCGGCGTTGTGCACATTTTGGGATGGGTAAAAAATCTGACCGCCGCAAAGGCGAGTTTTCACTTCTGCCGGCACTCCCGGAGTGCAACCCGTTGTTTTTTTTAATTCCGACGATCTATCTAATAAGGATTTTGAATTTAATAGATACAAACAGACGAAGAGACGGACGATTTTCTTGTTAAGGATCCCGTTTGTGTCTCTTGTGTACGGAACCCTGTAATCAAAGTCCTTTTTCGTCAGTCCTTTTTGGCGCTGTCACAGGGGTGCGTATTGATTGATATAATAACAAATTATATATTTTCATTTCAATAAAGTTCAAAAGATATAATGTTAACTTGACATAATCATTACTGATTATATTCTTAAAAGCTATAACATTCATAATATTTTCAATACGAAAAGCATAAACTCATTTTTATAACGTTTATGAATACTAAATATCACCTGTTATACAACTTGTGCAGTATACCTGCCAAAATGTATACCATTCAAAAAGTATAGTATTTAAAATAAATATGAATCAAAATCTATAAAATGCATACGTATTAAAAATATATAGCAGAGAAAATATACCAGCTAATTAGTATAGACCCATGTCTATTTTGCGAATTTGAATTATTTCAGTAATACCTACGAAATAAATCATATTTGCGCAAGCTCATAAATTTCATTTTCTTGTAAAAAAATCGAAGTAGCCAGCAAAAGGTGCATCATTCAAACAGACTATCGAATAACTAATAATAGGTAATCGATTTCATCAGTAAAGCAAACGGAAAGTAATACAAGAAGTCATTAACTTCATAGAATTACAAAAAACTATAACAAACAAAAGAACTTATTACAATATTTTATTGCATGTAAATATTAAGACAAAGTATGAAATACTTAAAAAAATTGTGATACATACAAAATGCGCGCGCATTTTGTATGTATCACAATTTTTTTAATAGTGGAAAGATATTTTTTACAATATTTTATTGTATGTAAATATTAGGACAATGTATAATATAAATAAGAAAATTGTGATACATACAAAATGCGCGCGCATTTTGTATGTATCACAATTTTTTTTTAAGTAGAAAAATAACTTTTAAAATATTTTATTGTATGTAAATATTATCAAAGTATAAAATAAATAAAAAAATTGTGATACATACAAAATGCGCGCGCATTTTGTATGTATTACAATTTTTTTTAAAGTAGAAATATAACTTTTACAATATTTTATTGTATATAAATATTAGGACAGTCAGAAATAAATAAAAAAAAATCTTAAAAAAATTGTGATACATACAAAATGCGCGCGCATTTTTATGTATCACTATTTTTTTAAGAATTTTTTAGTATACCTATTTTTTTTATACTTATATTAGAGAAGAAATTCACACTCGTAATATTCAGATTTTCGTTTTAATATAATGTTATCTTTTCTTGTTTTATTCGTCAGGTTCCTATTAATTTTCGGCTAGGCGTTCTATAAAAATAAATAAGATAATTTATTAAACGGCTTCAAAAAAGGAGGAGGTTATCAATTTGACTGTATGTTTCTTTTTTATGTATGTTTGTTACACGATATCTTCGCCAATTGTAAACCGATTTTGATATTTATTTTTTATTTAAAAGCCTTTACTACCATATTGTTCCCATTTTAATTTGTTGAAGATATAATGGAGAACTTTGGAGATATGGAAGAAACTCGTAAAATAAAATTGTTTGAGATGCTAGGTTTTTTTTTAAATTTAATTATTAGGTTTATTGAGAATCTTCTACCAATTAATTTGTATAACCAATGATTATTATCCGTACTAATATGTATATATAAAGTTTATTATACATAACAACTAATCGATGTTTTAAAGTTTATAATAATAAAACGGTATAATAAAGGTTTGATATGTTGAATGATTGTTATAATTAAAGATTTTAGTTATTTTAAAGTTATTTCTTTCGATTTTTATCTTACTTGATAATTATACTAACCAAAATTATATGTTTCGTTGATATTTATCTTAAATGATATATATTTTGTGTTTATATGTTATATTACTTACCCCTGTCACAGATGGTCTGAAAAATGCATTATGTACGTGTGAGGAAATAGAAGGTATAAATGTGTTAATATATTGGCGAGCTCCATGGCGCAGTGGTTAACACGCCAGCCTGTGCCCGGGTTCGATCCCCGCTCAAGTCAAGACGGAAAATTATCTTTTTCAGATTGGCCTGGGTTTTGGATGTTTATTTACTGTTTTTGTTTTAAAATATAGTGCTATATATGTATTTGTTATAAAATATAGTATCGTTGAGTTAGTATCTCATAACACAAGTCTCGAACTTACTTTGGGGCCAGCTCAATCTGTGTGATTTGTCCGTATATATTTTATTTATATATAAATGGAAGGAATAATGAAAAAGAATTTTCTTAAAGAAAAATTGGCTGTCTGTAAAGTCGGTTTACGGACGATAATTTTACGTGATAACGGTGGAAGGGAGATAGATGCGTCACAATCCGAACGCTTAGGCCGATCGTGCCTCTCTATCACTTATTCCGGCCTATCGCTTGCACACGGAACGTGACACTTTTTAGTGCGTGCAGCCGGCGTTCATCGATTTATAAGACGTTATCATGTCAATAAGCTGATTCAGAGCAGTTCACATAATTTTATTAATTTATGAAATCTTCAAAATAATGTGCATCAAAGTAAAACGGATTGTGTACTGAGATATAGGCTCTGCTTAGTTCATACACAAGTCTCTCACAATCTTATCGTAAGTATAGTATACACCTATTGTACCACAATTTGTGTTTATGGGTGACTGTGTCTACCCCGTAAGGGATAAACACGCGATAATATGTATGTACAGTCAAGGACAGAGATACCTGACCAATCCCTCTACCAATCTTGAAGTTTCTGTTGAACTATAAATAATAGTAACATGAAAATATGTATTATCGAAGACTTCATTAAAATCTTTCTCTATTTACATTTTCTTGTTATTAGTAAAGGGAAAATCCAAGATATAGGTACAGGACCTGGTCAGGTAACTCTGTCCCTGACTGTACATACATATTATCGCATCTTTATCCCTTACGGGGTAGACACATTCTAAGGCTATAAAACCCAAAGGCCACGTTTAGCATGTAAGTCGGTTATAGGTAGAAAAGGATTCAAAAATACTGATGAATGGTAGCAGCATCGCCTTCTGACCTGATTTATAAAATTTCGGGCCTATCGCTCAGCCGGCTTTTACGGTCTGCGCCAGAAGAGAAGCAGATGGTGCATTGAACGGTTTTCCGTACCGTAAAAGGAAAAATCGGAACCGATATAGGATCACTTGATTGTCCGTCTGTCTGTTTGTCAACAGCCTTTTTTCAGGAACGCGTAGAGGTATCAAGCTGAAATGTATATTAAATACTCAGGTCCACTGTCCCTTGGAGCTGTGAAAAACCAAACTTCTAAGCCAACGCAATCAAAAGATATATCTGGATATGCCGCAAATTTTCGTGTTTTTTTCGACATTCGCAAGGGAATCAAAACCTACAGGGTACTTCCCATGGACTCAGAATCTTGAAATTTAGTACCAAGCAACGACTTATGGTACAGATTAGTAGTAGGGACCAATACTGGACTGAGTTTCTTTCGGCGTATTCTTCTCAGCAGTGGTCGTTTCGAAACGCTAGTAGCTTATCGATTTTGCAAATATTAAAAATAATAATATGACGTTAAGAAAGAGATACATGATATCCAAATTTGAAAAAAAAAAAAAAGATTAAGGAAAAATTGCCAAAAGCATACAAGTTTAATAAAAAAAAACTAAAATTCCTGAAATTAACCCAACCTTCTTAAAATAACCTACAAATCTGAAAATACCACAGCTCTCAAGAATCCAAGCTTCTTCACCGCTAAAATAAGAAGTATTTCAAGTTTTAATAAAGCTACAGGGTCGCTTTGTTAACCGACACTGGTATTTTTAATCGAAGCGTGAACGATGTTCTTCAAAACTCAATTTCGATCTAGCAGTGCTCTGATCGAAACTTCGACATTTTTTAACGAATGCCTTCAATCTGAAACAGTTTTTTGAAATAAATAAATCCTTCCTAACTAATATTATAAAGGCGAAAGTGAGTTTGCTTGTTTGTTTATTTGTTTGTTTGTTTGTTTGTTACGCTTTCACGTTTTAACTACTGAACCGATCATCATGAAATTTTGCATACAAGTTCTCTGGGGTACGGAGAAGGACATAGGCTACCTTTTATCCTGGGAAAAAGTATTGTTCCCGAGGGATCGACATTGACGAGGGCGAAAGCTAGTAATAAATATATACGGACAAATCACACAGATTGAGTTAGCCCCAAGGTAAGTTCGAGACTTGTGTTATGGGATACTAACTCAACGATACTATATTTTATAACAAATACATATATAGATAAACATCCAAGACCAAGGCCAATATGAAAAAGAGCATTTTCCATCTTGACCTGGCCGGGGATCGAACCCGGGCACTCCGTGTCGCAGGCTGGCGTGTTAACCACTGCGCCACGGAGCTGTCTGCGTTTGTTTTTGTTGAGTTAGTGTGTTAAAACAGAATAAAAATACATACTTAAATTGTTTTCAAATAGCATTACAATGCTCGGTATATTATTAAAATTGAAAATAAGCTACAGGTAGGATTCGAACCTTAAGTCCCTTAGGTGGTTCCCCATCTATAAGTATAAAAATTTAAGCCATGATGAATATTTTATAAATCGTGTTCGAAGCATCTAGATCTCCATTTTCTCTAAATGTTAGTTATTACGCTAAACGGGCTGTTTTTGGGCCCTAGGATCTTTATTATCAGACAATCGGGTGATTTAAGCCTGCAATGTCCTAACCAAACTGTAAACAACTAAACAAAGTATGCTTCCCGTGGGAATCGAACCCACGAACCCCGGGTCTACAGGCAAACGCCTTAACCACTGGATCACGGAGGCTGTTACTATCCAATAGTTAGACTATCCAATACAAAAAGATTTTTCCAGTTTGAACCCGTAGTTCCTGAGATTATCAAACTCTTCAGTTTTATTATAATTAGTATAGATAATTATATACGGACAAATCACACAGATTGAGCTAGCCCCAAAGTAAGTTCGAGACTTGTGTTATGGGATACTACCTCAACGATACTATATTTTATAACAAATACATATATAGATACACATCCAGGACCCAGGCCAATCTGAATTACTCGTTTAAGGTATAAGATAGTTATAACTTGATTTAAAATGCCTTTTATGCTTTGGCAGTCACTCAGAAGTGAAACATAGTTCTTACGGAGAAATTGAATTTCGTTTAACATCGTTCGCGCTTCAATTTAAAATACCAGACAGGATGTCTGGTTAACAAAGCGTTCCTTAAGCTTTAATTAAAACTTGGAATACTTCATATTTTCGCGGTGGAGGAGTTTGCGTTTCAAGCTTGAGAATTTCAAGAAATTTAGGTTATTTTAAGCAACATCTTAGGGTACATTACACGCAATTGCCTTAATCCTTACTTATATTATAAACTAGCTGTTGCCCACGACTTCGTCCGCGGCAATTTCTGTTATTGTGATTAATTAGTATAGAATAGATGAAGAATTTTCCCCCGTTTTCAAAACATTTTTTATTGATGCTTCGCTCCTATTGGTCGCAGCGTGATGTTTTATAGCCTAAAGCTTTCCTCCATCTATTAATGGACTATCCAACACAAAAATAATTTTCCTTTCAAACAAACAAACTCTTCAGCTTTATAAATTTAGTTGTTAGATAACTAGCAGTGCCTGCAACTTCGTTTGCGTACATTTTATGTTACAAGTACGAGTATGTTGATATTGATTAGGACCTCTATACCAATTACAATTTTCATATTTCTATGTCTGGAAATGAGAAAATTTCATATAAACTTCACTCCCCTATTTCACCCCTTTAGGGGTTGAATTTCTAAAAATCCTTTCTTATTGCACAATTGCAATAGAAACCTCTGTACCAAATTTGAAGTTTCTGGGTATAGTAGTTTCAGCTGTGCGTTGATATAATAAGTCCCGCGACTCCGTTCGCGTACATTTGTATGGGGGCCAAGTGTTATCATAACCGGAGAAAAAAATATGTAGCCTATCCTGTGTCCTGTACGCCTAAATGTTTAACTATTAAGTTTCTTAAAATTCAGTTAATTCGTTGAAGAGTTATGAAGGTACATACATACAAAAATTCAAAAAATCCTTAATTAAGTTTAAGTATATCTAAGTTTAAGTTTTACTAACATAGGATAAGTGTTTTACTAACACACTATGGACTTGTATTGTCATAAATGTACAGTCTGAAATAAATAATTTCATTTCATTTCATTTCATATCCTGAATAGAGCATTTAAACACGATATCTTTGAAAACAAAGTTACTTACTTCATGACCTTACAGATTTATTATTAGTATTTATTGATGGTCAAATAAAACAATAAACTCTAGTAGTACAGAGAGGGTCCTGCTCCTGTGGCGGAGACTAAAAAGGACCTGATGATGATGATGATGATGATGATGAAATAAAACAACACACAACCTACTTACATAACACTCCCTTTTGGGCAGCCGAATAATATGATAAAGTAAGATGAAGATGTTATGGCTGTCATAGCGAAGAAAAAGTGGTCGTGGGCAGGACACATTGCAAGAATGGACCAGAGGAGCTGGACAAGACGTGTCCTTGAATGGAGACCCAGAGAGAGCACCAGAGGCCGTGGCAGACCACCACAAAGCTGGGTGGACGATATCCGAGGACACGGAGGTCGAGAGTAGATGAGCCGGGCAAAGATCGCCAAGAGTGGAAGAAGAGGGAATAGGCCTATATCCAGGATTGGATGACAGAAAGGCCACCATGATGATGATGAAGTGGGACTAAATTAAAGTCGTTAAACTTCCATCTCATCCAGTTGTAGATGGATGACCTCAAATTCAAGTCTTTAAATGACACATCAGCGGCTAGACGCGCAATCATGGTGTAAAATGTTGCAATTTCGCGGCACCGTTCTCATTGGCTGCTGAGAACTAGCTAGTCATCATTAGAATCTCTCTATGGCTACGTTAGTACTATTACTTATCTGTGCTATGACCATGATTTTTAGAGTTCCGTACCCAAAGGTAAAAACGGGACCCTATTAATTTCGCTTCGCTGTCCGTCTCTCTCTCCGTGTCAGGACACGTGACCTTTTAGAAAATTCGTGACCTGAGACCGCCGGCACGACGTAGGAGAGGAAGTAATATCGCCCTCTCTTTCTACCGAGCGAAGTTTTCACTTTTGCCGGCATTCCCGGAATGCAGCCGGTTGTTTTTTTTTTCTGTATGTATGTTCTCTATACTCTTAAACGAATTAACTGAATTTTATGAAAGTTTGTAGATAAATATTTAGACATACAGGACACAGAATATAGTAAAGTTTGTTAAAATTTTGTATTAAAATTTATAATTGTATTTGATCCCCCCCTGTCCTAATCAAACATAACATAAAATGTACGCGAACGAAGTCGCGGGCACTGCTAGTAGTCAATAAACAAACTCATTGTAACATAGTAGTTAATCTCAATATTCTAAAGGGCAGAGAAATCTACCAGTAACAGCGGCCACAGACAAAATTACGAAACTTAGATTGCGTCGGTCAGCTGTCATAGACAATTTTCCGTACCGCTGCGCGTTTGGCGCGAACTGTGTAACTTTTTAGTCTGTACCAAGTTGGGAGTTGGGCCCGCCCCTTTGGGTTTTGGACCGTAGTCAAAATTTTGACGTACATTTGATAATAGTGTCGCTTTGGTTAAATTTCGCCAGCGTTTCATGACAGTTGCAGAGCCCTACTGCGCAGATTATAAAAGGGGATCAAGGAAACAAACATAACAAAAGGCTAGCCATCTTACTAAATGAAACCATAGGTTTTTGTCTACCCTGTTGAAGTTTGTATTCTAACTATATCCTATCCTACTTCGTCAAACTACAGACGATAAAAAAAATGACAATCTAAGAAAGAGTTTAGCCTTATAAGAAAAGTCGCATGGAAGAGGTTTCATGCGACTTATACATCAGTCCACATGCATGAAGTGTGTTTTTGTGGAAAAGGGCCCGCCATAGGCCAGGCGGCGTGGCGGTACAAACATGGATGGTTTTCGTTATTAAAGATATTCAAGGGTTATTCGAAAAAAAATACATGATGGCTGCCTTATCTGTAATGCAATTGTAATCAAAAGTTTCAAGGTTAATTTTAATGTATTTGGTGAATACTGCTGTATACCGAGTAAATTAGACGTGATTTGGAGGCAACTTTCCAATTTTTTTTTCTATCGAGAAAATTTAACGCAATTTAGTTACCAGAGTTAGTTAGTCCTGAACTTTGCTGCATTTTTATTTCAACTTGAGTATTTCATTATTATTGATATTACAGACAATCATGCAAAGCAGTGTGAGGTAGTACGAGCCCTTAAATACTGTATGGTGGTACGGAACTCTTAAGGTGCTCCCTCACCGGGAGCATTCACGTGTAATGTAATATACACTGTCACGTGGGCTACTGCGCGGGCGGGGATCAGTCGCCGGGCACATTTCAAGTGAAGTACATTGATGTTACCAGTTAATTTATTTATTTAAGATCAAGTATCAATAATTCACGCTAACTAAAATAAGTATCAAGGAACGCTCTCTTCTGGATCGGCAGGACTCTCCGAAATTAATAAACAAGCAAATAATGCGATTAGAAGAGACCTAAGAGAACACACGCATGATACAATCATGAGTACGATAAATCAGTACAGGGGTCCAAAGGTGTTCAGAAGAAAGCTCCAAAGAGGCAGGCAGCAAATTTATAGGTTGAAAGGGAACGATGACACTGAAACAACAGACCTAGAGGAGATCTTGAATATAGTCACCAAATTTTACGGGGACCTCTATAGATCCAAGGTGCCCCCTATGACTTCAAGTTGCGACAAACGAGCGAAACTTACACGACACCTCACTGAGGATCTCCCTGAAATCAGCCTATACGAAATAAAGACTGCCCTTAAAGCCATGGCAAATGAGAAAGCTCCTGGCATAGATAACATACCTGTTGAGCTTCTTAAGTACGGCGGCAAGCCTGTATTACAAGAACTCAAGCACTTATACAATCAAGTACTGGTACTAGGAACAACACCCAAGACCTGGAAGAATGCCATAGTTAAGCTTATATTTAAGAAAGGCGACAAAGCAAACTTAGCTAACTATAGGCCAATATCTATCCTCCTGCACATATATAAACTATTCACCAAGGTGTTAACCAATAGACTTGCTGGCAAACTAGACGCAGCGCAGCCCGTCGAACAAGCGGGTTTCAGGAAAGGTTTTGCTACAATTGATCACATATTCTGCGTAAGACAAGTAATCGAGAAAAGTGTGGAATACCGTCAAAGCTTATGCATCGCATTCGTAGATTACGAAAAAGCGTTTGACACAATAGAACACTGGGCGGTATTCAATGCTCTTCAACGATGCTTGGTGGATGACAGGTATGTGGAAGTGCTGAAGGAAATTTACAGAGGTGCTACTCTCCAAATTCAACTCTATAAGCTCACGCAGCCTGTCCGCGTAGAGAGAGGAGTTCGTCAAGGCGATACCATTTCTCCAAAGCTATTCACGGCTACCCTGGAAGATGTTTTTAAAACGATAAACTGGTCTCAAACCGGAGTAAACGTGAACGGTGAAACATTATCACACCTCCGCTTCGCCGATGACATAATTCTTTTTGCAAACTCTGTGGAAGAACTCACTGCCATGCTAGAAGAACTTTATACAGCGTCTTTAAATGTTGGCTTAAAAATGAACGTCAGCAAAACCAAAATAATGTGCAGAAGTACTAGCCTCTCTCACATTGTAGTGCATGGTCAGAAAGTAGAGAACGTGACTGACTACCTTTACTTGGGCCAAACCGTTTCGTTCAAAGAGGACCGCCATGAAACGGAGATTGATAGACGGATCCAACTTGGCTGGGCGGCGTTCAGCAAGATCGACGACGTTCTAAAAAGCAAAAGAATACCAATCTTCCTAAAAAGACGTATGTTTGAGCAGTGTGTTCTACCTGTTATGACCTACGGCGCTGAGACCTGGACACTAACAAAAAAAACTTATGCGCAAACTCCAGGTGGCACAAAGAGCGATGGAGCGTGCAATGCTCGGAATATCGCTTATAGACCGAATCCGCAACTCTGTCATAAGGAAACGCACTGGAGTAAAGGACATCGCACTAGTAGTGACCAGGCTCAAGTGGAGATGGGCTGGGCACATGAGCAGGAGAGAAGACGGCCGCTGGGCGCGTAGGATTGCGGAATGGAGACCCAGACCAGGACGGAGAAAAGTCGGAAAACCACCAATGCGCTGGGCCGACGATATCACAAAAATATTGGGGAAGACCTGGATGCGCACAGCAAAAGACCGGGTCAAGTGGAAAAGCCATGAAGAGGCCTATACCCAACAATGGGTGAACACGGGCTGAGAAAGAGATCAATAATTCAAGATATTACACATTTATCATCATCATTAGGTATAGGTGACGCGGTCAATCGACCATGCACACCCTGGTGTCAGAGTTCTTCGGAACCGCCTCTCGGTCTCTGACGTGGTTCCTTTAACAACCACCAGATGGCAGCCGAGACCAACGGCTTAACGTGCCTTCCGAAGCACGGAATCATCTTTCATCATCATCATCAGGTCTTTTTAGTCTCCACTGCAGGAGCATGACTCTCTGTACTACCGGATCCATACTTGGCCAGAGCAGACAGAGGATTTGGCCTACACTCTCCTCGGTGGCTAGACGGAATCATCTTTTTTATCAGACAATCAGGTGATTCAAGCCTGCAATCTCCTAACCAAACTGAAAACAACTTAACAAAGTATGCTTCCCGTGGGTTCACATTGTACCTCTATCATTACAGAGTGCGCATTGTAATGCTCGGTCCTTTTTTTTTATGTATATTTGACGGCAAACGAGCAGAGGAGCCACATGATGGAAAGTGGTCACCGTCGCCCATGGACATCTGCAACACCAGAGGAGGTGCTGATGCGTTGCCGACTCTTAAGATACCTGTAAACACGCGTTTTGAAGGACCCCAGGTTCTCCTCGTTCTCTGATGAAATGCTCGAGTCTGTAACGTTACACTACACACCAATGCTCCTGGTAAGGGAGCACCTTTAGTGTGTGCGACTCGCGCTTGGCCATTTTTATTCATTAAATATATCAAATATTAAATATATAATCTGTGATGTTCAATACGCCACGTATTGAACATCACAGATTATAAACATCCTGCAACAGGATATTATGTTTCTTATAAATTTCCCGCGCAAAGTAAATTCGGAAGCGTGATTGACGTTTTAATTTTTTGAAGTCTTTCTTTGAAGTTTCGTTGGGAATTGTTTATGTGTTTAAAAATTAAACTAGATGTCGCGTGGGGGCGCGGGCTGCGAGCAGCCCGCGAGGCGGTCGTGCGGCTGTATGGGCGGGGTCAGTAAGGTTTGCAGTCGTCGATGCGTCAGGAGACTTGTGGGGGTTTAAAAAGCCGTATTAAGATTGACAGTCAGTCGAAATTGCACTAAAACTGAGGGGGGAGGGAGGGTTGTGACACTTAAAAACGGCTCGGGCTTCGCCCTCGCCTTGGAGCTCGGCCTTCGGCCTCGCAGACCCAAGTGGTCGGCAGTTCGGCCTGCGGCCTCACTGCAGCCCACTTGGGGGGGGGGTGGTGGGGGGTGTTCTAACTCTTTGACGGCTCGGGCTTCGCCCTCGCCTTGGAGCTCGGCCTTCGGCCTCGCAGACCCAAGTGGTCGGCAGTTCGGCCTTCGGCCTCACTGCAGCTCACTTGGGGGGGTGGTGGGGGGGGTCGCGCTGACTCTTTGACGGCTCGGGCTTCGCCCTCGCCTTGGAGCTCGGCCTGCGGCCTCGCGCCCCCCGTGTGCAGCAGTTCGGCCTTCGGCCTCACTGCAGCACCTTGGGGGGAGGGGGAGGGGGGTGCCTCGGGCTTCGCCCTCGACACCCCGGTCGGCTCGGGCTTCGCCCTCGCCCCGAAGCTCGGCCTGCGGCCTCGCAGGCTCGCCCTTCGGGCTCGCTTAGTATGACGGGAATTGGTCTTGTATGGCGGCCATCTTGAATTTTGAAAAAAAAAAAAAAAATTTAGTCACACTTCAAATTGCTTACAACCCCCTACATTTTGGCAAAAAAATCAACCCCCTAACCCCCACCGTTTTCGCAGGCAGTACACCTCATCCACCAGGTTTCTTCGATCCTCGAGATGTCAGATTTTTCTGGTACTCACTGGAACACCCTCTATACGACGACACCAAAGTCACAACCCCATACAGTCGGGAACAGGTCAAACAACCATGTCAATCAGTCAGTCAGTGAGTGGTATTGTAGCTTTATATATTATAACTAGATGTCGCTCTGTGCGCGGGCTGCGAGCAGCCCGCGAGGCGGTCGTGCGGCTGTATGGGCGGGGTCAGTAAGGTTTGCAGTCGTAGATGCGTCAGGTGACTTGTGGGGGTTGAAGAAACCGTATTAACATTGACAGTCGTTTGAAATTGCACTAAAACAGAGGGGGGAGGGGGGGAGGGACACAACAAAACGGCTCGGGCTTCGCCCTCGCCTTGGAGCTCGGCCTTCGGCCTCGCAGACCCAAGTGGTCGGCAGTTCGGCCTGCGGCCTCACTGCAGCCCACTTGGGGGGGTGGTGGGAGGGTGTTCTAACTCTTTGACGGCTCGGGCTTCGCCCTCGCCTTGGAGCTCGGCCTTCGGCCTCGCAGACCCAAGTGGTCGGCAGTTCGGCCTGCGGCCTCACTGCAGCCCACTTGGGGGGGTGGTGGGGGAGGTTGGACTTATTCTCGGACGGCTCGGGCTTCGCCCTCGCCTTGGAGCTCGGCCTTCGGCCTCGCAGACCCAAGTGGTCGGCAGTTCGGCCTTCGGCCTCACTGCAGCCCACTTGGGGGGGTGGTGGGGGAGGTTGGACTTACTCTTGGACGGCTCGGGCTTCGCCCTCGCCTTGGAGCTCGGCCTGCGGCCTCGCGCCCCCCGTGTGCAGCAGTTCGGCCTTCGGCCTCACTGCAGCACCTTGGGGGGAGGGGGAGGGGGGTGCCTCGGGCTTCGCCCTCGACACCCCGGTCGGCTCGGGCTTCGCCCTCGCCCCGAAGCTCGGCCTGCGGCCTCGCAGGCTCGCCCTTCGGGCTCGCTTAGTATGACGGGAATTGGTCTTGTATGGCGGCCATCTTGAATTTTGAAAAAAAAAAAAAAACTTTATCGACACTTGAAATTGCTTACAACCCCCTACATTTTGGCACAAAAATCAACCCCCTAACCCTTACCGTTTTTGCAGGCAGTACACCTCATCCACCAGGTTTCTTCGATCCTCAAGATGTCAGATTTTTCTGGTACTCACTGGAACACCCACTATACGATGGTATGCATTATATTACTCCACCATACCGGGAACAGGTCAAACAACCATGTCAGTGAGTCAGTCAGTCAGTGGTAATGTAGCTTTATATATTATAATTATAACTAGTGTTTTGCGTGGGGGCGCGGGCTGCGAGCAGCCCGCGAGGCGGTCGTGCGGCTGTATGGGCGGGGTCAGTAAGGTTTGCAGTCGTAGATGCGTCAGGTGACTTGTGGGGGTTGAAGAAACCGTATTAACATTGACAGTCGTTTGAAATTCCACTAAAACAGAGGGGGGAGAGAGGGTTGTGACACTTTAAAACGGCTCGGGCTTCGCCCTCGCCTTGGAGCTCGGCCTTCGGCCTCGCAGACCCAAGTGGTCGGCAGTTCGGCCTGCGGCCTCACTGCAGCCCACTTGGGGGGTGGTGGAGGAGGTCGCGCTGACTCTTGGACGGCTCGGGCTTCGCCCTCGCCTTGGAGCTCGGCCTTCGGCCTCGCAGACCCAAGTGGTCGGCAGTTCGGCCTTCGGCCTCACTGCAGCCCACTTGGGGGGGTGGTGGGGGAGGTTGGACTTACTCTTGGACGGCTCGGGCTTCGCCCTCGCCTTGGAGCTCGGCCTGCGGCCTCGCGCCCCCCGTGTGCAGCAGTTCGGCCTTCGGCCTCACTGCAGCACCTTTGGGGGAGGGGGAGGGGGGTGCCTCGGGCTTCGCCCTCGACACCCCGGTCGGCTCGGGCTTCGCCCTCGCCCCGAAGCTCGGCCTGCGGCCTCGCAGGCTCGCCCTTCGGGCTCGCTTAGTATGACGGGAATTGGCCTTGTATGGCGGCCATCTTGAATTTCGAATTTAAAAAAAAAAAATTAGTGACACTTGAAATTGCTTACAACCCCCTACATTTTGGCAAAAAAATCAACCCCCTATCCCCCACCGTTTTTGCAGGCAGTACACCTCATCCACCAGGTTTCTTCGATCCTCAAGATGTCAGATTTTTCTGGTACTCACTGGAGCACCCACTATACGATGGTATGCATAATAATACTCCACCATACCGGGAACAGGTCAAACAACCATGTCAGTGAGTCAGTCAGTCAGTGGTAATGTAGCTTTATATAGCTTTATATATTATAATATAATATAATATAAAAATTAAATATCTAAACGTATATTTTTTTCTGTAATAAAATGAAATGAAATAGAATTTTATTCAAATTTGGATATCATGTATCTCTTTCTGAACGCCATATTATTATTTTTAATATTTGCAAAATCGGTAAGCTACTAGCGTTTCGAAACGACCACTGCTGAGAAGAATACGCCGAAAGAAACTCAGTCCAGTATTGGTCCCTACGTGCCGTGTAATGGTGGTCAACCGGAGTTTTCAACGTCCAAGTTAGACGTTTCCAAACAATGAAACATTTTATAAATCGATGAACGCCGGCTGCACGGACGAAAAAGTCACGTTCGTGTGCAAGCGTCAGCGCGGAATATTCGATAGAGAGGCACGATCGGCTAAGCGTTCGGCTTGTGACGCATCTATCTCTCTTCCACCGTTATCACGTAAAATTATCGTACGTAAACCGACTTTACAAACAACCATTTTTCTCACCTTTTCATTTCGTTAAAAAACAAGTTTTTTTAAAATAGAAACATGATCATAAAATTAGGTGAATCATAAAGATAACTAACTGTATTCTAATGACTAACAATACGTACTCTAAATATTTTAAAACTTTCGCGCTGCATCATTATCATTACATAGTATAAAACAAGGTCGCTTTTCGCTGTCTGTCCTCCCTTAGATCTTTAAAACTACGCAACGGATTTTGATGCGGTTTTTTTTATAGATAGTGATTCAAGAGGAAGGTTTATATGTACATTGCACTCGTGCGAAACCAGGGCCCGCTAGTATTTACTAAATGCATTAACGGGAATTAGCGCGAACATACCGTTTTTCTCCAGACGTTTGGACCAGGTTGCACCGGCCTTGGTCACTGGATGACAGTCATCCAGTGACCACGACCGGTGCAATCTGCGCTGATTCCCGTTAATGCATTTTTCTAATACCTACTCTTTTGGCAATAGCATCATCATTAGGTCTTTTTAGTCTCCACTGCAGGAACATGACCCTCTCTGTACTACCGGAGCCATACTTGGCCAGAGCAGACAGAGGATTTGGCCTACACACTCGCTGGCAAGACGGGTTGGAGAGGTCTCATTGATGTTTATGAGCTTTGGCAATATGGTCTCATTTATAGTACCAAAAGAGACAAAAACGTAAATTTACTGCCAAATAGTGTCAAGTAGCAGTGACAAATCAATTATGCTACAAAAATGATCTGTGAAGAACTTAATTCATTCTTCCGTTATGTACTTACCTAAATTAGGGTTCTGTAGCCAAATGGCAAAACACGGAACCCTTATGGATTTGTCATTTCTGTCTGTTCGTCCGTATGTTACAGCCACTTTATTCCGAAACTATAAAACCTATACTGGTGAAAGTTAGTAAGTAGATGTATTGGCTGTGACAAACGTACGGACAGACAAACATGACGAATTCATAAGGGTTCCGTTTTTTGCCATTTGACTACGGAGCCCTAAAAAGCAAGCGGAAAAAAACGCCAATTAAATAGGTAAGGAGCCATTACTTTTAATTAAATTTTAGATACAAGAACCGGTTTATCGAAACTTTCTGTTAAGACGAGGACTCAAATGTTTGGTACCTTCGCTCGGCAAAGGACTGATCAAGTGCGCGCAAGGGATAGCGCTTGGCGGTTTAGCCCGTGAATGATGAGATAGGAGATAGTCTCTAGTCGCTCAAAGAAAAAAACATAAGCGCCAAATTCGTTATTTCTATTTTATATAAAATCAGACCGGTTATTTGTATTTTCATATTTACATTTTGATGAATTACTAATAACCTATCTTTTAGTCTAAAAATCATTATTTCATTCGTCGCATTTGAGCTACAATAACAAAAACTCTGCGAACGAAGACCATTTTTCAAAAAATATTTCTATCGAGAAAATTTTATCAAAACGTGTTTTCATCTTCAATTTTTGGAGATGATATAGTCAAAAATCATATTACTTAGATTTGAAACTCCTAATTTAAGTATTTTGCGAGATAAATAAGGTTCAGAACGACCTTATTTACAGTGGTATCGCCTTAATATTAAAATTTATAAGACATTGGCGCGGAAGTTGGTTCGTTAAAATTATCATGTTTCCGGTGCCTTATCTGACGGTTTGTTGAATTAGTGCGATCTGAATTTACCTAAGAGATTAAATAAATAAGTATTTATAAGTTTAATCTGCTTAATAGGCTAGTTTCATAAAAATATGTAATTAGTCCGTCAGCTAGATTATCAAAAAATATTGGATACGTATTTTTTCTTTTGTTGATTAAACAAAATATGATAAAGATATAGCCCTTTGAAACACCGTGTGACGTCATAGTTTGCTACATTTTTTAGCAAACTTTGACGTCACGAGCCCCCACTCTTAAACTTTGATGCGCTTTATCTTTATCATTTATTGTTTAATTGACATAAGAAAAAATACGTGTCCAATATTTTTCGATTATCTAACTGACGGACTAATTTTAATGTTATTATTTTGACGCAGGAAACTACCCTATTGTTGTATTTCATAGTAATAATTATAAGTCAACTGCAACACAGAAACAAGAAATAGGAACTTGTATTTTTATAACCCTACTAGCTTTCGCCCGCGGCTCCGCCCGCGTCAATGTCGATCCCTCGCGAATAGTGCTTTTTCCCGGGATAAAAGGATGGATAAAAGGAGGAAGCCTATGTCCGTCTCCGCACTCCAGAGAACTTGTATGAAAAATTTCATGATGATCGGTCAAATAGTTACGGCGTGAAAGCGTAACAAACAAACAAACAAACTCACTTTCGCATTTATAATATTAGTAAGGATTAAATTTAAACTCACCACATTAAAGATGATACGTTCAGTACTTTTTACCCGACTGCCCTACCCAGGAGGGTATTGTTTTTATAATAATATAATAAATAAATATATACGGACAAATCACACAGATTGAGCTAGCCCCAAAGTAAGTTCAAGACTTGTGTTAAGGGATACTAACTCAACGATACTATATTTTATAACAAATACATATATAGATACACATCCAAGACCCAGGCCAATCTGAAAAAGATCATTTTCCATCTTGACCTGGCTGGGGATCGAACCCGGTCACTCCGTGTCGCAGGCAGGCGTGTTGACCGCTGCGCCACGGAGCTAGTATTTCGCGCGTATGTATGTATATGTCTGTTCCATTGTCGTCTCCTGTAGCCTAAACTAAAGTTTAATAAGCTCCTTAAGGATGACACCCCTGACAAGTAGCTCCGCCATTCCCTGCGAGCTATATCTAGCCAAGTGGCTTCTCTAAAGTATTATGACGTCATTGACGTTTACTGACAGCGTGCAAACTTTTTACTGGCGGCTAGAGCGAGTAACGGTCGGTGCCGGGTCTTTGACCTAGTCAGCAGAGCTTAAACGCATATGGAGGTTACGCTTATAAAAATATTTTCGTGTGTAAAGGGGCTTAGATATGCAAACTAGAGTCACGCGTAAGTCTTTAAAAAAAGTGGTTATTAAAAATTTCAACTGTCTAACTATTACGGTTCATGAGATACAACGTGGTGACAGACCGACAGATAGACAGACAGACAAACGGACAGCGGAGCGAAATTAATAGGATCCCGTTTTTACCCTTTGGGTACGGAACCCTAAGAACGTAGAATATACCAGCTGCTTCTCTGCCCGCGCTGACCGTAAAAGCCGATCGAGGGAATGGGTAAAATCTGAGGAATCATGTTAATAGGCGATGCGGTTAGCAACCTATTCCTATTTTAATTCCGTTTTCCACCTAATGCCCACCAAAATGCTAAACGAGGCCTTTAGATCTTATGACTTTAGGCTCTGTCTTCCCGTATGCGATAAAGACGTGATAATATGTATATATTTTAATTGCGTTGACTGAAATCCCTATCAGGTATTTCTATTACTAGGTAACAATTTTTTGGGCGCAGATAAGACCACTTTAGGAAGAAACACTTTAAGATGGATACAGAAAAATAGGTAGGCCTCGAAAGCGTTGGTGTGATTATATCACTGTGATATGTATATGACAGCTCCGTGGCGCAGTGGTTAACACGCCAGCCTGCGACACGGAGTGCCCGAGTTCGATCCCCGGCCAGGTCAAGATGGAAAATGATCTTTTTCAGATTGGCCTGGGTCTTGGATGTTTATCTATATATGTATTTGTTATAAAATATAGTATCGTTGAGTTAGTATCCCATAACACACGTCTCGAACTTACCTTGGGGCTAGCTCAATCTGTGTGATTTGTCCGTATATATTTATTTATTTATCACGAGCCATGAAAAGAAATGGTCTGAAGTGGCACAAAATAGGGATGTTTGGATAAAAATGGGGGAGACCTTTGCCCAGCAGTGTAGACAATATAAGTTAAAAAAAAGACCACTGTAGGAAGCGCTGACTTATAGCAATTACTGTTAGGTTCCATTCTATTGGATGAGTTTCTTTCGTTATCTGGTGACTCATTCAATTGTTATAAGTGACGGCAACAACCTAAATGAGTTTGTTTTCATTCGTTTTTAGGGTTCCGTACCTCAAAAGGATATAAACGAAACCCATCAAAAATCACTTTGCTATCCGTCTGTCTGTTTGTCTGTCAAGACCCTTTTTCTCAGCTGAAATTCAAACCAAATACTCAAGTCTATTGTCCCTTGTGAAATAATCAAACTACTAAGCCAACGGAATTAAAGTAACGACAAAGCACAGATAAAGGAATATTGCGAAAAGCTTATATTTTTGTTACATCATCATATTAATTTTTTTAATAATTTAAAACTTATTATAGACTAGTTTTCTATTCTTTAATAAGTTAAAAATGATGTAATTTAAGTATAAAAAATTTAAAATGGCTAGTGTCAATGTCGATCCCTCGGGAACAGTATTTTTCCCCGAGATAAAATGTATTATGTCTTTCTCTGTACTCCAGATAACGTGTATGCAAAATTTCATGATGATCGGTTCAGTAATTAAAACTTAAAATCGTAACAAACAAACAAACTCACTTTCTCATTTATATATTATATGTTATAGTTAGGATTAGGATCCGGACTCCTTCGTGCGCGAGTCGGACTCGCACTTGTCCGGTTTTTTTCCTAATGTCCGACATTGGACCCAGAAGCCTGGCTTTTTTGACGGGTAGTCCGGCTATTTGATTTTTAGAGATGGCAACCTCAGCCACAGCCTAGCTAGCCCCAAAGTAAGTTCGAGACTTGTGTTATGAGATATTAACTCAAAGATACTATATTTTATAACAAATACATATATAGATAATCATCCAAGACAAGAAAATCAGAAAAAGATCATTTTCCATCTTGACCAGGCCGGGGATCGAACACGGTCACTCCGTCTCGCCGGCTGGCGTGTTGACCGCTGCGCCACATAGCTAGTCGTCATAACACTAACATACCGCATCGTCGCAAAATGTCCCTTTCGCAAAAAGTCCCTTTCGCAAAATGTCCGTTTCGCAAAACGTCCCTTTCGCAAAATGTCCGTTTCGCAAAGCGACCCCTTTCGCAAAATGTGCCCTGGTAGCAAAAACGCAGATAACGAAAAAATTCTCTGCATTTCAATATTGCGTGTATGCCCGCAGTATACAAAGTACACGCAAATAAATAACGCGAATTCAAAGGGTGTTGTAGCTCCATTAAACAAGCTGATTCATTGCCCAACGCGACTATGTAAATTGTAATCAATAAATACTTTTTTTTTTTTTTTTTTTTACTAAATATTGAATTAGGCATTTGTCTCCCATCTCACCTGATGGTAAGTGACGATGAAGACGAGGATGTTACATGCCTATCCAAGAGATACCCATTTATTCTACTTTTGAATGTCCCGGGACTGTACTTGTTTGGGAATATAGACGCAGGCAGTTCATTCCACACCTTAGCTACTCGAACCAAAAAGGAACTGTCAAAGCGTTTAGTTCGACTCTTTGGTATTCCAACGATAAAAGGGTGAAATTTCTGTCTGCGCCTTGTAGTCCGATGGAGGAATGGTGAGGGTTCAACTAGCTCAAAATACATACCTACATATATAGTATCACGTCTTTTTCCCTTAAAAATAAAATTAATATCCCGTCTGGCCAGCGTGGAGAGTGTAGGCCAAGTCCTCTGGCTGCTATGGCCAAGTATGGCTCTAATAGTACAGAGAGGGTCGTACTACTATAGTGGAGACTAAAAAGGATCTTATGATGATGATGAAAATTAGTAATAAAGGGGGGCTCTCATACAACAGACATGTTTTTTTGCCGTTTTTATAGATAACGGTACGGAGGAACCATTCGTGCGCGAGTCCGACTCGCACTTGGCCGGTTTTTTTTTTACTTTGTTATGATTAAGGAGCTGAAGAATAAAATAATACTAGTTTTACTCATGTAACCCACTTAAACTTTCTGGTTGACTTTACCGGGAAAGCAGGGATATTCATTCAATTCCTTTTACTCGAATTTCTGGCTCGGGAATTCACAATTTAATCCCGAAAACACGCGATTCCTTTATCGATAAGCTAAGTACCATCGAGACATCGAGTCCGTATCGATTACCGATTATGAGCTCCGATTATCCGATAAGAGTTCACCAGGAGTTAATAACGACTGTTTTTCTTTACAGGTAAGCAGTTTTTGCAGGAAGAAGTGGGATAAGTCAGGTATTTACACGACCAAACTTTTTGTGCTGATAGGGATACACAGGCTCTTACAAATAGAAGCCTAAATAATGTCCCCGAACCAAAACATGCATACTTACAAACAACAACAAAAACGGTACATACTGAAACTATGACACTCCATCTTGCTTTATCACTTTTGACGCGTAATTAATGCATTTTTACTGACCTTCGTCATCGCGAGACGTGTGAGTGCTAGCGCGGTCTATTCAAACTGTGGACAAAACAGCTCCGAAACTCGATTAGTGCGCTGTTTAGCCGGTGCCACTTTTCGAGCGCGAATCGTGTACAACCATTATATTTGATCGAAGTGTTAGACAGATAAAAAGGACGCCTAAATAAATAAAGATAATAAAAAAAACGTCGCTAATGGCCGCTGAAAATTCATAAATTATCAAGGGACCATGCAGCGAAGAATAGGTTACATAGGTCGAAGTCTTCTTGCGTTTAAATAAGCTAAAAGTAAAAACGTTTTAAAAAGATAGCTTTTATGTTTCAAGTTATTTCCTGCCAGTCCTTTTATTTGATATCCATATTGTCGAAGCTGCCATCTTGGGTGTTGTTCCGCCATGTTGGTTGGACAAACATACATTGCAAGTGAAATAAGTGCTTCAGAGAAAATGCATATATAAATGCATTCGATGGGCGGCAGCGTCGGAAGCAGTATGAAAGAACCAAGCTCAAGTGTGGGGAATATTATATTTATTTATTGAAAAAATGTTATTATTCATTTGACGATTATCAAATTTTGTGACTTATTTAACTGACGTCATTCTAACTTTCGGAACAGCCTAGTATTTGTGTGTCACGTCACGTAGTCAGGGACAGAGATACCTGACCAGCCGGCCTATTTGCTAACTCAGTGTACAACGTTTTTATAGTCATTTCAAAGTACATTGCGTTTTATATATCTTTAATAAAAATAGTCAATCATAGGAAACTCGCAATGTATTTTGAAGTGACTATCTAAACGTTGGTCACTGAGTTAGCAAATAGGCCGGCAGGCCTGATTGATAATAAAGATGATTCCGTGCTTCGGAAGGCACGTTAAGCCGGTGGTCCCGGCTGCCATCTGGTAGTCGTTAAAGGAACCACGTCAGAGGCCGAGAGATGGTTCCGAAGAAGTCTGACACCAGGGTGTGCATGGTCGATTGACCGTGACACCTACTCGAAATGATGATGATGATTCTAAATCCAACATGGCTGAACACCCAAGATGGCGGACTAACTAAGTTTGATGCACTCCGACAATATTGATATCAAATTAAAGAGCTCGCTGAAAATAACTCGAAACAAAGTGATGTACATAAAAGCTTGATTTTAATAGTTTTGTCATCATCATCAGGTCCTTTTTAGTCTCCACTACAGGAGCACGACCCTCTCTGTTCTACTAGGGCCATACTTGGCCAGAGCAGCCAGAGGACTTGACCTACACTCTCCACGCTGGCCAGACGGGTTGGAGAGGTGTCTTAGATGTTTATAAGCTTTGTTTAGCTTGTATTTCCTAAGTCGCCTTTTACGACATCCACGGGAAGACTTGGAGTGGTCCTATTCTACTCTGCCGGATACCACACGGCTATATATATATATATAATGTTTTGTAAATGTTTTAAAATTAAATCTACTATTTACTTAAATATAGTGAATAAGTGATAAACTAACGGTTTAGAAGGTCTCCAGCGATGCGCAAAAAACAAAAGTAAACCGAACATGGCTTCAAGGTTATGTTGCCAAAGTTAAATGGCATTGTGTAACGTAGGCAATTAGTTTTTTATGGGTTTTCATGTCATCAACCTACGTAGTGCAGTAGTTAGAGGGCTCTGGGATCGATTGATAATATATACATCATCATCATCAGGTCTTTCTAGTCTCCAGGAGCATGACCCTCTCTGTACTACCGGAGCCATACTCGGTCAGAGAAGACATACATAATTTTCACTAATTTGTCATCAGTTCTGTAGTTACCCTCATCATCATCATCATAAGAGCCGTAAAAGGCACAATGGCATCTCCCAAGGAAACTTCGTTCCATGGGATGATATTGCAATACTCACAACGCTTGGCAGACGGGTTGGCGAGCGCAGTTTCTTAAGAGCCCGACATATGCCAGGCGGCGTGACGATACAAACGCGGATGGTCTAAACGCGTTGGCTACTTTGGATATTTTCGTTTTTTAGGAATATTCAAGGGTTATTCGAAAAAGCAAAACATATGATGGCTGCCTTATCTGTAATGCAATAATAATCAAAAGTTTCAAGGTTAATTTTAATGTATTTGGTGAATAATGCTGTATACCGAGTAAATAAGACGTGATTTGGAGGCAACTTTGCAATTATTTTCTATCGAGAAAATTTAACGCAATCGTGTTTTTGAGTCAGATAGTTACCAGGGTTAATTCTGAATTTTGCTAAATTTTTATTTCAACTTGAGTATTTCATTATTATTGATATAACAGACAATCATGTAAAGCAGTGTGAGGTAGTACGGGCCCTTAAGCTTCTTGTGCTTCCGACGCTGCTGTACATAAGAAGGGGTTTTTAAGCTGGGGAAGGATAGGAATTTGTTGGATCTGGGAAGGGAATGAAGGTATTGGGGTGCTACTCACTCTGATGAATGAGGGAAAGCAAGTAGCAGCTCAGGAGGTCGGGCGTGCGTTCCCGATGTCATACCTGAAACCACCGGACAGACAGTCGAGGATGACACCCCTGAGTGACGCAAGCGATCAGCCAATTCTTTGCCAAGTGTTATTACATGGCATGACTTGTATAAACAATAGGGTAGTTTCCGAAAAAAATATAATTAGTCCGTCAGTTAGATAGTCCGGGCGCCGTCCAGTGGGGCGTCCAAGATATCGTTGGAAGGATGAAGTCGCCAAAGACTTGAAAGAGTTGGAAGTATCCGACTGGTCAGAGGTGGCACAGAATAGGGAACAATGGGGCACTTTAATGTCGGAGGCCAAGATCCACTTCGGGTCGCTGAGCCAGCGAAGTAAGTAAGTCAGTTAGATATTCAAAAAATATTGGACACGTATTTTTTCTTTTGTCGATTAAACAAAAAATTATAAAGAAAAATTGTAGCAAACTATGACGTCACATGGAACTTCAAAGGGCTATACCCTTTGAAGTTCCGTGTGACGTCATAGTTTGCTACAATTTTTAGCAAACTTTGACGTCACGAGCCCCCACTCCTGAACTTTGACGCGCTTTATCTTTATTATTTATTGTTGACAAAAGAAAAAATACTTGTTCAATATTTTCTGATTATCTAACTGACGGACTAATTGTTATGTTATTATTACGACCCAGGAAACTTGCCTATTGTATTGTTTTTTTTTTTATACTTTTTTTTAACGGCATTTAGTATTCTATGCCTTTAAGTCCTTCAAATTTATCTACGTGTCATCAACGAAATGATGGTGTAATAAGAACTCCTGATTTGTTATTTGTGGACCCCGGGTTCAGGAACACAGCTTAGGATGCAACCTGGTCCACCTTCAGATAAGAGAGCTGAATCAAGGTTACGTTGCTAAACTTAGATGGTATTGTGTAACGTAGGCAATTACTTTTTTTATAGGTTTTGAGGCAAGTCATTAACCTTTTTACTCAGCTGCCATAAACAGGAGTGTTAAGTTTTCAGGGTATGTCAATTTTAAGCAACCCGTTGTTTTTTTCGATAACTCTTTCTCTGTAATTGCAGTACGAATCTGGAATGCTCTCCCCGTGACCGTTAGAAGCGCCCCTAGCCTTACCGTTTATAAAAAGTATATCATCATCTTCGGGTCTTTTTAGTCTCCACTACAGGAGCACGACCCTCTCTGTACTACTAGAGCCAGAGCAGCCAGAGGACTTGGCCTACACTCTCCACGCTGGCCAGACTGGTTGGACAGGTCTCTCAGATGTTTATAAGCTTTTTTTAGCTTGTATTTCCTAAGTCGCCTTCTACGACATCCACGGGAAAGACTTGGAGTGGTCCTATTCTACTCTGCCGGGCACCACGCGGGGTAAAAATTATATAACAAGTAGCAATATATAAAAAAGCCGGTCAAGTGCGAGTCGGACTCGCGCACTAAGAGTTCCGTACCGTTATCTATAATAATTATTATATGATGTAATTGATACCTCAACGCGTCCCTGAGAAAGGGGTCTTGACAGACTAACAGACAGACGGACAAGCGAGTGATCCTATAAGGGTTCCGTTTTTTCTTTTTGAGGTACGGAACCCTAAAAAACAGACTTTCAGTTTTCTCAGTTTACGTCTATACGTCTATGACATTCCGTGAAGAAATAATATATTCGTAAAGCTCACACTCAGAGCTGGTAATCCGTTTGGGATACATGAGGTAACATAGTAACAGACTACGCACAAAATATAACCATCGGACGATAAAAAGAAAATAAGAATATGAGCTAACTCTGTAGGTAGCTTGTTTGACTACATTTCGTAAAAAAATGTAATCGAAATCACCAGCATATTTCAAAAATACAAGACAGTATTGGCAAATTAACTGAAATGCATGTACGCGACGCTAAAAATAAAAAAAAAAAGAACTCGTAAAATTCAACTATCAAATTTAAAAATAGAACTCGCCACCAGTATTTTATTTGAGGTTCTAGTCCTTTCTAAACCAAACTGGCGGTTGATAAAAACCCGCCTTTCTTTCCAAAACGTGCTGTGAGGACAGTCACGTAGTATAATTAGACAATTGCTTAGTAACAAACTGACTGACATGGTTGATAGAGTTTACGGGACAAGATTGAGGTTGATAACCTTAAAACTTCCATAGTAAGTTGCAGTACAAAGGATGTTTACAAGAGGATCTTAACAGGAGTTCTAAATTCTAACTAATGACATAGATACTACTACTTACTAGCTGTTGCCCGCGACTTCGTCCGCGTAAATTTCAAGTTGAATGTATAGTAATGTGAAATAAATCAATATACAAATTATATTAACTAGCAGTGCCCGCGACTTCGTTCGCGTACATTTAATGTTATGTTCGTATTGGGACCACGTCTCATCATGACAGGAGAAAAAGAATAAGTAGCCTATGCTGTGTCCTGTACGCCTAAATGTATATCTACCGAGTTTCATAAAATTCAGTTAAGTCGTTAAAGAGTTATGGAAAACATACATACATACAGAAAAAAATCTATAAGTCCTCAATTTAGTTTCAGTATCCTGTACAGAGCTTATAAATATATCTCGATATCTCTGAAAACAAAGTAACTTACTCCATGACCAACCCTTACAGATTTATTATTAGTATTGATGAAATACTTACTTAAATGACCTTGACCTTACCGAATAAAGAAATATTTTATTCAGTCATCATCATCATTTGTGGAAGTGGTACACGGTCAATCGCCCATGCAAACCCTGGTGTCAGAGTTCTTCGGAATCGCCTCTCGGCCTCTGACGTGGTTCCTTTAACGACTACCAGATGGCAGCCGGGACCAACGTCTTAACGTGCCTTCCGAAGCACGGAATCATCTTTATTATCAGACAATCAGGCCTGGGCAGACCAGGGCCTGGTCAGGTATCTCTGTCCCTGACTACGTGACGTGACGCACGAATACTAGGCTGTTCCGAAAGTTTTTAGCTATACCTAAAATATACTTGCGTAAGATTTAGTTTCTACGCCAATATAAGGGAAATTTATCTATTAGGCTGTGTATGTAATTTCGTAAACTACTTTCAATTAGTTATTTTTTATGATTTGTTGTGAAGACCGGTCCAAAAGTGGTACCATTTTGAATTTTTTTTCACCGGCAATAGCTCCCGCTCACACAGCTGAACAATGGATTTTCCGAACAATTCTGGGGCTCAACTGGTGTCTCATGCTCCGTAGAGCTCAGACTTGAATTCGTGCGATTCTTTCCTCTTTCCAATAGTGAAATAATGCTTCTTGGGCGCACTTTCTGGAATTCGGAAGAAGCTGTAGAGGCATTCCGTACGCTTTTTTTAACTTGCCGCAAGATGCATTTTTTAAATGTTTTCAAGTCTGGTTTGAAACAATAAATCCTTATCCTTACTTCCTTACTATTATTATAGATGCGAAAGTGAGTTTGTTTGTTTGTTACGCTTTCACGCCGTAACTACTGGACCGATTATCGTGAAATTTTGCATACAAGTTCTCTGGAGTACGGAGAAGGATTTCCTTTTATCCCGGGAAAAAGTACTAATCCCGAGGGATCGACATTGACGCGGGCGGAGATGCGGGCGAAAGCTAGTAATTAATAAAAACAATAAATAATATATATCATAATACTTAGTAGGTTTTATACAGCTAAAAACTTTCGGAACAGCCCTCGTACCAGCACGCACGACATATAAAGACAAATGGTCTGGAGATCTAGAACAGAGATATATTTTATTAATTGAAGCAGTAATTGCTTCACCCGATGCCGGTAGAAGACGGTCACTTTGTCTATTCCTTTATAGTCTAGGAGCTAGCGACGATTTTGTTTTCACATAAACATAACTGCTGATTCTAAACCCTAGTTGTTTTTGAATACGTGAAAAAAATCAAGGCAGCATATATAACTAGGTTAAAAGAAAAACTATCACAGATCAGTGGGGTTCACAATATAACGCCATATAAATAGAACACCGGCTGTACGCACGAAAAAGTATCACGTTCCGTGTGCAAGCGAGAGCGTTGAACAACGCACGAGGCACGATCGGCCTAAGCGTTCGGCTTGTGACGCATCTATCTCTCTTCCAACTTCCAACTTTACAGACAACACATTTTTTTATGACTAGCTCCGTGGCACAGCGGTCAACACGCCAGCCTGCGACACGGGACCGGGTTCGATCCCCGGCCAGGTCAAGATGGAAAATGATCTTTTTCAGATTGGCCTGGGCCTTGTCTTGGATGTGTATCTATGTATTTGTTATAAAATATAGTATCGTTGAGTTAGTATCCCATAACACAAGTCTCGAACTTACTTTGGGGCTAGCTCAATCTGTGTGATTTGTCCGTATATATTTATTTTATATTTATTTATTTTTATGATATAGCTTGATTTGATCGGGGGGAGGACATGGGGGAGAGGACGGGGCGCCGGCTCTCTCACTCACTGAACGAAGCATAGGAGCGCTCTAAGCTTCTACTCCAACGTTGATTTTTAGGGTTCCGTACCTCAAAAGGAAAAAGCGGAACCCTTAAAGGATCACTATCGGTTGTCCGTCTGCTGTCTGTCTGTCAAGATTCTTTTACTCAGGAACGCGTGGAGGTGAAATTCATATCAAATATTCAGGTCTACTGTCCCTTGGAGCTGTGAAAAATCACTTCTAAGACACCGCATTCAAAAGATACAGCTGGTTATGCCGCAAATTTCGTGTTTTTTCGACATTCGCAAGGGAATCAAAACCTACAGGGTACTTCCCATGAACTCAGAATCTTGAAATTTGGTCCAAAGCAACGTCTTATAGCACAGATAAAGGAAAAATTGCGAAAAGCTCTCTTTTTTAGTTACATCTTATAATAAAATATTATTAATAATTTCAAAATTATATTATATATAATGTACGGAACCCTTAGTGCGCGAGTCCGACTCGCACTTGGCCGGTTTTTTGTGAGTGTAGTCTTTCCCCGGACCAGCCGGCCTATTCATGCTAGCAAAAATTAATTTTGCCGGTAGCGTGAAAAAGTCGACCAACTTATAAAGTGATGTTCAACTACGAAACATTGCGCGTGGCCGTGTTCTTTCAAATACCCGAGGCATCGAAAAGAAAATCTTAATTTTTTTTTCCTGGAACCTAAAAGCACAGACGATATAAAAGCCACTACCCCGTTTAAACACTCCGCAGTCGCTATTAGCGCGAAAGGTGTCTGGTACCATTATACAGTTGGAATGGGGGACGGCGCGTAGAGTTACTTGCATGGAGACGACGATCAAAAACTAGGGTAAAAGCACCACTAGTTGACCAGTTAGGACCAGTCTCTCGGTTCTGAGCCATTCTCTTCACCTCTCCATATGACACAACTCCAGCCTTTACCTTTATCTCATCCAAATATGCTCTTCTTGGTCTTCCAGTTAGGACCAGTAGTGAACCATATTAGTATGACAAAGACAGACATTCAAACAAGACAAAGAAAGACAGATTTGCCTATTAAATGGTCAACTACTGGTACATGGTGCACTACTGGTACACTCACCCTACATAATTCTTACTAGCTGTCGTCCGCAGCTCCGCTCACGTTTAGGTCTATTCCGCGGGAACAGTACTTTTTTCCGGGATGAAAGTTAGCCATGTGTTAATCCAGGTAGATAGTGGATAGAAACCCTTTATTGCACATCAAAGGCGAAACAAAATGAATACATGTCTTATCTTAAAAATTATAAAATACGCAAAAGACGGCCTTATCGCAGAGCAATTTCTTACAGGCAACCTTTTAAGGTAACACATGTGTCGTTCCTACCGGATTTGTCCGGTGTTACTCTTTCATGCTGTTCTGGGAGAAAAGAAAAAAAACGTAGAATGTACCAGCTGCTTATCTTCCCGCGCAGATCGTAAAAGCCGATCAAGGGAATGGGTAAAATCTGAGGAATCATGTTAAAAGGCGATGCGGCTAGCAACCCATCATTATTTTAATTCCATTTTCCACCTAATGCCCACCAACATGCTAAACGTGGCCTTCAGGTCTTATAGACATAGACTCTGTCTACCCTGCAAGGGAAAAAGACGTGATACTATGTATGTTACCGCTTCGACGTGACCGATGTTTTCGATACCGACACTGGTAGTGAGACAGGCCAGCCGGCCTGTTTGGTAACTTAGTGTACAACGTTTTGATAGTCACTTCAAAGTACATTGCGGTTTTCGTATGATTGACTATTTTTATTTAAGATATATAAAACGTAATGTATTTCAAAGTGACTATCAAAACGTTTTACACTCAGCAAAAGGCCGGCTGGTATTACGGTGTTTTGGTTCCTTATAATTCAAAATCAAGTTTATCGATTTAAACCAAGACTCGTGAATAGATTGAACTCCAACTAACTTCAAGATGCCAAGTTGGATTAAATTCGACTGCGACTTAGGTTATTAAAATAACTAGTCGAACAGTAATTGGATTGGATTGTATGGAAAGTTAGTCTAACCTGGTACCAGGTGGTACCACCGCCTATTGAGTACGATTTCGAACCCTAAAAATTAACTTTTCCTACGTATTCCTAACTGACATAAATAAATAAATATATACGGACAATCACACAGATTGAGCTAGCCCCAAAGTAAGTTCGAGACTTGTGTTATGGGATACTAACTCAACGATACTATATTTTACAACAAATACATATATAAATAAACATCCAAGACCCAGGCCAATCTGGAAAAGATCATTTTCCATCTTGACCTGGCCGGGGATCGAACCCGGGCACTCTCGTGTCGCAAGCTGGCGTGTTGACCGCTGCGCCACGGAGCTAGCCTCACATCATAATTTCCGCATTTAGACCTTAATAACTGTTAGGATATGGTCTTCGGGTTTTCCAGTCATCATCATTTCGTGTAGGTGACACGGTCAATAGACCCTGCACACCCTGTCAGAGTTCTTCAGGACCGCCTCTCGGCCTCTGACGTGGTTCCTACTACTACCAGATGGCAGCCGGGACCAACGACATAACTTGCCTTCCGAAGCACGAAATCATCTTTATTATCAGACAATCAGGTGATTCAAGCCTGCAATGTCCTACCAAACTGAAAGCAACTAAACAAAGTATGCTTCCCGCTGGAATCGAACCCATGACCCCTGGGTCTACAGGCAAACGCCTTAACCACTGGACCACAGAGGCAGTTAACTTCCAGTTATAATCAAATTCGTGCTAATATACATACGCATAGAAAGTGTAAGTATTTCTAGTTTCTTGTCTAGCCTAAATGACTTACAGGAAAAGTTCACTTTTACAATATTATTTTCGCAGTTAAAACATAATGCGTACTATGTAACGCAAAGGTAGCTTTCTCAAAACCATTAGTGCTATTGTAAACTATTGTCCGTATGTAGGGCGCGTTACGACATATTCTGCCTTTGTTGTGTTGTACTTGGGCACATATTTTTTAACGAACGCAGAAGAGTTTTTAATACAAATCTTTCGAAAAAGCAAGTTTTTTAGCAAAAAATATTTTTTCGTGCCAACCCAAGCTTTTTATTATAAAACTAATACACACTGTAAAGTGTTTTCCGAGACAAATCAAATAAGCCCAAACATGATTGGTGTACCTTGTTTAGTTCAAGACTTCCTGTGGCCACCAGCGACGTGCACACATATTTTTTTGAGGGTAGACAAAGACTTCGTCAAAAACTTACCTAATAAATAACGACTGTTACCTAAATCATCATCAGGTCTTTTTAGTCTCCACTACAGGAGCACGACCCTCTCTGTACTATCAGAGCATATAAATACTTTATTTTCCATTTTCAATAACAGGGGCAACGACTTTATATTTTATTGTTAGACAAAATTTAACTGTTTGTATGGCCTGCACGTCACTGATGGCCACCTTCCGACTCCATCATCAGACCAGCGCAACGATTCCATAATATTGTATTTATAAATGTCCGATTATAAATGCATGCATAATTTTAGCTCAAATTTAACTAGCAAGATTCATTAGCAAACTTTTAAGGAGTGACTCAGACCACGAATCTGAACAACTTTCATAATGGGACCAACTTCGACATCGTGAAAAATGTATCTGCTTTTTCATATAAAAGTAGAATATCTTCTTGGCCAAAATCTATGGAACAGCTGATTTTTTTGTTGCGATTTCGGAGTTGGTCCCATAGTGAAAGTTGTTCAGATTCGTGGTCTGAGTCACTCCTTAAAAGTTTGCTAATGAATTCAATTTCATATGTATATTGGTAAAATGGCCAATCATATGTAATGTAGGTATTTTGAAGTGGCCATCAAAACGTTCACCACGGCAAATTTTTTTTTTTTTTTCAAATATAATTTATTCATCATAAAACACTTTACATACCATTTGATGAACGTTAACATTTATTTTACAACAAAGGATTGTTGACGTTAATTTACTTAAAGCTAAGTTTAGAGCCGCTTCCAAAGCGGAGTGCAGAAGAAGCGGCAACAAACTGCACAGCGCATTTTCTCCAGACCATCAACAATTGTAAAAAGTTTGCCAGTAGGCCGGCTGGTAACAGTTATATACAATGCAGGTAGCATCCTGGTGTAGAAAAAAGGTCAGTCACCGCTTTTTTTGCGGTCAGACGCCACATAGACCAGGAGCGAGGCAAAAAAAATCGATTGTCTGTAATTTTACGTGATAAGGTAGAAGAGAGACATGCGTCACAAGGCGAACGTAGGCCGATCGTGCTTCTCTATTACTTGCTACGAGCTCGCGCTTACACGCGGAACGTGACACTTTTTCGTGCGTCCAGCCGGCGTTCATGGATTTCTTAGACGTTTACTTTGAGACAATTTACTTTGCGTGCTTCCGCCACCAGTTAGTTCATGCAAACTATTGCTGGCCAGCGCCCACCCACTACTGTTAGTCCCTTCATACCCGCCACCAATAGTTGATGCATGCAACCCTGGTCGATACTGCTGCATCCGTTGAGGCTGCAGCAATGTCGGCCGTCGTGCTCGCGACACGTGTTTCGCCTCTACACGAGGCATCTTCAGGCAGTGAACCCTAGATGTTTATCCTTCGAATGACAAGCAACGAATGACAAAAATTACGCCGTATTGCCGCCTTTTATACTATCTGGGAGGGGGGAGGGGCTTGATCGTTATTTTGGTTTTGTATTGAAAATATATTTAATAATGGGGAATTATTCAAATCTATTTGTTTATTTATCAAAGTAATATTTGACCTTTTATGTTTATTTATTTCTAATTGCTCCCATATACTCATTTTTAATCCCTTATCCGCTGTATGTAATATTTTGTATGTGTGATTATTTAATAATGTGTGATTATTTTCCAATAGATGTTCTGCAAAATGTGATCGATCGGGGTGATTATTTTTAAACGCGTTGATATGTTCGTTATAACGAATTTTAAAATTACGTCCTGTTTGTCCAATATAAACTTGTTGACAATCATCGCAAGTTAATTTATATATACCGGATTTTTTATCTGATTGAATTTTGTCTTTAGTATTACAAAGTGATTTTAATGTTTTGTTTGTTTTGAGAGCAATATGAATATTGTTTTTTCTAAATATCTTAGCTATTTTATCTGTAATTTTACCGTAATAAGATAAACTCGCTGCATATCTTTGCGTTTTATCTTGTGGGACCGCATATAAAAGGTCTTTAATGGTGTTCTGTTTCCTTTTCAATATTATTTTATCAACGATTTTCTTACTATATCCATTCGATATAGCAATTTGATAAATAATTTGCAGTTCTTTTTTGTAATTTTTCTCATTTAAAGGAACGGTCATAAGTCTATGTATCATCGATCGATATGCAGCGAGTTTATGTTGCCATGGGTGGTTAGATGACGCGGGGATCGTTGTATCGGTGTGTGTTGGTTTACGATATATTGAAAATTCATGTTTTGTTTTGTTTCTCGCAATCGTTAAATCCAGAAAGTTTATCCTATTATTTTGTTCTATTTCTGTGGTGAATTTTATTTTAGGATGAATTTTATTTAAATTAGAAACAAATAAATCTAATTGGCGATTTGTACCTGTCCAACAAATAAGTATGTCGTCGACATATCTATAGTAATAAAATATATTATTAGATTTTCTTATAATATGTTGTTGTTCGTAATTATTCATAAATAAATCTGCCATAAGTGGACTTAAAGGGGAACCCATAGCTAACCCATTATTTTGGGTATAATATTTATTATCAAATTGGAAATAGTTTTGTGTCATACATAGTCTTGTCAGTCGTATGATGTCTTCCGTCTCTCCGGGGTGTATTCTTTTCATTTCTAGTTCAAATTTTAAAATATTTAAACAATCTTCATATGGTACGTTGGTAAATAAACTTTCTACATCTAACGAAACTAATTTTGAATTTATCGGAATTTTAAGGTTTTTGATATTATCTATTAATTGCAGACTATTTTTTAGACTATTTTTAGGGTCAAAATTTATCTTTTCCCGAATATAATAATTGAGGAACTTGGCCAGCTCATATGTTGGGGCTCCAATGTAGGAAACTACTGGTCTCACTGGTACATTATCTTTATGTGTTTTTGGTTGTCCATACAACATTGGAGCATGAGTGTTCATCGGTATTATTTTTGATTTTAAATATGAATTATCTGGGAAGATAAATTTCGAGCTATTAACTGTTAATTTAAGCTGAGCTAAATATTTGTTTGTTGGATCGTGACTTATGTTTTGGAATTCTTCTTTCTCTAAAATATCGTTTACTTTTGAAATATACTGATTGCGATCTATAATTACGATTGTATTACCTTTATCGGCTTTTGTAAGTACAATATTGTTGGTATCAAGTTTTTGTTGGACAGACACAAATGTTTTGTTTTCTTTTATTGACAAATTTGAAATGTAATTATATTTAGAATTAGCCGATTTAATGTTTTGAGCAATTACATGTTTAAAAAAGTTGTCTTTTTTATTTCTAATTATTGCAACTTCCGCGTCAACTGCTAATGTTTCTAAAGATTTTTGGGATAATTTTGGTGTTATACTATACTTAAGTCCCTTCTCTAATAAAGAGTTTTCTTCTTGGGTAAAATGAGTATTTGAGAGGTTTTTAACTCTAGGATAAAATGTATGTGAATTTAAAGTTGTATTATTATTATCACTATTTTTAATTGACCTTTGCTCTGAAATAAGGCGCGATAGTTTATTGTTTTGTGTCAAGTATTTAGAGTGAATAGAATTAGAGGCGAGTTCTCTAGCCTTTTGATCTATCAAATCGAATTCTATGGGATGTAAATGGTGAGCCAATTCAGTATGTAGTATTTTAAGATGTGACTTTAAATTATCTCTAACTGTAAACCAACGACGTGACTCTTCATTAAGCCAGGTTGTCTGGGCTTTCTGGATTGCTTTATGAGCTGCTAGGGAGTCTGAATTGGTTTTTATAGAAATATATTTTGGAATAACCTTATTTTGTTTACATTGTTGGTTAAACCAAAAAAATCACTTTGTAATACTAAAGACAAAATTCAATCAGATAAAAAATCCGGTATATATAAATTAACTTGCGATGATTGTCAACAAGTTTATATTGGACAAACAGGACGTAATTTTAAAATTCGTTATAACGAACATATCAACGCGTTTAAAAATAATCACCCCGATCGATCACATTTTGCAGAACATCTATTGGAAAATAATCACACATTATTAAATAATCACACATACAAAATATTACATACAGCGGATAAGGGATTAAAAATGAGTATATGGGAGCAATTAGAAATAAATAAACATAAAAGGTCAAATATTACTTTGATAAATAAACAAATAGATTTGAATAATTCCCCATTATTAAATATATTTTCAATACAAAACCAAAATAACGATCAAGCCCCTCCCCCCTCCCAGATAGTATAAAAGGCGGCAATACGGCGTAATTTTTGTCATTCGTTGCTTGTCATTCGAAGGATAAATATCTAGGGTTCACTGCCTGAAGATGCCTCGTGTAGAGGCGAAACACGTGTCGCGAGCACGACGGCCGACATTGCTGCAGCAGTATCGACCAGGGTTGCATGCATCAACTATTGGTGGCGGGTATGAAGGGACTAACAGTAGTGGGTGGGCGCTGGCCAGCAATAGTTTGCATGAACTAACTGGTGGCGGAAGCACGCAAAGTAAATTGTCTCAAAGTAAATGTAGCTTTGACTTCCGCAAAGTAACACCTGAGTCTATTAACTATCTTAGAACAGCATGTATAGCTGATCAGGTGAAGTTTTACGTCAAACTGACAAAATTACATCGTATTGCTGTTCAAAACCTTTGGTTTAACCAACAATGTAAACAAAATAAGGTTATTCCAAAATATATTTCTATAAAAACCAATTCAGACTCCCTAGCAGCTCATAAAGCAATCCAGAAAGCCCAGACAACCTGGCTTAATGAAGAGTCACGTCGTTGGTTTACAGTTAGAGATAATTTAAAGTCACATCTTAAAATACTACATACTGAATTGGCTCACCATTTACATCCCATAGAATTCGATTTGATAGATCAAAAGGCTAGAGAACTCGCCTCTAATTCTATTCACTCTAAATACTTGACACAAAACAATAAACTATCGCGCCTTATTTCAGAGCAAAGGTCAATTAAAAATAGTGATAATAATAATACAACTTTAAATTCACATACATTTTATCCTAGAGTTAAAAACCTCTCAAATACTCATTTTACCCAAGAAGAAAACTCTTTATTAGAGAAGGGACTTAAGTATAGTATAACACCAAAATTATCCCAAAAATCTTTAGAAACATTAGCAGTTGACGCGGAAGTTGCAATAATTAGAAATAAAAAAGACAACTTTTTTAAACATGTAATTGCTCAAAACATTAAATCGGCTAATTCTAAATATAATTACATTTCAAATTTGTCAATAAAAGAAAACAAAACATTTGTGTCTGTCCAACAAAAACTTGATACCAACAATATTGTACTTACAAAAGCCGATAAAGGTAATACAATCGTAATTATAGATCGCAATCAGTATATTTCAAAAGTAAACGATATTTTAGAGAAAGAAGAATTCCAAAACATAAGTCACGATCCAACAAACAAATATTTAGCTCAGCTTAAATTAACAGTTAATAGCTCGAAATTTATCTTCCCAGATAATTCATATTTAAAATCAAAAATAATACCGATGAACACTCATGCTCCAATGTTGTATGGACAACCAAAAACACATAAAGATAATGTACCAGTGAGACCAGTAGTTTCCTACATTGGAGCCCCAACATATGAGCTGGCCAAGTTCCTCAATTATTATATTCGGGAAAAGATAAATTTTGACCCTAAAAATAGTCTAAAAAATAGTCTGCAATTAATAGATAATATCAAAAACCTTAAAATTCCGATAAATTCAAAATTAGTTTCGTTAGATGTAGAAAGTTTATTTACCAACGTACCATATGAAGATTGTTTAAATATTTTAAAATTTGAACTAGAAATGAAAAGAATACACCCCGGAGAGACGGAAGACATCATACGACTGACAAGACTATGTATGACACAAAACTATTTCCAATTTGATAATAAATATTATACCCAAAATAATGGGTTAGCTATGGGTTCCCCTTTAAGTCCACTTATGGCAGATTTATTTATGAATAATTACGAACAACAACATATTATAAGAAAATCTAATAATATATTTTATTACTATAGATATGTCGACGACATACTTATTTGTTGGACAGGTACAAATCGCCAATTAGATTTATTTGTTTCTAATTTAAATAAAATTCATCCTAAAATAAAATTCACCACAGAAATAGAACAAAATAATAGGATAAACTTTCTGGATTTAACGATTGCGAGAAACAAAACAAAACATGAATTTTCAATATATCGTAAACCAACACACACCGATACAACGATCCCCGCGTCATCTAACCACCCATGGCAACATAAACTCGCTGCATATCGATCGATGATACATAGACTTATGACCGTTCCTTTAAATGAGAAAAATTACAAAAAAGAACTGCAAATTATTTATCAAATTGCTATATCGAATGGATATAGTAAGAAAATCGTTGATAAAATAATATTGAAAAGGAAACAGAACACCATTAAAGACCTTTTATATGCTTTTATATGCGGTCCCACAAGATAAAACGCAAAGATATGCAGCGAGTTTATCTTATTACGGTAAAATTACAGATAAAATAGCTAAGATATTTAGAAAAAACAATATTCATATTGCTCTCAAAACAAACAAAACATTAAAATCACTTTGTAATACTAAAGACAAAATTCAATCAGATAAAAAATCTGGTATATATAAATTAACTTGCGATGATTGTCAACAAGTTTATATTGGACAAACAGGACGTAATTTTAAAATTCGTTATAACGAACATATCAACGCGTTTAAAAATAATCACCCCGATCGATCACATTTTGCAGAACATCTATTGGAAAATAATCACACATTATTAAATAATCACACATACAAAATATTACATACAGCGGATAAGGGATTAAAAATGAGTATATGGGAGCAATTAGAAATAAATAAACATAAAAGGTCAAATATTACTTTGATAAATAAACAAATAGATTTGAATAATTCCCCATTATTAAATATATTTTCAATACAAAACCAAAATAACGATCAAGCCCCTCCCCCCTCCCAGATAGTATAAAAGGCGGCAATACGGCGTAATTTTTGTCATTCGTTGCTTGTCATTCGAAGGATAAACATCTAGGGTTCACTGCCTGAAGATGCCTCGTGTAGAGGCGAAACACGTGTCGCGAGCACGACGGCCGACATTGCTGCAGCCTCAACGGATGCAGCAGTATCGACCAGGGTTGCATGCATCAACTATTGGTGGCGGGTATGAAGGGACTAACAGTAGTGGGTGGGCGCTGGCCAGCAATAGTTTGCATGAACTAACTGGTGGCGGAAGCACGCAAAGTAAATTGTCTCAAAGTAAATGTAGCTTTGACTTCCGCAAAGTAACACCTGAGTCTATTAACTTTCTTAGACGTTATCACGACAAAAATACACGTTTCTATGTTTTTACTCGTCTGCCAAACAATTAGGGTTATTACCTTATGTAGGATTATTACCAAATAAATAAAAACCGGCCAAGTGCGAGTCGGACTCGCGCACGAAGGGTTCCGTATCGTTATCTATAAAAACGGCAAAAAATCATGCCTGTTGTATAGGAGTTTTAATTTCTTCTAATATTAATTTTATTTTTATTTGATTATTTATTTTAAAGTGAATATACATATAATTAAATATTCTGTGACTATTTCATGCGGCTACCTGGTTGCCGTTATCAATATCGAGCAAACAGAAGCAAATAAATCACATTTGTTGTACGGGAGCCCCCGTAAATATTTACTTTATTCAATTTTTTTGTATTTGTTGTTATAGCGGCAACAGAAAAACATCATCTGTGAAAATTTCTACTGTCTATTACGGTTCATGAAATACAGCCTGGTGATAAATGGACAGACAGACGGAGTCTAGTCTAGTATCGTTAGGGTCCCGTTTATACCCTTTGGGTACGGAACCCTAAAAAAATTAATTATCTTTATTGTGATGAGTGACAACTTCTTAAGCGGCGTTGTGCATTTTTTGGGATCGGTAAAAAATTTTAAACTCGCGTCAGTACACGTGACCTGCCCCAAAATTGGTAAGACGGACAAATCACGCGTGGCGTAGGAGAGGAAGTAATATTCTCTCTCTTTCTACCGCGCGGAGTTTTCACTTCTGCCGGCACGGAGTGCAAGAAGTGCTACCCGTTATTTTGCCAAAAAAAATTGTTTCTCGTATTAAATGATTTTGCGCATACTTTCCTCCATATAATGAGGTGCTTTTCTCAAAATCGCTTTATAAACTTGGAAACTTATGGCGGAAAGTTATCAGAGGCGTAACTTTTAACGATCCACCGGTTTTTGAACGTCTGAACTGAAAGTTTTTAGGAGGTAAACTAATTTGGAATTCTGTGATGAGGAAGATGACACGGTAAAAACTTTGACGGCTTTTGAAGGTTTGGTTAATATATTATTCATTTCAATAAAAAGGAGTCCAGTAGCGGTTACACATGTTAAGCGACCCTGGCGCGCTCCCCACTTGGATGTGTGACCGCAAGTGGCACAAAAATGTCTCGGGCTCCTTCGGAAGGTACGTTAAGTCTCATTGATTGCACTCATTAAGCTATGTCAGATGCCTTTAGGCAGCTTGGAAGTGTGTCTCTTAAAATATAGATGTTTTAACATCGATTTTCATTTCCCAGAAAGCTATTCCACGTTTTTTAAAATATTTTTTTCTTAACACATCGAACAATCTGAAAAAGATCATTTTGCATCTTGACCTGGCCGGGGATCGAACCCGGGCACTCCGTGTCGCAGGCTGGCGTGTTAACCACTGCGCCACGGAGCTGTCTATGTATGTCCGGTCCGTAAATTTTGTAACGATTTGCAAATCAAATCTGTAACTTTCACATAGTAATAAAAACCTCCAGACGAGTTCTATTATGAATGAATAATGTATTTGTGAGTCATGGGAATTTCGAAAATTGCAAGTTATTACTTAACAAAGCTTTAAGTGAGTCACGTACTTACAATGAGCATAGACTTTCAGTAACGTTATTAGGAAACTGTTTTTCACTTCTTTACTCGACTGCTCTAAAAGGGGAGTATTATTGTCACTACGGTACTTGTCGGCTGATGTGGAAGTTGCAATGATGCCGAAATATAAGTCAAATTTTCAAAATAATCGCTGTAAGTCCCATAGTGACAGACAATTATAGTGATTTTGCCTGCCAAAGCTTAAAAGGGAGTACTTTTTTCAGCATTTTCAATTAAAAATTAAATATAAAACAAGCCAAGTGACAGACAGACAGACGGACAGCGGAGCGATATTAATAGGGTCCCTTTTTTACCCTTTGGGTACGGAACCCTAAAAACAAATAGATAAAATCCTTAAAAAAATTGGTTATCTGTGAAGTCGGTTTACAGACGATAATGTTACGTGATAACGGTAGAGAGATAGATGCGTCACAAGCCGAACGCTTAAGCCGATCCTGCTTGTACCGCGCTCTCGCTTGCACAGGGAACAGTACACTTTTTCGTACGTGCAGCCGGTGTTCATCGATTTATAAGTTATCACGTGAATAAGATGGCGATATTCGACTGGCAATCCTAAGGCGCCTATTATTCCATCCTGAATATCGGATCCGATGGGAGGGACGCCGCTATACGTTAGACACGATACGAGATATCTCCAATCGTATCGCACGTATAGCGGCGTCCCTCACATCGGATCCGATTCAGAATGGTATCATCTTCATCTCATCTTAGATTAGAATAGAATAGAATACCAAAACACAACATGAAATTATGGCCACTAAAAATACATATAAGATTCCAAAAATACCACAACACAACATGAAATTATGGCCACTAAAAACATACATATAAGAACATGACAAGAAAAAATATTTTGTGCAATCTTCAGGTCTTTTTAATCTCCACTGCAGGAGCATGACCCTCTCTGTACTCTGTACCTACCACTGGAGTCATACTTGGTCAGAGCAGACAGAGGTTTTGTACTACACTCTCCTCGCTGGCCAGACGGGTTGGAGAGGTCTCATTGATGTTTATGAGCTTTGTTTAGCTTGTATATCCTAAGTCGCCTCTTACGACTTCCATGGGAAGACTTGGAATAGTCCTATTCTACTCTGCATGAAACCACAGAATAGGCGTGTTTCGTAAAAAAATACAATTAGTCAGTCTTATAGATTTTCGAAAAATATTAGATACGTATTTTTTTTTTTCAATCAAACAAAAAATTATAAAGATATAGCTTGTTAAATTTCAGCGTGACGTCACTATCCGGTACACTTTTTACCGGCTTGTTGCGTCATGAGCTCCCACTCCTGAACTTTGATGCGCTCTATCTTTATCATCTTTATTTAATCGAAAAAAGAAAAAATACGTATCTAATATTTTTCGATAATCTATAAGACGAATTATTATTTAAAATGGATTTTTTTAGGAAACAAGCCTATTGTATAATACCCCTCTAATACGAAAGTATATAAGTTTAAAACTATGTTGTTAACAAAGCGCTAAGTATGTGAGTCACGTCGTCAACTTAGAACGACTTAGAATTAGCATGGACGTGGTCTTTCAGCGAGGGTATTAGAAATTAGAAACTGTTGTAGTTTCAGCGCAAGCCTAATGTTGCTCCATTGAGAGGGAAAAGTTGTTATAGAAGCTATAGAATTACTCCGTGAAAATTTTAAGTGTGTCATTAGTGTTTCTTAGCTTAAACTTTTTCCTAGACTGCGCTTAAATCTACGGCTAAAATACATGTTATGTTTTTCTAGCGACTTCGGCGAGTAGGAGTAAAAAACCGGCCAAGCGCGAGTCGAACTCGCGCATGAAGGGTTCCTACCATTATCTATAAAAACGGCAAAAAAAATGTAAATTTAATTTTGCGGTTGACTCTATACATTTTGTTCGGCCGACTGTAACTACATAAGTTGGTCGAGTTGTATAAAAATAACTATCTATGATACCGAGACCGCTATAGTTTTTATTGAAAGTATATACTTTGAGGTAAATACAATTTTTTTTTAGAATTATTTTAGTAATATTTCAAAAGTTACGGGCACCTCAAATTTTAACTTTGTATAGATTATCTCAAGACTGGGGGCTTTGATCTACATAGTTTTAAAGCAGTATTTGTTGCATTTTAAAAGACCTTTTCAACGATACCCCACACTTTGGAGTTAGACAAATTAATTTTTTTAAATTCACTTTTCGTTGTATGGGAGGAAGGCTTTTAAAAACCAACTTTTAAAACTTTAAATATTTTTTAATTAACAATAAAATTTATAATTTACAAAAGATTAACTATGTTATATATATTATATAACCAAAGGGTAAACGGAACCCTAAAAACAACATAAAATATTTAACTTAGTATTTACCTACTTATTTTAATCTATACTATACTAATATTATAAATCTAAAGAGTTTGTTTGTTTGTTTGAACGCGCTAATCTCAGGAACTACTGTTTTAAATTGGAAAATTCTTTTTGTGTTGGATAGCCCATTAATTGAGAAAGGCTTCAGGCTATAAAATATCACGCTGCGACCAATAGGAGCGAAGCATCAAAAAAAAATGTTTTAAAATCGGGGGAAAATTATTCCTCTTTATACGAAATAAATAAATGTCCGCGACAGTTTACCTATGTCTATAATAACAGAAATTGCCGCGGTCGAAGCACAGGCAACAGCTAGTACGAATATATTTGTAGACCAACAAAAATGTTTTGATATAATTAAAGAACTTGCATCAGCTGCTACTCATTTTAACGTCGTAAGTATGTTAAAATCCGTTATTATGATGACCTTATGCACACCATGCTATGTGTAAATTATTTTTGTAATAAATCTGCTTCAACCTTAAAAAAAAAAAAAATTACTATATGAACTTAAAAAAATAATACTAACAACTAGAAGTAAGTATAACTGTATAATATGTACACTAAATAAAAGTTATCTATAAATAAAAAATGTCACGCAGATCATTGCCCTGCGGTAGGGTGCCTAAAAGGCTGGCCTAATGCGTTGTGCAAAAAAATTCAAGCATTCAGTTTTGTAACTTCATAATGAAGTTCCACCAATATCTCTCCATCTACTCTCTATCTCTCCACCAATTTTCGTGACAATCGGTGCAGTAGCGGCGGAGTACGAGCCCGGACGGACAAGACGAAACTATAAGGGTCCTAGTGGAAAAAGGTGCTGCGCGAGCTAAATTACACCGTATCGCTAACCACATTGAGTTGATATTTACTTGAATACCTTTGCAGAGTGCGAGTTCCGTACGTATGTACTATTCTGAGGCTCCAGTATTTATTAGATATAGATATAGATACCAATCAAATTAATATCTATGTCTAATTTCAACGGTAATATTTCAAACATAATACTAGTACACTGTACTATCAGACCATCTCAGCGTCCAGCGAGACCGGTTTCCCAGACGTGGCCTTAATTGGGCGAATGCGTAGGATATTGACCGGCTTATTTTGTGACATGATATCCGAGATGTTTGAGGTTAGAATTCAAATAAACGTGTGACCATGACTTTGCCTGTTCAAGGTTATTAACTTCGTCATTTATGAACAAAAATAGCCCTTCCAAATAAAATAAGACTATCATGTCTTTGTTCCTTACGTGGTAGACAGAGCTTAAGGCCGAAAACGTAAAGGTGGAAAACGAAATCAAAATAGTGATGGGTAATTAGCCGCATCGCCTTTCGATTCTTTAGATTTTCGCCCATTCCCTTGACCGGCTTCTACGATTGCGTAGGAAGAGAAACCAGCATGGACCAGCATGGAAGACTATACAATACTTTAAATTTTATCAAACTTAGTTTAGTAGTTTGGTTTAAGTTAGTGTGTATTAAATTATAAATTACTAACTGTCGCCCGCGTCTCCGCCCGCGTTAATGTTAATCCCTCGAGAACAGTAGAATTTCCCGGAATAAAAGGTACCCTATGTCCTTCTCTGGGCCTCGAACTACCTCCATACCAAATTTCATCCAAATTTATTCAATAGTTGAAGCGTGAAAAGAAGACAGACAGTTACTTTCTCATTTATAATATTAGTATGGATTGACCGAGCGAACGAGAACCGCGACCTTGATAACCACTTACGTACGTTAAATTTAACATAGCAATATGTTCACACACTCATTGCCACTAATCTAACATCTTATTGCCGACACAGCCATTTAGGAGAATTAGCCAAAATAGAATGGTTCGTATCACCTTCTCATTGTAACACAAGACTGCACTACACATCTGAACATGCCGCTTAAGATTCTTATCAGAAGTTTCAAGAAAAATACGGCCAAGTGCGAGTCGGACTCGCGCACGAAAGGTTCCGCACCATTATCTTCTTAACTTATTAAGTTTACAATTATTAAAAATAAAAATTGATGTAACTAAAATGTATCTATGCTTTTCGTAATTTTTACTTTATCTGTGCTATAAGACGTTGCATCGTATCAAAGGGCAATGCCGGTTATTGGCGTCTTTTTTTTTTTCGCGCGGCCTCTGACCAAACCTTGTTTTTCTTGTAGACAATAGCATACTAAACAAAACTTATTATGACATATATACCTCTAAACTCAGTCCGAACTGAGTTATTTGGGTTTAAAATTCATAAATAATCATGTATTTTATTTGGCAATTTTTATCATAATCGCGAGTTTAAATGAAAATATGCAATAAAACAATTATCTTTGAACATTTTTATCATTACTTTACTCCTTTGAGGCCGGCCCCCACCATCTGCACACCTTGTTTGAGTTTAGTTGTATTGGTGAGTCATCTTTCATTTTGCGAACAAAGCAGATAAAAGCCTACTATACACAGATATATAGTATCCCTACCCTTCCCCCGCCTCCTCTCTGCCAACCCTGCGCACTACAGTGCAGGTATGTACTGCCCATTCTCTCATTTCACAATACATTCAAAAATAAATTGCCAGTTAATTTTTAAGTGTATTTATTTAATAATTCCCAACTATTATAACTATTACAGTATATGGTAAAACTCGCAACCAATTTTTTTTATATTTTTTGGTTGTTATAGTATGAATAGCATAAAAGAGGTTAACAATAGATTCGTTTTACCTATAATAATATTTGTTTGATTTTAGTCATGACACAAAAACTACAGGTTAAAAACATATACATACATTGATCGAGTAGGTACATTTATTTGTAAAACATCAGGTTTACCTACATAATAAGGTTATTGTAACAATAATATAGGTGTGGTGACATACAGCACAAAAGAAGATGTGAACAAGGAAATAAGTATCTCCCCCATGCTAAGTACTATAATACTGACATGACGTGGGAACAGCAGCCAAGCGTTCGTTTGCCGATAATGCAGCTGCAGTAATGGGCGCATATAGCTTGCCTGCCTCCCATACCACGTTCTATTAAAATATACGTATAATAAATTCGAGATTGTCTATACCTTGATTGTATTCGCGCCCTTAGCAACCATGGATTTGTGACTGTAATATTATGTTCTTCGAGACTTTCTAAGTCCATATCTCTACATACTTCTATTCTCCGTAATAACTACGAGCTTGTTTGATTTGATAAGTTCCCAAGGCATAAATAATTAACTCGTCCATACTAATAACAGGAAAGTCATGGACTATGTGATTAAGATCCTCTGCTGTATTCGTCAGGAACACTGCTCTTCTTGCGTTTATATTTTTATTAATGATATAATCGCCTAGATAGTTCTCAGTTTCTGCGGTCGCTTCTATTGCTAATAATATTGCTTCAACCAATCTATGATCAGTCAGAGGACGCCCGAAGGCATATAATACTGTAATATTTATAACTTCTTCCCAAAAAATCTATCAGGAATGGATGTTGTTGGAAGCACTGCGCAGTCAAATCTTCTTGTACTGTTATTACTTCTACTTATACTTCGAAGACAAGCAATGCACTGTCTACGATCCATCTTTGTACAAACGCACATACAATATTGGCAATCAGAGTCCGTAATACACAAGTCGATTCATTACACAGGGGGAATATCAGTAAGGTCCATATAACAAGCCAATCCACAAAGGTAAGATATCAATGTCGGAGTCAATTAAACAGGCCAAGTCGTCGTTTGATCACTCCTATATAAAAACTGGAATTACATACGAATACGACACGAAGACAGAACGGTGAGTGAAATTGAATCTTTCCAAACGCTTGCTTTCACGAAGAAAGAGACAATCAAATCTGAGATTGCACCTGTGAAAGCAGGTGGGAGAAGGGATTAGCGCAAGAACACTCTAGTCTCGTCTAGCATTTAAAAACTCAGTACGCGCATATTTCTCTCACCATTTTAAATGAGTATGAAATATTTATGTAGTATATACATATATGTATCACTGTATTTTTAATTTATGTATTTTGGTATGTAAGTTTATATTTTATTTATTATTTAGTATAGACAAACACACTATTGTATGGCTTTTAATTAATATAATAATATTCTGCACTTACTTCTACTACATTTTATTCTCGGCATCACCTGTTGGTTGACTGGTAGATAAAGCCTTTGGCTTTAAGTCCGCCAATTACATTTTGTAATAAAGTTTTTTAAATAAAAAAATAAAAAAAACACTATCTACATGTGTACCCACGGATAGATCTGCTTTGTTCGCATAATGACCGTTGACTCACCAGTACCACTAAACTCGCCGAACAACGTTTGCTGTTGGTGGGGAAGGCCGCAAATGGGTAAAGTGATAATAAAAAAGTCCCAAGATAATGTTTCATTGCATATTTCAATTAACCTGCCACTTTTTTGGCGAAAATTGCCTTCTTAAATGTATGATTTTTACTGATTTCAAACTCAAATAACTCAGCTCGGACTGAGTTTAGAGGTATATGTTTCATATTACGTTTTGTTTATTACGCTATTCTCTATAATAAAAACAAGGTTAGGTCAGTGGCCGCGCGAAAAAAAAAAGACGCCACTTCCCATAGTCGAATCGGCATTGTCCTTTCGAGATTTGAGTTCCCGTACCCTGTAGGTTACGATTCCCTTGCGAAAGTCTAAAGTTTGCGGCATTTATGGCTGTATCTTTTGATGGCGTTGGCTTAGAAGTTTGATTTTGTCAAAGCTCCAAGGGACAGTAGACCTGATTATTTGGTATGAATTTCAGCTTGATACCGCCATGCGTTCCTGATAAAAATGGTCTTGACAGACTGGCAGACAGACAGACAACAAAGTGATCGTATAAGTGTTCCGTTTTTTTCTTTTGAGGAACGAAAAAATAAAACATCTAAGTAAGTATCTACAAACCTGCTCGCAAAATTTCATGAGAACCTGTTGAGAAATGTGACCTGTAGAGGAGAACAACCGGACAGCGGGACAGATTGGCGTACAAAATATTTTTTGCCTAAGCTGAAACAGGGACTCTTCGCCAGGATTTATAGCCTTTCACACTCGGGAAGGTGTAAGGATTCCAACGAAGCCCTACGTTCAATTCCGTTGAGGCATTTAAATCTTTTTGTGGAATAACGAAAATTACTTACATACATACTCGAAAATCAATACCCTTTTTATACGGTCCTATACATATACATGACACTAGCTTTCACCCGCGGCTCCGCCCGCGTCAATGTCGATCCCTCGAGTACTTTTCCCGGGATAAAATGTACCCTATGTCCTTCTCCGTACCCAAGACTACGGGTATGCAAATTTTCATTTTCTTCATTTCATGACGTTCGGTTCAGATAGGGCGTAAAAGCGTCACAAACAAACAAACTCACTTTCGTATTTATAATATTAGGATTCTAAGAATAATATCCATAAGATTTGTTCCTTACCTTTAAAAATTCGCGCGCATTTTTCGCAACGTATCTCCTAGACTACGATGCGCGTCCGCCTTTCACCGACGAAGGGCAGATCACGTTGCAAACCTCTTTGCTACCAATTTAAACCTTATAACTATGTATTTTAGTCTATTTTCTTTTGGTAATAAATTAAGATTGTATATTTTTGTATTGCAGACAAATTTGCGCTTAATTACATGCTAATAGGAATGGTTTTTCAATAATGATTTATTTTGCTTTGTAGAATTCAGACCGTGCAATCTTTTTTGAATTTTACTCTTAAAGTAATAAGGTAGATTTTAGATTGAAGCCTGTTGGGCTACTTAAGAAGTGGCTATGTAGTCCATGCAATATTGCGATTTATATAGGTACCTATATGTAGGTCAGTTGGTTATGTGCATAATGGACATGTTTTGAAATTATTTTGTAGTCTAAGCCATTATATTTATTCGCCAATATCTATACTAATATTATAAAGCTGAAGAGTTTGTTTGTTTGAACTCGCTAATCTCAGGAACTACCAGTTCAAGTTGGAAAATTCTTTTTGTGTTGGATAGTCCATTTATTGAGGAAGGCTTTAGGCTATAAAACATCACGCTGCGACCAATAGAAGCGAAGCATCAATAAAAAATGTTTTAAAAACGGAGGAAAATTATTCACCTATGCTAAGAAAAAACCTAATTAATCATAATAACAGAAATTGCCGCGGACGTAGTCGCGGGCAACAGCTAGTATTTAATAATGGTTTTGTGAGCTATAGACCTCGCGAGAATTATGGCTCTAAGCGACGATACCAATGGTTCTAACATATACCCCAATGGCATTTTGACAAATTACTAAAACTGAATCGACAAAAATATTAACTGTAATTTTTGAACAGTCTGAAAAAAGTCACGAGATCCGTTTGAAAAATCCGACCTGTTGAGGAGAACAACCGGACAGCGGGACATACGAACGAACGGCTTTTTGCCCAAGCCGAAACGGACACTATATTCTTCTACCCGCATCTGCACTATCGATCCCTTGGGAAAAGTACTTTTTTCCGGGATGAAATGGAGCACCTTTCATCTCCTTCTCCGTACCCCCAACGAAGCCACATGTTGATTGTTTCAGTAACGTGAAATGTATCAAGTAAACAAACTCACTTTTGCATTAATACATACATAATTATACTTCTTCTTCCTCGCCTTTTCCCTATTTGGGGTCGGCTCTGTATGTCGACTCTCTCCATAATTTTCTATCCTTAACCATATCAATATTTACCCCCCATTCCCTCATATCCCCTCTGACACATTCAATCCACGTCTTTCTTGGCTTCCCTCGTCTACGTCCTTCTACTTCTAAATGGGACATTCTTTTTTGCCAGATGTTCGGCATCTCTCGTTTCTGAGAGACAGAGCCTACACTACACACGGAACGTGACACTTTTTCGTGCGCGCAGCCATCCTTAATCAATTTATAATACCTTGCATGCCCTTTATTGCAATATAACACAATATTTCCACATTCAGTCATTTCTATTGCCCTAAAAAGATAGCCGTTGCAATAATGTGCCGTGCGTGATTTTATTGCCGAAGAAAATTTCATTGGGCGATAACTGTGACGCAAAATATGGAATATACAGATGTAGAATGTACACAGTCCGACTTCATCATAGCGTTAGTGTGTGAGTTACGTTCGTGTAGTGCACACGCCTGTACCTGCGCCAATCTGGGCTCGAGATAATATTCGAGCCGCTATTAATTTTGCATGGGAGGTACATACAGTCCTTGCATTCTATGGCGACGATTGAGAGGAGAGAGCTGACTGCGCTCTCGTGGTGAGTATGGCAATTGGCAATATCCTCCCATGAAATGAAAAATCCTTTGGAGAGGCCTCTGTCCAGCAGTGGATTTCTTACGGATGAAGTAATGATGATTCATTCATTCATTCATTCCGAGTAGGTGTCACGGTCAATCGACCATGCACACCCTGTGATGATTATTGATTAGTAATGATGATTGAGATGACATTTATTGTAGTAGTATCACATTAAGTGTCACATACCTTGTGTGTGCACACTGAGTAACAAGAAAACAAAACACGGGTTGCACTTCGAGAGTGCCAGTAGAAGTGAATATTCCGCGCGGTAGAAAGAGAGGGGGATATTACTTCCTCTCCTACGCCACGCCGGCGGTCTGAGGTCACGTGTCCGTCTTACGAATTTTGGATCAAATCACGTGTCCTGACACGAGTTTTAACATTTTTTCCAACCCCAAAAAGTGCAAAACGCCGCAAAAGAAGTTTTCAAAAATATTTTTTATAATTTGTACCTAAGGAAAAGCAGTGGACGCGAAATAAGCGCATAAGGTGGCGACCTTAATAAGCAGTAGTTACACTTCCATACCGTCAGTATTTTGTGTACAACGGTATTATATTTGTTTATCAACGGTCGTAGACTGAGACTTGCGATTCGACGCGAGCTCTCACACTAAATATACCGTCGCAACCTTTTTAACCGACTTCAAAAAAGGACTAGGTTCTTAAGTCAGTTGTATGTACCTCATAACTCCGTCATTTATAAACTGATTATCAAAATTCTTTGAAAGGGTATGAATTCCGACCCCATTTAAATTTCATCAAAAGCGGTTCAGTACTGATTTAAGTCGGGTTTTTTATGAAATATTGTTTTTGGGAGTTCTTGGCGGGAATTTCTTTGTGACCGGTTTTTCCATACCTTAACAAAGACAAGAGTCTAGCTCTCAGACGGACGGATATAAGGTCTAATTTCATCATCATCACTCGCTCCACTGCAGGAGCATGACCCTCTCTGTACTACCGGAGCCATACTTGGCTAGAGCAGACAGAGGATTTGGCCTACACTCTCCTCGCTGGCCAGACGGGTTGGAGAGGTCTCATTGATGTTTATGAGCTTTGTTCAGCTTGTATTTCCTAAGTCGCCTCTTGCGACATCCACGGGAAGACCGGGAGTGGTCCTATTACAGCGCCGTGTATAGTGTGTGTAGTAGGACAGCTCCGTGGCGCAGTGGTTAACACGCCAGCCTGCGACACGAGGGTGCCCGGGTTCGATCCCAGGCCAGGTCAAGATGGAAAATGATATTTTTCTGATTGGCCTTGGGTCTTGGATGTTTATCTATAACAATATAGTATCGTTGAGTTAGTAAGGATAAGGATTTATTCTACTCTGCCGGAAACCACACGGCTAAGGTCTAATATCCGTTGTTACTTTGTGCATCCAATCCAGCCCTACTCGCTCAGTAGAAATCATAATGTAACTTAGTTGTAACTAGGTCTTTTGATAAAGCCTGGCGATAAAGTTTATTACATACACCGACCTAGTTCTTAACCTTCCTGTTGTAGAAGGTTTTCCTGCGACTACATCCTAATAGGACTAGACTAGGTCGTAGGGCTGTTCAAAGCAGTATAAAAAATAATAATAACATAAAAAAAAAACAAAACTAAATAATGATGCAAAACATATACTATTTCCTTTACTATACTTATAATTTCCTCATAAGTAACATATCGTATAATTATATAACAAACACTTCCTGTCTTTGTTTGTATTAATAATATCTCTTAACGCGTCACTTGTAACCGTTTAATATTAATCTAAAATTACTTAGGCTAATCTACTCCGGCTTCTTGTACCCCGTCTGAGGGGAGGCCTGGTGTCCTGTAAGACAGAAGCCTCTAGTTACTTAATTCAGGCACCAGTTCTCCACAACAGATTAGGTCACCTATATTTGTTATTAATTACATTTATTGTAATACTTTAGTTAAGTAATAACTTGTATTGTTGTGGAGACAAATAAAGATTATTTTTATTATTTATTTTTTATTAGGAGATAAGTTTAGGCAGGCCTGTGACAATCCCCGTGTCGGTATCGAAAACATACCTTCGCTCGGCGACCCCTTCTAAACGGTAACACCGGCCAAATCCTGTAGAAAGGAACGACGCACGTTTGGTCACATTCACATGTGTACGAGCTTACCTCGCGCATTTGTGCGACCCGCGACTTATCATGTAGGTCGCGTGTCAGATACTTTAATAATATAAATAGCTCTATAATCTTAAAACATATAGAGATACATATCGATGGCGTCATGAGACATCGAACGGTCGGCGATATTATAGCGCCTGGATACGGCCATCGAGAAAGGATCCGTCACACCCAGCAATCATGTAACCAGCAAGAACAATAAACTACTTTCTCCGTGATAGATTATGATATAGATTTTGTTTCAAAATCATGACCGATACTATCCGGCGGGGAATCACGGGACTACGCTTGTATCAAAATACGGCCGTACGATTAATCGTACTAGAAAGAGTTTGGTTAATCTCATAAGAGAGGATGGGATTGAAGATTGAAGGATTGGTTGAAGGATTGTGAGGAATTGAAGCGTACTTAAGAGTCCCCGTACAATGAACGTGGTTTCTGTAGTAAAATATAGCGGTACGGAACCCTTAAATGAGAACTAACGCGACTCACACCAGGCCAGTTCTCTTTTATATTTATTATCTCTTTTCCAATATTTTTAATTAAATTAATTGATAAAATCTCATTCAGAAATGAATGTTCCGAACAAATTTATTTATTGAATAAAATGTCGATAAAATTATTTCTTAATTAAATACATGATGAATCGAGGCGAATAAAAGATACGCCAAATGATTAATAAGTGAAATGAAACGTATTTTAATTAAATACGTTACATCTGAGCGTGGATTCGGCTTCATCATTAGTGGGTGGATTTTAACCCCCGACGCAAAAAGAGCATCTTTATTATCAGACAATCAGGTGATTCAAGAGGATTTGGCCGTGTGGTATCCGGCAGAGTAGAATAGGACCACTCCAAGTCTTCCCGTGGATGTCGTAGAAGGCGACTTAGGAAATACAAGCTAAACAAAGCTTATAAACATCTAAGAGACCTCTCCAACCCGTCTGGCCAGCGTGGAGAGTGTAGGCCAAGTCCTCTGGCTGCTCTGGCCAAGTATGGCCCTAGTAGTACAAAGAGGGTCGTGCTCCTGTTGTGGAGACTAAAAAGGACCTGATGATGATGATGAGGTGATTCAAGCCTGCAATATCCTAACCAAACTGAAAACATCTGCCTCATCATCATTTCGAGTAGGTGTCACGGTCAATCGACCATGCACACCCTGGTGTCGGGGAGTTCTTGGGAACCGCATCTCGGCTTCTGACGGGGTTCCTTTAACGATGTTTGCCTGTAGACCCGGGGGTCGTGGGTTCGATTCCCACGGGAAGCATACATTGTTAAGTTGTTTCCAGTTTGGTTAGGACATTGCAGGCTTGAATCACCTGATTGTCTGATAATTAAGATGATTCCGTTCTTCGGAAGGCACGTTAAGCCGGTGGTCCCGGCTGCCATCTGATAGTCATTAAAGGAACCATGTCAGAGGCCGAGAGGCGGTTCCTAAGAACTCTGATACCAGGGTGTGCATGGTCGATTGACCGTGTCACCTATAAGAAATGATAATGATGATGACTTAAAATAACAAATTAAATATGCCTGTCATAATCAAACAGAAATCATTATAACATGTTACCTGTTATAATGAGTTCTGTTATGTCAGAGGTGGTCAACCCCAGATCGATGGTCGCTCAGCAACGGAACCACAACAAAGGGTCCAGTAGTAATCACTGTTGATTATCATGACAATGGGCTTTACTTCCTAAAAAAACCGGCCAAGTGCGAGTCGGTCTCGCGCACGAAGTGTTCCGTACCGTTATCTATCAAAACGGCTAAAAAATCATGTCTGATATATGGGAGCCCCCCTTTAATATAAATTTTAAATTTTGAAAAGAATATATAACTTAATATTCTGTGAATTTTCAAGTGTCTACCTGTTGCTGTTATCAATATCGAGCAAAAACAAGCAAAAAAAATCACGTTTGTTGTATGGGAGCCCCCTTAAATATTTATTTTATTCTATTTTTTTGTATTTATTGTTAGAGCGGCAACAGAAATACATCATCTGTGAAAATTTTAAGTCTTTAGCTTTCACGATTTATGGGATACAGCCTGGTGACAGACGGACAGCGGAGTGATATTAATAGGGTCCCGTTTTTACTCTTTGGGTACGGAATCCTACAAACCATTTTATTTTACGTCAAAACTGTTTGTCACTTTGTCAGGTTATGGCTCTCTCCGTAATTTTAAACCAATTTTTGTTGTCCTTGCAACTTCAATGAAACCACTGAACCGATTGCAATGCAATTTAAATGAGATCAACTTGAATACATACAAACAAAAAATATTTTTTAAAACGGTTTATAAAGGATGGAGACATGCGGCATCTAAAATAATAAAAAAACACAAACGAATTGATAACCTCCTTTTTTTGAATTCGATTAAAAATATATAAAAAAGTTAATTTTCTTCGTATACTTCCATACTTCATTTCTTATTTTTATTTTGCGGAAATTGAATCGCTAAATGTTTGTGAAAAAACCAACTAGAATAAAAAGCATGATACATGTCCGTCCGTCTGTAAAAGTGAGTTTTCCTCGTTCACTTGTGTACCGAGCCATGAAGCGAGTACTGGTAAAGAGTGTAAGCTAGACGATTGAGAAGATACGGAAGTGAATTTTGTCTTAAAACGCTACGTTTATATACCTAACGGTTCGTACGACATATGTCAATGTAATACATAATTTGATGATTTTGTAGGCAAAATAGCTTTTACGAGAGTAGTTTCTTGTGCCCAGGATGGTATTCATCTATACATATAATAAAACAGTAAAAATATTTTGTCTGTACATTTAGAATTTTTGACTGAAATGGATAGAGGGACACTTAAAAAGAATAATAGAAAGCAAAAAAATTTTTTTGGAATTTTTTGTCTGTCTGTCTGTCTGTCTGTCTGTCTGTCTGTATGTATGATCACGATTATCTCCGAAAATACTGAACCGATTTACTTCAAACTTTCACCAATTACTTTGTTTTAACTCAGCAAAACATCTAAAGTTTGTTTCATCAAAATCGGTTCATTAAAAAAAAAGTTATCGTCATTTGAATGAACTCAAAGCATTAGTTTGCCTGCAAATATACAAGATGAATTTTTTATCGTTTTGGACCCTTAAAGGGGTGACTCAGACCATCAAAATGAACAACTTTTCCTACGGGAACAAAGCTGGGAACTCAAAAAAAAATTCGCCATGCCCATACAAACTGGCCGGGCGGCGGGACTCTTTTTTATGAAAATGACGAATTTTTTTTTTGAGTTCCCAGCATTCGTCCAATAGAAATGTTGTTCATATGGATGACCTGAGTCACCCCTTAAAGGGTTCAAACTGTTCCTGAGGGATGGACAATAACGGCGGCGTCGTAGCCGCGGGCAAACGGCAAACCAACCGAAACTGCTGCGCCTAGATACTTGAAATTTGGTACAGGGGTTCTTTTAGAACCCCCGTACCTTAAGAAAGGATTTTTAAGAAATTTAACTTCTAAAGGGGTAAAATTTATATGGAATTTTCTCATTTTTGGACTTAGAAGTATGAAAGTAGGTATATAAGTTCTCGATTAAAATTAAAAAAGATGTGTGTGGGTAGATGAAATTTGCAAAATCCCCCCCTTAAGGGGTAAAGTGGTTCATAAACTTTGTATCGAAATTTTCTCATTTCTGGACTTAGACGTATGAATTTAAGTATATAAGTTCTAGGTTACTATTAAAAATATCTGTGTAGGTAAAATGGACGATATTTTCCCCTGAAGGGGTAAAATAGCGGGGTAAAGATTGTATAGGAATTTACTTATTTCTAGACTTAGTAGTCTGAAAATAGGTAAATAAATTATAACAATTGAAAAAGATCTGTGTAGGTCAACTGGAAAAAAATCCCCCAGAAGGGGGGTAAATTTTGTTTGGAAATTTTCTCATTTCTGGACTATGAAGTATGAAAATAAATAGGTATGTTCTCGATTACAATTAAAAAAGATATATGTGGGTGAAATGGACAAAATTCACCCCTAAAGGGGTAAAATGGGAGGGTAAAGGTTTTATGGAAATTTTCTCATTTCTGGACTTAGAAGTATAAATAATATCCATACTTCCATACTAATACTAATATTATAAATGCGAAAGAAACTCTGTCTGTCGTTTTTTTACGCTACAACCATTGAACTGATTTGGATGAAATTTGGTATGGAGGTGTGAGGCCCGAGGAAGGACATAGGGTATGTTTGATTCCGGGAAATTCTACTTCCCGAGGGATTAATTTTTCCCGAGGGATCGACACTAACGCGGGCGGAGCCGCGGGCAACAGCTAGTACATAATATAATTAGTTTCAGATGATTAGTTATGGCCTTAAAATGAATTAATAAAAATGTGAGACGTCGCGGGACGGCTGGCAAATGTGTCACATCAAAATTATTTTGTACATATATATTTACATACTATACAAATATACTACATACTATGTACTAAATACAGTATGGTGAGGCATGCCGTAGCGACGTGTTGTCATGCCAACAGCAGGTGTATCCTGCTTTATTTGTTTCACATCAAAAGTAAGAGGAAGCAATAAGCGATGTATTCTTTGTAATGTAACGCATATTTGTCTCTCCCGCGCTGTGCTCTTTGACTTTCACCGTAAACGAATTCTTTTATTTTTTTAATTTTTTATTAAAATTCATCAAAATAAAAACATTTAGATATACTGTACTGCAACTGTTAAGTTTACACAAAGTTTATTTTGCTAATTTCAATCCGTATATTTAACAAAATGCCATCACGTTCCGTCGCAGGCACTTTAGAAATTACGTATTTTTACGTTTTGCCCATAACCGTTTGGCCCACTTTATCTTCGAAAGCGGTTCAATGTATCAAGTACATCGAAATAACGTATTACGTTGCTTTATTTGTTATATTAATATTTTTTTTTAAATTTCAGGAAAAGCCATTGGAAATTAATTAAACTTTCTATACACGGTGAAATTTTGATCGTTCTGGACCCTTAAAAGGATGATTCAGCCCGTCGATATAAACAACTTTTCCTATGGGACCAATGCCGGGATATCAAAAAATTTTTTGACGTTCCCATACAGATTGACCGGGCGGCCCATTTCCTTTTTTTTAGATCCCAGCATTTGTCTTATAGGAAAAGTTGTTCATATCGATGGGCTGGGCTGAATCACCCCTTTAAGGGTCCAGAACGATCAAAATTTCACCGTGTATATTACTTTACTTTATTTATATTAAAAGCGTTCACTATATCATACATTGAACGAAATTACGTAAGTGCTTACGTCTGTTTGCTGTAGCAATAATTCATTTTTTGTCGAAAAAATTGGAAGAAAATCGATTTGAAATTAATAAACCTTTCTTGTAGCGTTCTCGGAAATGGTTGCAATTAATTTACTTTATATCTAAAGTGGTTTAATCGAGTATTGAATGCAGTTACGACACGCTATTTGTTGTAGTAATAGTTCGTTTGTAACCGACTTAAAAAAAGGAGGTAATAAAATAGGTGCGATTTTTTTTAAATTTTTGTTACCGTATAACTCCGTCATTTATCCAGCGATTTGAAATATCTTTTTTTGACGTGATAACGTCTTATGAATCGATGAACACCGGCTGTAAGCAAGAAGAAGTGTCACGTTCCGTGTGCAAGCGAGAGTGCGAAACAAGCGATAGAGAGGCTCGATCGGCCTAAGCGGTCAGTTTTATTACGTCTTTATCCCTTACGGGGTAAACAGAGCCTAAGGCCATAAGACGCAAAGAATATGAATACAACTATTGAATTATTGATATTAATCGACCCGTCCTAAGTTCCTAAACGGCGCGCGGACGAAGTCACAGTCGAAACCTAGACACATTCATGTGCAATAGAACAGACAAGCAGACGCATTTCCCTGACAAATAAATCATTTTGTAACGGGTCCGTGGGAATCGAACGTCGACCCGGCGGCGGAAGCCACATGCGGCAATGTTAGCCTTATTGTTTGTAACTTTTACTTTATTCATTACTCACTCGATTTCCGTGATAGATAAGTCGCAGATGGATTGCAAAATTCGACGTTACACAAAATCGCCAGGTGGTAAGCAAAACGGTTTTTTAAATCATCTAAACGAGATTTAGCGGTTTTGTAAAATCAACCGCAAAATTACAAAAAATGTTTTACGTTTTACAATGCATCGGCTCAGTGACTAGACGCTATATATTATCGTGAACAAAACATCAGCGTGATTATTATTATTTTTTTCCTTAAATTATCCTATTTAAAACATAAATACGCTGATAATATTACGATCTAGCCTTAACTCAGACTAATCAGTAATTTTACATTGACCTAGTTTTATAATGTATTGTTTAAGAATGTGTCCATCGGCAGCGTGATGTGAAATGAAGCGAATACGACGGATTCTTAACTTTGCCATGGAAGCATCCTTCAAACTCCACCTTGTATATCTTCCTGACACATAGGTATATCATCTCTAGCCGTGTGGTTTCCGGAATAGAATAGAACCACTCCTAGACTACCCATGGAGTACGAGGCGTCTTAGGAAATAAAAGCCAAACAAAGCTCATAAACATAAATGAGACCTCTCCAACCCGTCTGGTCAGCGAGGAGAGTGTAGGCCAAATCCTCTGACTGCTCTGGCCAAGTATGGCTCCGGTAACAGAGAGGGTCATGCTCCTGCAGTGGAGACTAAAAAGACTTGATGATGATATTCATCTCCACATCTGAATTAACCTACGCATGAACTTTGTACTTCATAATCTTTAGCGTCCAAGGTTAGTTCGTAAACAGACTCAATTCAATAAAAACATCGGAGTGCGTGCAAGGACTGCAGTTTGACACACGCGCTATTTTTGGCCGGCGGATGCGCCGGCGTCGGCAGAATGTACGGTCGGCAAAAATATCATTATTTTACTTTTAATATTTTTGTCTAACCTAATTTTGATATGAAAAACTTTTTATAGATTAAACTGTTGACTGACTGACAAAACTGATGCTTTTGACGTGATAACGTTTTATAAATCGATGAACGCCGGCTGCACGTACGAAAAAGTGTCACGTTCAGTGTGCAAGCGAGAGCGCGGACCAAGCGATAGAGAGGCACGATCGGCCTAAGCGTTCGGCTTGTGGCGCATCTATCTCTCTGGAAGAAAGTATTACGTAACATTATCGTCCGTAAACTTACTTTTCTAAACTTTGTTGAGCCTTAAAGCTACAAAAAGCCTGTAAAAAGAAAACAAAGAATACTTATACACTTTATTGAACTTTAAAAATTTCAACAGGCTAAAAGCATTCTCGTCCAGGCAGTCTTTAAATAAATAAATAAATATATACGGACAAATCACACAGATTGAGCTAGCCTCAAAGTAAGTTCGAGACTTCTGTTATGGGATACTAACTCAACGATACTATATTTTATAACAAATACATATAAAGATACACATCCAAGACCCAGGCCAATCTGAAAAAGATCATTTTCCATTTTGACCTGGCGGGGGATCGAACCCGGTCACTCCGTGTCGCAGGCTGGCGTGTTGACCGCTGCGCCACGGAGCTAGTCAGTCTTTGTATTAGGGATTAGAAGAACTAAATAAGTTAAAAGTAAAAAACTTTAAAAAATAAGCTTTTATTTAATTCAGCCCTTTGATTTGATATCCATATTGTCGAAGTGCACTACAGAAAGCTATTCCGCCATCTTGGGTGTTCCGCCATGTTGGATTTAGAATGACGTCATACCATACAGCTCACAATGCATTGTCATCCATACTAAACGAGTATACAAAATCTCAGGTCAATCGGTGGAGGATGCTACAAAATTGACTTGCAAGATTCGACGCGAACATACATAGTTACATACATACATACATTGTAAGTAAAATAAAAGCTTGTAAAAATGTCATAGCTCCTTTTCTGTTCTGCTGTCGGTACCGAGTGCGTGTGAACGGTAGCAGGCGAACAAATAAACTGGAATATAAATATACACTGTATGTCTGTCTGTGCGAGGTATGAGGAACTTTTAAATGTGGGGATTCTTTTGTTTTTACCCAGCTTCTAAAGAAGTAGTGTTTCGTATATTCATACGAAACATTACTTGTTACGGCAAGGGCCGAATACGTAGTAAGTATCGCGTCTTTTTCAAAGCAAACAAACAAACAAATCTTTCCTCTTTATATATTAGTGTACAAGGCGAGCTCTATGGCGCAGTGGTTAACACGCCAGCCTGTGACACGAGTTGCTGGGTTCGATCCCCGGTCAGGTCATGATGGAAAACGATCTGTTTCAGATTGATTTGTGTCTTGGATGTTTATCTATTTATGTTTCTATTATAAAATATAGTTAGTATCCCACAACACAAGTCGCAGCTTACTGTGGGGCTAGCTCAATTTGTGCGATCTGTCCCTATATATATATTTATTTATTCATTCATTAATTTCGTGTAGGTGACACGGTCAATTGACCATGCACATGCACACCCTGGTATCAGAGTTCTTCGGGACCGCCTCTCGGCTTCTGACATGGTTCCTTTAGCGATTACCGGATGGCAGACGGGACCAACGGCTTAACGTGCCTTCCGAAGCCCGGAATCATCTTTATTATCAGAGAATCAGGTGATTCAAGCCTGCAATGTCCTAACCAAACTGGAAACAACTAAACAAAGAATGCTTCTCGTGGGAATCGAACCCACGACCCCCGGGTCTACAGGCAATCGCCTTAACCACTGGACCACGGAGGTAGTTTATTTATGTATTATTAAGTGTAGAATCAATGGAAAACATTCTAACATAAACCTCCTTTTATCTTAGTAGTTGGGTAGGAATTGTTGCATTCGTCTTCGTTCGTAAAATTCTTAGTTAAAGTCCTTTGTTACAAAGTTGCATCTGAGTAAAATATTTCTCTCGAGTGCTTTCTCCGAGGAGCATTCCTTGACTTCGAGCAGTGAGATCCTCGGACTGAAATCTCCAGAATTCTGGATGTTTCGTTGTTCAAGCATTTTCTTTGGTAACTAGATATTACAGTTCGTATTTTATCTTATACCTTTAAACGAGCAATTCTTGTACATTTATATGTATATAAATTTATTTCTGTGATCTTTGAAACGGCTCTAACGATTTTGCTGAAATTTTGTATATGGGGGTTTTTGGGGGTAAACAATCAATCTAGATTAGTCTTATGTTTGGAAAAACGCATGTTTTCGAGTTTTCATGCGTTTTTCTTTCCATGCAGAATATGATCGGAAATTTCGTCCTGCCGGCTACGGTCCAGCGGCTTAAGATGCGGACGGCAAGAAACGAGTGTTACGGGTTCGTCTCGGTGACTTACTTTTGTTTTCTCTTAATATGTTCAAGTTTATATATTTTTTAAAATTTCTATTGTTTTTTGACAAGTTTAAAAAAATGTCGTCAATGTTTGACACCATCATATTACAATAAATAGTAATAACCGAGCAAAGCTCGGTCGCCAGGTACTAAAGGTTTTAACTGAGCGAAACTAGATATTAGGAAATCTAGGAAATAGAACTATCGGTTTGTGAATCAGTTACGGCAGTTTCCGAAACCGAAACTTATTCAAATTATTTCAAATAATATCCCTTTGAAATGTACAAGCACCCAAATTTCAAAAATTAGTCTTATTGGATATAATACTTTTTTTTAAATACTATAGTTCCTTCTCCGGCCAAGACCTGTTCAAGAGCATATCTTACATTGGTATTTCCAGGAACGGGTTACGGCTGGAGACCAACTTGGTTGGATCTATATACCCACGCAAGCCTCTCAAATTTGCTTTTAAAAGACCGGGGTAACACCCGTGAACTCTAAAGAGAGAAACCTCTATCATTCATTTCGAGTAGGTGTCACGGTCAATCGACCATGCACACCCTGATGTCAGAGTGTTTCGGAACCGCCTCTTGGCCTCTGACGTGGTTCCTTTAACGACTACCAGATGGCAGCCGGGACCAACGGCTTAACGTACCTCAATAATCATCGTCAGGTATTGTTAGTCTCCACTGCAGGAGCATGACCCTCTCTGTACTACCGGGGCCGTACCTGACAAGAGCAGACAGAGGATTTGGCCTACACTCTCCTCGCTGGCCAGATGGGTTGCAGAGGTCTCATTGATGTTTATGAGCTTTGTTTAGCTTGTATTTCCTAAGTCGCCTCTTACGACCTCCATGGGAAGACTTGGAGTGGTCCTATACTACTCTGCCGGAAACCACACGGCTAAAAATATATATATTTCTCATCATATGCCGTGGATAGATTATTCAAAAATATTATCGTTGCCTGATTGCCGCTTACAAGCTACGAAAGGCACTTAATGCCAGTATATTGGACACTAGTGTTGGCCACTTACACACAGGAAAACGAAACACAAAGAAACATTCACTTGTCGAACGTTACCATAATCTAACATTAATACCGGATATAACACTCGACTGTTCAAGATGTGTGTCTCTAGTATGAAAGAAATTCTTTCAAATATCATATTTCAATGATCGGTTTTGATTTGATATGTAAGATTGAACTAATAATGCAGAAAGAGAATTGGGTTTCCTAATGACGTAGTCAAAATTGAAAAAGTGGTGAAAAGAACTCGGCCACCGGTAAGATTCGAACCCCACGTCCCTTAGGTGTACGCTCTAAGTGTGCTACTAACTACACCACCGTGACTTCGAAGGCTTGTATTCAACTATTTTACAAACTTTTAATTAGTTTCACCTGTCCCGGTGTTTGTCTGTAATCAAATCTTGCGAGTTACATTTGATCGACTTCCCGGATACTGATTGAGCTGAAATTGTGCATGCATGTGTAAATCAGATGACAATACAATATTATGGAATCGTCGCGCTGGTCTGATGATGGAGTAAGAAGGTGGCCATAGGAACTCTTAAAAACAAGATACACCGATCGTGTTCGGGCTTATTTATTTACAGCGTGGATTCGTTTATAAAAGATTGTGACAAAAATGTAATCTTTGCAAAAGAAACTTGTACAACAATATATAAATATTACAGAAGGACATATCATTTGGTATGAAAAACAAGACATCAAATTCCACAGGTTAAATAAGATGAAATACGTATGAAAAACAAGTGTAAGGAAAATTAAGTGAAAGATAACAGGCCGTCATCCCATCCATTTTCATTCCGTCAAGCAAATGCCTTGCTGCCGGCTTAGTTGATTCCTCTTTGTGTCTTGGCATCACCAATATATTATTTCGCGATTGTTACACATTTAAAATATATTATATTATAACACAAAGACAAATAATAATAAATAAATAATAAATATAAACGGACAAATCACACAGATTGAGCTAGCCCCAAAGTAAGTTACTTGTGTTATGGGATACTAAATCAACGATACTATATTTTATAACAAATCTTAATATATATAAATCTCGTGTCACAATGTTTGTCCTCAATGGACTCCTAAACCACTTAACCGATTATAATAAAATTCGCACACCATGTGCAGTTCGATCCAACTTGAAAGATAGGATAGCTTTCGCGGACGAAGTCGCTGGCAACAGCTAGTACATATATAAATACACATCCAAGACCCAGGCCAATCTGAAAAAGATCATTTTCCATCTTGACCTGGCCGGGGATCGAACCCGGTCACTCCGTGTCGCAGGCAGGCGTGTTGACCGCTGCGCCACGGAGCTAGTCAAAGTGTGTTAGGTGTAAAAATAATGTAATATACGCGATAATACCGTATTAACGTGATTTTATTTAAACTTACTTTCTGTCATATAATTGCGGACTAGCCGCCCGGTCCGCCTCCTACTGTTGAAAAATTTTTCTAATCGGTTCAGTAGTTACGGAGTGTATTCAATGCACACAGACAAACAAATCTTTCCTCTTTATAATATAAGTGTTGACAACTAACTGCCTTGGCAAAAACCTTATAACCTTTGTCACTCGGGAGGTAATAAAGTTTCTTACGATCTCCTATCCATAGAAATTCGTTGAGGCTTCTACAAGTTATGGTGGAAAAAAAAACTTACTTACATACTCACATGGATGTAGGGGATAATTGGTCAAGCGAGAAAACTTTGTCACCTGGACAAGCGTTTTTTAACCGCTCCTAAAATGGTTTATTCGACAAGCGGTTCAAAATGGTTAATTAGTCAAGCGGGACTCAAAAAACAATACACTCTATTTTTGGCAGTCGTATAAAAAGGTATTAACAGAACCCTAGTAATATTAGGTATTCAATTAAATAGGTAGTGGTTCAGTTATCTAAGAGCGCGCCCAATTAATAATCTGTATTAATGATGACAGTCTAATGTATGCGCAGCTTGAAATATCTGACTCCAGTTTTGGCCATCCACACACACAAAAAACAACAAACAATAAATATAGCTAATAATATGGAATATAGCTAATTTAGTTAGCTATTGGGCAAACAGTATGTATAGCTTTTCCGTGGAATCGAAACACTGGGAGCTGCTACATAGACATTAACCATCCCGGCCACCTGAGGGGCGACACGGGGTGGAGTTTTTAGGTTAGAGCAGCGTAGCTGAGCCGAGGGATCGAAGCGCCAGGGTAGCTATGGCTCCTACCTAGCCCTCGGTAGCCTGGCCGGCTACGCGAGGGTGATTGATATGGGGTTACTACCGTGAGTCTAGACGATAGTGAGTAGTGATGAATATAATGAAAGCGCTGATTTGAGAGTTATATCATGCAGGAGGCAGGTAAAGATAGATTAAGAAACAAGGGATTGTTATCTGATGTAAATAAAAGAAAAAAATTTGCCTCCTGTTATTATTCATGTCCCCTGTTTTTCGTTATTGCTACCTTGCTAAACAAGGCTTTAGTCTTGTTATTTGCAGCTCTGGCTACCTTGTAAATGATAAAGACGTTTGGTGCTATATCTTTAAGTGTATAGGATATATTTAGAGTCCTAAAACTTAAACAGTCTACAAGGAAGCAACAGGAACACATCCCTGCCAAGAAAAAGTAAAAAACCGTTCCCCACAGCGTCCATCTTTCATAAACAACGCCAGCGTTATAAAAACCTTCTTCAACCTAACTTTTTAAATAACACAACCTCAAAAACGGCTCAAAAAATACTGGCCACCTCAATTACATAATCCTATGATCCTGGCCCAATAAAATTAAAAATAAAACCTTTTTTGTTGCAGTGTGAACGGGACAGCTGTGAAACTACGTGCGTGCGACAAGGATAGATAGTGTTCGATTCGAAACCTGTTTGAAAAAGGAATAGTGACCGTTTTCGATCGGGTCTAGTGATGCTAGTGCGCCATTGGTGAAGTGTAGTGTACTTTTGAAAGTGGAATTCAACATGGCGATTTTACCCGCGCTTTTTGGACTGCTTTTGGCGACTGTTGTGACAGGTGAGTGACTTCTGTATTGTTGAATCTCGGAGCGGACCAAAATAATTTGAAAAGGCTAGATCTTCGGATAAATAGATTTGTGACTGTAATTCGAAGCGAATTTCTACAGATTTCGAAACAAGATATTATGTCTAAATGCGTCCTTTTCATTAGAAATCTGACTAAAAGAAATACTTTAAAAAGTTGTAGCAACCACTTATCGGATCATCATCATCATCATCAGGTCCTTTTTAGTCTCCACTACAGGAGCACGACCCTCTCTGTACTACTAGGGCCTACTTGGCCAGAGCAGTCAGAGGACTTGGCCTACACTCTCCACGCTGGCCAGACGGGTTGGAGAGGTTTCTTAGATGTTTATAAGCTTTGTTTAGCTTATCGGATCAATAGTTTATATAACAACAATAAATTAAAAACTACATATAAATAGAAAACAAAATTACAAATAAAATAGCCCTGGCAGCTCATTACTCAGTGGTAGCGTGCCCAGAAGGTTGGCAGCATTGCCACGTTGTATGGCAATGCTAATCTTATAACCAAAATACAGGTCACGAGATACCTCAATTAACTTCTTGGCGGTGAATAATTTGTGGGCTGAAGGTCCCCACGGCCCAAGAGTTTCAACCCCAAACGGTTCAAATATATAATTGTTGTTTTTTATTTATAGGTCGTTTTTGATTTATTGTTATGTATGATATTTAGTTTATTTCTTAATAAATAGTTGATTACAACAATCAGTTTCACTCGCGTATTTACTCGCGGATCCGCATCTCAAAACTGTGCTGGATCCAGCTGGATTGTTGGATTCCGGATCCAGCACAGCAATCCCTATTAATAGCGGATACAACTCTTTGGTAAGATAAGATTCCACCAAAAACATTTTCATGTTGCATAGAATAGAATAGTATTTATTCCTTAAAACATGGTGATAACATAAAGTCAAGGTGTTAACAATTTGGTAGTACAATCATATTCTTCCACATTCGGCGTAGGAATATTTATTATTTATAAATTTTATGCTTGTAATCATCTCCTGACTAGTTAGTTTAATAAAATCTAATAAAATAATAATTAGTCATATACTTATCTATTACAATTAATTAATTCATTAATTTCATTTAAACATTTGCTTAAGGGGATACCACTGTAAATAAGGTCGTTCTGAACCTTATTTATCTCGCAAAATACTTAAATTAGGAGTTTCAAATCTAAGTAATATGATTTTTGACTATTTCATCTCCAAAAATTGAAGATGAAAACACGTTTTGATAAAATTTTCTCGATAGAAATATTTTTTGAAAAATGGTCTTCGTTCGCAGAGTTTTTGTTATTGTAGCTCAAATGCGACGAATGAAATAATGATTTTTAAACTAAAAGATAGGTTATTAGTAATTCATCAAAATGTAAATATGAAAATACAATTAACCGGTCTGATTTTATATAAAATAGAAATAACGAATTTGGCGCTTACGTTTTTTTCTTTGAGCGACTCGAGACTATCTCCTATCTCATCATTCACGGGCTAAACCGCCAAGCGCTATCCCTTGCGCGCACTTGATCAGTCCTTTGCCGAGCGAAGGTACCAAACATTTGAGTCCTCGTCTTAAGAGCCCGCCATAGGCCAGGCGGCGTGGCGGTACAAACGTGGATGGTCTAAACGCGCTGGCTACTTTGGATATTGTCGTTTTTTAAGAATATTCAAGGGTTATTCGAAAAAGAAAAACACATGATGGCTGCCTTATCTGTAATGCAATTATAATCAAAAGTTTCAAGGTTAATTTTAATGTATTTGGTGAATAATGCTGTATACTGAGTAAATAAGACGTGATTTGGAGGCAATTTTGCAATTTTTTTCTATCAAGAAAATTTAACGCAATCGTGTTTTTGAGTCAGATATATACCAGGGTTAGTCCTGAACTTTGCTGCATTTTTATTTCAACTTGAGTATTTAATTATTATTGATATAACAGACAATCATGTAAAGCAGTGTGAGGTAGTACGGGCCCTTAAGAGCCATTTAAACAAATTGGATTTGAAGTTTATTTAAAGGGTGTCTCTCTTAAATCTCCTGGCAGCGCGTTAGCAGATATAATGCAGAGCCAAGCTTCTGTCTCTACACGCCCTAACTCTACAAGGCCTAACTTCACAAACTCTACACCTTAGTCAAATTCAAAATATGTGATACCGATCCCTAAGATATGACGAATAAATGTTCATGTTTTACACGCTAATTCATTCATTCATTTGGAGTAGGTGACATGGTCCATGCACACCCTGGTGTCAGAGTTCTTCGGGACTGCCTCTCGGCCTCTGACGTGGTTCCTTTACACGCTAATGAAAATACACAACAGCACTGTACAAGCAGTAATTTATGTTCAAAAATCTCGTCAATTTTATTTTGATATTAAAACTTTTCAGCCTGCCGGCGGGGTTTCGTTAGGCTGCGATCTGACTGACGCGATAATGTTACTAGCTGATGCCCGCGACTTCGTCCGCGGCAATTTCTGTTATTATAGACATATACTGTCGCGGACATTTTTTTAGTTTAATACTCATTTTTTGGGTAATTTGAACCGTTTACGCATTTCACGCGTCGGATGTCCTCAACTAAGAATAATTTTCCCCCGTTTTCAAAAAAAAAATTATTGATGCTTCGCTCCTATTGGTCGCAGAGTGATGTTTTATAGCCAAAGCCTTCCTCAATAAATGACTATCCAACACACAGAGAATTTTCCAATTTGAACCAGTAGTTTCTGAGATTGGCGCGTTCAAACAAACAAACTCTTTAGCTTTATAATATTAGTATAGAAGTATAGTAAAGACGTTAGGACCTTGGGGACCCAGCGCGAGGGCAAGGGGTTTCTTTAAAGAGGTTAACCCACGGATCATGTCGGCTGCCGGTGATAAGAGGGCTGGCTGCTTTTTCGCCCAACGCATTAGCATAGCTATCTAACGGGAGAACGCAGCCAGCGTTCTTGCCACCATGCCACACGGGCAAGATTTCGAAGATATTTTTTTCTAGTGCCCTTGTTTTTTCACTTCATGTTTATATTATATGTATATTCTTATATTCTGTTTTATAATTAATATGATATTATGGTTTTTGACGTGATAACGTCTTATTTAAATCGATGAACACCGGCTGCACGCACGAAAATTGTCACGTTCCGGAGCAGCAGTAGTAGTAATATCTATCACGCATCTAGCTCTCACCGTTATCACACTCTTAAAAGTATCGTCCGTAAACCCATTTTACAGACAAACTATTTTTGAAGTGAAAATTTCTTTAGCGGCGTTGTGCACTTTTTGGGATGGGTAAAAAAAACCGGTCAAGTGCGAGTCGGACTCGCGCACGTAGGGTTCCGTACCGTTATCTATAATAAGTTAAAAATATTAAAAATATTTTTATTATATTATGTAACAATAAATGTATACTTTTCGCAATTTTTCCTTTATCATTGCTATACGACGTTGCTTCATACCAAATTTCAAGATACTGAGTTCACGGGAAGTACCCTGTAGGTATTGATTCCCTTGCGAATGTCGAAAAAACACAAAAATTTGCGACATATACGGCTGTATCTTTTGATTGCGTTGGCTTAGAAGTTTGATTTTTTCACAGCTGTAAGGGACAGCAGACCTGAGTATTCGATATGAATTTCAGCTTAATGCCTCAAAGCGTTCCTGAGAAAAAGGGTCTTGAAAGACCGACGGGCAGACGGACAACCGAGTGATCCTATAAGGGTTCCTTTTTACCTTTTGAGGTACGGAACCCTAAGAATGTCAAATACGCGTCAGGACACGTGGCCTGGTCGAAAATTCGTAAGACGGACGTGACATTCAAAAATATTCAAATCTGCCGGCACCCTCGGAGTGCAACCCGTTGTTTTTTTTTCCTTGTTATTGTTTAGCTTTTAGGCATACTTACTTAGCCGTGTGGTTTCTGGCAGAGTAGAATAGGACCATCAAGTCTTCTCATGGAATTCGAAAGAGGCAACTTAGGAAATACAAGCTAAACAAAGACCTCTCCAACCCGTCTGGCCAGTGAGGGGAGTGTAGGCCAAATCCTCTGTCTGCTCTGGACAAGTATGGCTCCGACAGTACGGCAGTCATGCTTCTGTAGTGGAGACTAAAAAGACCAGATGATGATGAATTGGCGGTCGCACGAACTGACCGAGGTCGCAACGAAACGCTTGATGGGGGCCGCTTCCAACCGGTCATTTTGGATATATTAAGAAGTGGCGTAAGTCCAGCTGTGGACTTGTTGCGGTTGACATCGCAGACGAAGAGTTCCATGCCACCATACAGTATTTAATTATGAAAAAAAGCTCAGAAACACGTGGTTTTGTATTGAGAACCCCCACCTTTTTAATTTTTATTTTTGTGGCAACGCATTGCCATGCCAACAGTCGGTCTAACTCGCCGCTCCGCTATAGATGTCTCACATAAAGAATACAAACATTAAAAAAACAAATTTTCGTAATATTAGTATTAGCCAGCGCAGTCTAACCGAAGCTTAACTTTGTACCAAAGGGGATGTAAAATTAACAAGCCAAGTACAAGAATTGCGAATTAATTGACGAAATCAACGAAGTTGTTGCTGATTATAAATTCATTAATTTTAATTACAATTATACGCTAGGGGCCTAGGCGATCTCCCTGGGTGCCATTAACTGGGGGGTGATATCCACAAAAACAACGGGTTGCAGTCCGGGAGTGCCGGCAGAAGTGAAAACTCCGCGCGGTAGAAAGAGAGGGAGATATTACTTCATCTCATATGCCGCGCCGGCGGTCTCAGGTCACGTGTCCGTCTTAAGAATTTTCACGTTCACGTCATGTGTCCTGACCAGAGTTTACCATTTTTTACCCATTCTCCAAAAAGTGCATAACGCCGCTAAAGAAGTTTTCACATCAATTTTTATTTTGCTATAAATTTCATTTTTGTAGCAAGCTTTTATTATAAACGAATCTACACTGTAAAATCCTTTCCGAGACAAATCAAATGAGCCTAAACACGATTGGTGTACCTTGTTTAGTTTAAGAGTTCCTATGACTACCTTTGGACTTCATCAGACCAGCGCAACGATATTGTATTGTCATCCGATTTACACATGCATGCAAAATGTCAGCTCAATCAGTAATCGCGAAGGTGATCAAATTTAACTCGCAAAGTCGGTTTACGGACGATAATTTTACGTGATAACGGTGGCAGAAAGAAAGATGCGTCACAAGCCGAACGCTTAGGCCGATCTTGCCTCTCTCTCGCTTGTTCCGCGCTCTCGCTTGCACGCGGAACGTTACACTTTTTCGTGCGTACAGCCGGCGTGCATCGATTTATAAGACTAAGTTATCACGTTAAAAATCGATTCCTAGAACCGTAATTTCCATAGATTTAAAAAAAGGTGTTTCAAAGAGTCACTGACTTGCCATAGTTTAGAAAATATCAAATTCGTTAACCGTCCGTATCGATCGAGAGAAAATAAACAAAAGATGTAACAAACCTGTCTTACAAATATTTGGGTTCTTGTGTGTTTGAGATCAAGTGTTTGTTTGGGTTCCGTATATTTTTTGACTTTACCGAGTCGTATTCTAATTTTGTAGATAGATAGATAATTTATTAGAGTTCCGTAGTCTTTTTCTTTTCGAGTCGAAATGGTTCCATTTCCTTACATTTCTTTTGACCAGTATTTGGCTACGGTGATCGCTTTATCATTAGCCTCATTGAGGTCTTGTACCATGATTCATGATTTTGGCGAGCTCCGTGGCGCAGTGGTCAACACGCCAGCCTGCGACACGAGAGTGCTCGGGTTTGGTCCCCGGCCAGGTCAAGATGAAAAATGATCGTTTCCAGATTGGCCTGGGTCTTTGATGTGTATCTATATATGTATTTGTTATATAATATAGTAACGTTGAGTTAGTATCCCATAACACAAGTCTCGAACTTACTTTGGGGCTAGCTCAATCTGTGTGATTTGTCCGTATATATATTTATGATTCAAAGAGATTCAAAGATTTATTCAGAAAATAGGCCTTTTCAGGCCACATTTTAAATAATACTTCTTATATTTTATTCAAATTATTAATTATTGTTCAAAAGCTACAAACTACTAGCGTTTCGGAACCGACGTGCAACTAGTGGTGCAGTTAGGGCATGACATTAGGTGAGACATGGACTGATTGTATTAGGGCATATTGTGATATAAGGGCATATTGTGAAGAGAAAAATAAACGTTCTTTATTATTATTATCTTTATTATTGTCATCGCGGTCACACTAATTGTTGATAAAGAAACCTTAAACCTACAAAATTAATAGAATAATAAAACGCACTAAGAAAGTATTATCTAAACAAAAAAAATGTAAATCTTTAGCACAGTTAAGTAGGGAAAAACTGTGTTTGTCTAAGGAACTTAGATCATGTGAAGATGACCTATATATGGCTAGCCGTATATATGACACCGAGATTCATGAGTTGCAGTCACAGGTCTCGGAATTGCAACAGTCCTTAAATAATTTATCAAAAATGTATGAATTGTCCCAAAAAGATATAAGTAAATATATTTTAGAGGCCAAAGAATTTGTGGCTGAAGCTCACTATAATAAAGAGCGGTATGATGCTCTCTTACAAAAACAGCAGTGCTATAGTACTCCTGAAACGGCAATTACAATGTCACCTGTAATAGCCATTGTTCCCGAGTCTAGAGAATGTGATACTGGTAAATGTAACTTAGAAACAAGGATAGGTACGATAGAAAATAGTTTTAATAAAAAAAGGTTTTGTAACAAATTATTTATATACTCTGATAAATTAGGTCAAGGTCTTAGTAGCATAATTTTGAGTCACCTCAACCATAACTGTTCTGTCTACAACACATGTACACCCGGCGCTTCTTATTTAGACCTGGTAAACAGTATTACTTGTGACAGTCTTGATGAAAACTGTACAATATTAATATTATGTGGTGACAGTTCCTCTGTATCAAAAAGGAATATTAAACAAAGTATGGACAAATTAATTAATATAAATGAAAGAACACAATGTAAATTTATGATATGTGCCTTTCCGTATTCGGAATCTTTAGATAGGAAAAGAAACGAGCACATACACAATTTAAATGTACATATGTACAACATGACGTATCGTCATGGCGATTTTATTTTTTATTTAGATATAAATAAGTTTATAAGTAGATTTAAGTTGACTAACGATACTATGTATCTTCCTTTTAATTTTAAAAGACAAATAGCTACAATAGTAGCTTTTAATTTACAAACTTCTGTTGTATGTAGTACAACTGCAAATAATTTTAAATTTGACACAGGTATTGCAACTAATGATATACCTAAAATACAAAATCATCAGTCTGATTTAAACTAATTAATAAGACAACAGTCGAGGCTAAAGAATTAAATATTTTTCATCAGAATGTCCAAGGCCTGACTAGCAAATTGTTAGAATTAGAGTTGTTTATAAACAGTAAAGATTTGCATGTAGTTTGTGTGACTGAACATTTTATGCATTCGCACCAGCAACAGTTCAATGTAGAAAATTATTTATTGACAAGCTCTTACACCCGAGAGACTAAAGAGAAAGGCGGTAGCTTAATTCTAACTCGAAGTGACGTAAAATGTAAAGAACGTAAGGATATTGTTAGTCTTTCGGTAGATTGTAATGTTGAGCTGTCATGTATCGAACTAGGGAATTATATTATAGTATGTGTATACAGACCCCCAAGATCAGATTATAATACTTTAGAATCAGTTATTGAAGATGTCTTGAGAAAATTATGTTGTTGTCGCAAAAATATTATAGTGTGCGGTGACTTTAATGTTGATTTGTTAGTTACAACAACTGAAAGTGTTCGATTTTTAAATGTCTTTAAATCATTTGATTTGGTTAATTTGTTTTTGGAACCAACTAGAGTTACTGAAGATTCTGCAACGTGCATAGATAATGTTTTCTGCAATTGCACTGCTGTTGACAAATATATAACTAAAAATCTAACCTCGGATCACTACGGTCAGTTTGTAAAACTTATAAATGATGTAGAAGTAGACTTACCAAAAGTAACCTTTAGATCTATAACCAAAGCTAAAATAAATGTATTTAAGAAAAAAATATCTGAAAAGATGCCCCTAATTGAAGAAACTAGAGATGATCCGGATGCTCTATATAATAAAATGTTTGGTATTATTGAATCGGAATTCAACAATACATTCAAAATTAAAAAATGTACTAAACGCATCGGTAAAAAATTTAGTGAATGGGCTACAACTGGTATTTACGTTAGTAGAAACAGGTTATACGAATTATTAGCTATGAAAGCTTACAATAAAAATACTGAATTTATTAATTATGTTAGAACTTACTCTAAGGTTTTTAAAAAGGCGTGCCTGTGCGCAAAATCTTTATATACAAGAAAAGCTATTCTAGATTCTCATGATAAGATAAAGACCACTTGGAAAATTATTAACATGGAAACCGGGAAAACTAAAAATCGTGACAACAAAATAGAATTAAAAGTAGATAATAAGATCCTCAGTACTAATGAAGACGTCGCAAAATATTTCGAAGATTTCTTTACTAACATTCCCGTAAATACTACTGCCTCCTTACGTTCATCATCTGAGGAATCTAAAAAACTATTAACAAGCTGTATACCAGAATGTAACAATCATTTAATATTTCAACATGTAACACCTCAAATAATCATTGATACATTTAAGAGTTTGAACAATAAGAAAACTGGAGATTTGTGGGATATCTCTGTAGCTGTCATTAGTAACATCATTGAAGTAATTGCACCATATTTAGCTTCTATATTTAATAAGTGTGTAGATACTGGGACATTTCCTGACTTGATGAAGTTAAGTAAAGTCATTCCTTTGTACAAATCTGGCGATAAAAATGATCCCACTAATTACCGTCCCATTTCTATTCTGCCAGCTCTTAGTAAAATATTTGAAAAAATGATTTTTAATCAGTTATTAGCTTTTTTTAACATAAATAGCCTTTTCCATCGTGAACAGTATGGATTTACAAAGGGTCGGTCAACTACAGACGCGGGTGTAGCTCTGTTGAAATACATATATGATGCTTGGGAGGGAAAACAAAATGCTATTGGTGTTTTTTGTGATCTTTCCAAAGCCTTTGATTGCGTAGACCACAATACCCTTCTCTCCAAGCTGGAGCACTATGGAATAAAAGGTAAATCTCGCGATTTACTTGAATCTTATTTAAGTGGCCGAACTCAAAAAGTTAGTTTAGATAGGGTACAATCCTCCGGATCATCGGTTAAGATGGGCGTACCCCAGGGCTCTATCCTAGGGCCTCTGTTATTCCTCATTTACATCAATGACCTACCTTACTGTGTCAATACATGTAAGGCTGTACTATTTGCCGATGACACTTCTCTTGTCTTCAAAATTGATAGACAAACTAATTCTTTTGACGTGGTTAATAGTACTTTAGCTCAAGTGTTGGATTGGTTCACAGCGAACAATCTATTGTTGAACGCTAAGAAAACGAAATGTATTAAATTTTGCTTACCAAATGTTACAAAAATTCCAACACAAATAGTAATGGATAATGAACCACTAGATTTAACTGATAAAACAACATTTCTTGGAATAACTCTTGATGCCGGGCTTCAATGGGGTGCCCATATTACTACGTTAGCGGGTAAACTTAGTTCTGCAGCTTATGCTGTCAGGAGAATTAGACAACTGACTGATGTTGATACTGCGCGTTTGGTATATTTCAGTTACTTTCATAGTGTTATGTCTTATGCGATTTTACTATGGGGTAACGCTGCAGAAGTAAACACCATATTTGTCCTGCAGAAGCGCGCTATTAGATCTATATATAAACTTGGTGCTAGAGAATCTCTTAGAGAATTGTTTAAAGATATAAATATTTTAACTTTACCTTCTCAGTACATATTTGCGAATATTATGTTTGTGCGCTATAATCTTGATTTATATAAGAAAAATAGTGATATCCATGACCGAAACACGAGAAATAAAAATAAATTAGCTACACCAGTATTGCGATTGCAGAAAACTATGAATTCATTTTTGGGTTTAGGAGTACGCTTCTATAATAAAATTCCTGCAGAAATATTAGGTCTGCCTTTACTTAAGTTCAAAACGATTGTAAAAAACCAGTTAATAAAAAAGGCTTATTACTGCATTGATGATTATATTACTGATAAAAATGCGTGGAAATTTATATAAATTTATTTAATGTTAACAATTATTAAATGTTAAAATTAATCTATAGTATGAAAAATTGTATTTAATGTTAACAATGTATTCAGAGCCCTTCAGGCACGTAGGGACCAAGGCTGGATTGAGTTTCTTTCGGCGTATTCTTCTCACCAGTGGTCGTTCCGAAACGCTAGTAGTATTTCAATTTTGCATATATAAAAAAATATATAAGAAATAAAAATATGACGTTCAAAAAGAGATACATGTATCCAATTTTGAATAAAAATCTTTGACTTGACTTGACTTGACTTGACTTGACCTCACCAAAGATTGTTTTCTGGACATCTCCCAACACTAGCCCAAATTTAAGGGACTTCCAGACTGCCCAAAGAATATCTTTTTCGGGTGGAAGCTTCTCAGCAGGTGGAATATCAGAGCCGAAGGCAAGGGTAAAAGCGGGACCCTATTAATCTCTCTATCTGTGTAGTTTCCGGCAGAGTAGAATAGGACCACTCCTTCCCATGGATGTCGTAAGAGGCGACTTAGGAAATACAAGCTAAACAAAGCCCTCTCCAACCCGTCTGGCCAGCGAGGAGAGTGTAGACCAAATCCTCTGTCTGCTCTGGCCAAACGGTAGTACAGAGAGGGTCATGCTCCTGCAGTGGAGACTAAAAAGACCTGATGATGATGATGATGATGATGCTTTCTCTTTCTCTCTACACTCTCCGTCCGTCACTAGGCTGTATCTCATGAACCGTGATATCTAGACAGTTAAAATTTTCACAGATGATGAATGTATTTCTGTTGCTGCTATAACTACAAAAGGACCGCAAGAAACTTGCTTTTTTGGTGTTATTTCTCGTTTTTGTCAAAGTTTCTACTCGTTTATTATTCATACTGTCCATGGGTATAGACCCATAGGCAATTGATCTTATACAATGTGTAAAGGTAACCCTATCCGATACTTGAAGCATTACATAAATAAATAAATATATACGGACAAATCACACAGATTGAGCTAGACCCAAAGTAAGTTCGACACTTGTGTTATGGGATACTAACTCAACGATACTATAGTTTATAACAAATACATATATAGATACACATCCAAGACCCAGGCCAATCTGAAAAAGATCATTTTCCATCTTGACCTGGCCGGGGATCGAACCCGGGCACTCTCGTGTTGACCGCTGCGCCACGGAGCTAGCCAAGATTTTTTTGATGTTCCCATACATACTCTTCTTTTTTGAAGTGAAGACTTCTTTAGCGGCGTTGTACAATTATTGGGATGGGTAAAAAATGTTAATCTCGCGTCAGAACGTGACCTGTTGAAAATTCGAACGACGGACACGTGACGTTAGACCGCCGGCGTGGCGTAGGAGAGGAAGTAATATCCCCCTCTCTTTCTACCGCGCGGAGTTTTCAATTTTGCCGGCACTCCCGGAGTGCAACCCGTTGTTTGTTTTTTGAGTTCCCAGCTTTGATCATTGATCACTATCTATACTAATATTATAAAGCTGAAGAGTTTGTTTGTTTGTTTGTTTGAACGCGCTAATCTCAGGAACTACTGGTTCAAATTGAAAAATTCTTTTTGTGTTGGATAGTCCATTTATTGAGGAAGACTTTAGGGTATAAAACATCACGCTGCGACCTATAGGAGCGAAGCATCAATAAAAAATGTTTTGGAAACGGGGGAAAATTATACGTCTATTCCATACTAATTAATTATAATAACAGAAATTGCCGCGGACGAAGTCGCGGGCAACAGCTAGTAAGAAAATATGTCCATATCGACGTGCTAAATCACCCCTTAATGGGTCGGATAGAGTTTTCTCTACATATTGTATTCTGACCTAAGCTTAGGCGGGGTCAATGTTTGTAACAAATATTGTGCGGTACCCTAAAGTCATCCAGGAAGACATTGTTTACATTTGTCTCAATTAAGATAAAACTTACAACTTAACAATATGCGTGTGTTTACACAAAGTATTTGTTTTAACTTGAACGTGGAGGAGATATCCTGTTTAGGATAGGCATTTCACCCGACTGCACAGACGGAGGGTGATGTTCAAGTATATAAAGCCACGCCTGGTATCATCATTGGCCTTTGCGTCTATCTTAACAACCTCCGTGGTTAAGGTGTTTGCCTGTTGACCCGGTCGTGGGTTCGATTTCCACCGGAAGCATACTTTGTTTAGTTGTTTCCAGTTTGGTAAGGACATTGCAGGCTTGAATCACCTGATTGTCTGATAATAAAGATGATTCCGTGCTTCGAAAGGCCCGTTAGGTCCCGGCTGCCATCTGGTAGTCGTTAAAGGAACCACGTTAGAGGCCGAGAGGCGGTTCCGAAGAACACTGACACCAGGGTGTGCATGGTCGATTGACCGCGAGACCGCGACACCTACACGAAATAATAAATAATAATGATTTCACACTTATTATATATAATGTACAGAATCCTACGTGCGCGAGTCCGACTCGCACTTGGCCGGTTTTTATGCTAACGTCACATAGCCTATGACACTGCGGGGAAGAATCCATAGATATATATCTAATGATAACCTCGCACTTCAAAATCGGTCAAGCCGTTTAGGCTACAAGAGACGACAATGGAACACATATTACATACATATGCGCGAAAAACATTACCCTCGTTTTTGTTAGAACACTTGGGTAAAAATGATTATCATTATGCTATATATGTCGTTTCAAGCCTTACTTGTACGTAGTATTTTCTTCTGTGCTACTACGGTCTAGTAAAAGCCATAACATAAACATAACCCTCTTCAGATCAGTCGGATAACCTTAACCTTAACAGTTAGTTTAACGATCTGGCAACTGTTATTCTCGGCGCTATAAAAAACGACCTACCTCACTGCCGACTTGTAAACAGAGTTTTTACAGGTAATTAATTACAGTTTTTAACCGCCTGCAAAAAAAGGAGGTTATCAATTCGGTTGTTTCTTTTATAATGTTTGTTACAGCATTACTCTGTCATTTATGAACAGAATTTTATATTTATTCTTTGGTTGAATAGGTATGCTTTTCAATTCATCACCATCAGGTCTTTTAGTCTCCACTGTATAAGCATGACCCTCTCTGTACTACCGGAGCCATACTTGGCCAGAGCGGACAGAGGATTTGGCCTACACTCTCCTCGCTGGCCAGGCTGGAGAGGTCTCATTGATAATAATAAATTAAGAAATAAAATATGACCAAAACATTTCATGCGGGCGGGACTTGAACCGGCGACCTAGGTCTATGTACGGCCTATGCTCTGCCATCTGAGCTACCGCACAATTAAATCTCGGCACCGAAATTCTCCACCATATCCCATTTCCCCTTATACGTATTAAGGCTTTCGTCACCTACACAACCACCCGACTTTAACAAGTGAGGTATTTGATTCAACTCATTTTACAATTAACTAGCTGTTGCCTGCGGCTCCGCCCGCGGTAATGTCGTTCCCTTGGGAACAGTAGAAATGATAAATATTCCATACAAACCCCTGCCCTTTTGCTTTTTCCCCGTAAGGGGGAATTTAATACATTTCACCTGCATAGATCTTTAGCCCTTAAGGAGGGGATTTTGCCCATTTCACCTACACAGATATTTTTTTATTGTAATAGAGAACTTCTTATTGTCATATTTCTAAGTAAATAAAAAAAATCCATACAAACTTTACCCCACCTATTCTACCCCTTCAAGGGGAAATTTCGAACATTTTAACTACACAGATCTTTTTAATTTCAATGTAAACATATATACTTATTTTTATACTTCTATGTCCAGAAATGAGAAAATTTCCATACAACCGCTTTATCCCTTAAGGGGGAATTTTGTACATTTCACCTACACAGATCTTTTTTAATTGTAACCTAGAACGTATATACTTATTTTCATACCTCTAAGTCTAGAAATGGAAAAATTCCATACAAACTTTACCCCCTATCCATCAAGGGAGAATGTTGTCTGGTTCACCTAAACAGATCTTTTTTTAATTTTAATTGAGAACTTGCGTACCTACTTTCAAACTTCTAATTCCAGAAATGAGAAAATTCCATAAAACTTCAACCCCTTTGATTTTCTAAAAATCCTTTCTTAGTGCTCATTTACATCATAAAAAGAATCCCTGTGCCAAATTTCAAGTTTCTGCGCACAGTAGTTTCGGCTGTGCGTTGATATATAAGTCAGGTTTGCCTTTGGCCCGCAGCTCCGCCCGCATAAGTGTCGATTTCTCAGGAACAGTAAAATTAATAGTTGAACCCGGAATACATTAGTTCATGACTTTCATTGAAACACCTTAATATTGAATTTCAATTGAATAACTTCAAAAACGGAAAGTTTTATACTAACTTTGCATCCCCGTTATATCCCCTTAAGGGATGATTTTTGAGAAAAATATTTTACTCGTGTTTCATGCCTTTTAGTAAAGAACCTTCATGCTGAATTTCATTCGACTAACTTCAAAAATGGCAAAGTTTCATGCTTACTTTGCACCCCTATTTTACCCCCTTAAGGGATGACTTTTGAGTAAAATATTTTACTCGTGTTTCATACCTTTCAGTAAAGAACCTTCATGCTGAATTTCATTCGAATAACTTCAAAAACAACAAAGTTTTATACTAACTTTGCAACCCGTTTTTCCCCCTAAGGAGATGAATTTCCAGAAATCCTTTCTTAGTGCTCCCCTACGTTATAAAAGGAACCCCTGTGCAAAATTTCAAGTTCATAACCCTTATAGTTTAGGCCCTGCGTTGATATGTCAGTCAGTCAGTCAGCTTCTCCTTTTTTTTTAGTATGGATTACTATGGATAGTATGGATAGGTATAATGCTGTCGTATAATGATGATGAATTGACTTTGGATTTTAATTTTCTTATGTCACTTATTATTTTATTTTATTTTTGCTATATGTTTGCAGGCAAACTCATGCCTTGAGTTCATTCAAATGACGATAACTTTTTTTTTAATGAACCGATTTTGATGAAACAAACTTTAAATGTTAAACTGAGTTAAAACAAAGCAATTGGTGAAAGTTTGAAGTAAATCGGTTCAGTATTTTCGGAGATAATCGTGATCATACATACAGACAGACAGACAGACAGACAGACAAGAAATTCCAAAAAATTTTTTTTGCTTTCTATTATTCTTTTTAAGTGTCCCTCTATCCATTTCAGTCAAAAATTCGAAATGTACAGACAAAATAATTTTACTGTTTTATTATATGTATAGATATAGATTTGAAAATCAACTAATATGTAGGAACCCATACAATATTGTTATAAGTGTTTTATTTTGCATTCACAATGCTATTAATATACTCTTTAAGAGTATATCCTTCCGCCGCCTAGGCGATTTCTTTGCACATTTGCGAAAGTAAAAGTTGTGATTATAACTTGGTATTCTCTCTGTACTACCAAGATTATACTTACAAACAAAAATACCAAAAAAGAGTGCAGGCCGGTAGTATGGACCCGGTAGTACAGAGAGTGTCATGCTCCTACAGTGGAGACTAAAAAGACCTGATGATGATGATGATGATGACGATGATGATTCTTGGCAACCTATTCAAAGTACAGATACTCGTATTAAATATGTTTAATTTAAATACTAATAATAATTAACAAGCTTAAAATATAAATTATAACGTCGTCAAAAGGCAGGCAGCATTAGATAGCAATGCTAATCCTTTGAGCCAGGTAATTGCCAGCATTTTGGTCACGGGATACCTCGATCAGTCTCTTTGACAGAAACTCAAAGAGACGATGGGTTGATGGACCCGACGGACCCATGGTTTCTACCCCAAAAGGCTCAAATACGTAGCTGTCTCCGATGCCTACATACTTGCGCCTTTTGAAGCTTTCATTACTTCGGCTGCTGCTGTACCGGCCTTTGACTAACTTGATTGCAATTCTGAGAAGTACAATAAAAGTCTTATACCTAACTGGATCTAGAATCACAATGGAATCGAAATGACGCGTCTGTTGGATACACAGCAGCCTTGACCCATGAGTAAGACCTGACTCAACATGACTCAGTCATATTGCACTTATTATGCATTTCCGTAACAGTGTTGGTCACGTTTTGGTTAGGTATATTGGTCATCATTCTAGTTGAACAAAACAAGATTATTGTTGTGAGAGAATTAAGACTAATAATAAATTAATTTTATTTGCAACTAACACAGTCATATTGTTAGTAGTGCTTATAAACTATGTTAGTACAGATATTTGAAATTAATTTAATTTAAAGAGGCCATGCCCGCTCATCTCCCCCAAATGGCACAGAAATGGTTGACATATAGCCACCAGCGATCATATTCAGGATGCTGTTACTAATGCCACTTCATGGCAAAGTTATCCCCATCGTCATCAGGTCTTTTTAGTCTCCACTGCAGGAGCATGACCCTCTCTGTACTACCGGAGCCATACTTGGCCATAGCAGACAGAGGATTTTGCCTACACTCGGTTGTGGTTTGGAGAGGTTTTATTGATCATCATCATCATCATCATTAGGTCCTTTTTAGTCTCCACTACAGGAGCATGACCCTCTCTGTACTAACGGCCATACTTGGCCAGAGCAGCCAGAGGACTTGGCCTACACTCTCCACGCTCGCCAGACGGGTTGGAGAGGTCTCTTAGATGTTCATAAGCTTTGTTTAGCTTGTATTTCCTAAGTCGCCTTTTACGACATCCACGGGAAGACTTGGAGTGGTCCTATTCTACTTTGCCGGATACCACACGGCTACGGGTTTTATTGATGTTTATGAGCTTTGTTTAGCTTGTATTTCCTAAGTCGCGTCGACCTCCATGAGAATTTTATCCCCATACTTCCATACTAATATTATAAATGTAGAAGTTATAAAAAAATCTAAGTGAAGAGACAACGGAAGCGACTTCATTTTAAAGATATATGATAGTAAGGATCTGTTGAGCGCTTCGAACCTTTTCTTTCTAAATGGCTAGCTCCAAGTAAGGTTTCGCTACTTCATTAGGCGTCGAGGCGAGGGCAGCGTGCCCTCAACCCGTACAGGCAACATCACCAAAGTACCCCCAGGAGGGACGGCTTCGGCCTTGGGCGTTGCCTGTATGCGTAAGGCCTGGAGAGGCAGCAAACTCTCAAAAAATATTGCTTGAAGCCGCAATTTCATGCATAGCCTGAAGGGCCAATCTGTGAAGCAATGGCAAAGGCCTTCGGGAGCAGCAACTCTCATCCTATGCTTATGGGCCGAGCTACGTTGCCAGTTGATCCTGTTTATGGACGGAACCACTCGGCACATTTCAAACTTCTATCTCCAAACCAATTTGGTTTTCAACAGGGCAAGTCTACTGAAGACGCAGTTATCGAACTAACATCATTAGTAGTCGATCACCTAGACAAGGGAAATAAATGCTTATCGCTCTTTCTAGATCTTAAAAAAGCTTTTGACACCGTCTCTGTCCCAGCTCTCGTAAATAAGTTGGAAAGAATAGGTATCCGAGGAACTCCTCTAAATCTTTTTAAAAATTACCTTTCTAATAGACAACAGAAAGTCAAACTGGGTCAGTACATCAGTGACGAGATGGAAGTGAGTTATGGTGTCCCTCAGGGAAGTGTTCTTGGTCCTACGCTTTTTTTAATATACATAAATAACCTCTGTGACTTAAAATTAAAAAACGCAAAGATTTTCTCTTACGCCGATGATACTGCAATCGTATTTTATGGAAAATCATGGGCTGAAGTCGGTAAAAATACTGAAATCGGAATGATAGATGTTGCCAGTTGGCTTAGAAAAAACCTGCTTACACTAAATACTGATAAAACAAAATACATATGTTTCAGTATTTATAATAACACCCAGCCACGACCTCAAGACAATCTTCAAATAAAAATACACAAATGCAACAATGACAGCAAAAAACCCTGCGACTGTCCAATAATAGAAAAAGTTTCACAGATAAAATACCTTGGAGTTGTGGTGGATCAAAAGCTAACTTGGTATCCCCACATTGAGCAACTAGGGGACAGAATAAGAAAACTTTCGTGGATTTCTAGAACATTGAGACATATCGTCCCTAAAAACATAAATAGTAGCAAAAATCCAACTAAAAATAGGAACATCCTCAATGAACTGTACATACAATGCCCTGGTTCAATCTGTATTAGCGTATTGTATTCCAGTTTGGGGAGGTGCAGGAAAAATTAAATTCTTGGAGCTAGAACGTGCCCAACGTTCTCTTATAAAGACGATGTACTTTAAAAAGGTTAGATATTCAACAGCACTTCTCTATAAAATCAGTAACCTACTACCAGTCAGAAGTCTCTACATTTTGCATACTGTGCTTAAAACACATAAAACTGTACCATTTGACCCAAAAAAATTGACGAAGCGACGAAAAACCTCAGTAGCGTTGACACCCATAACTAGAACCGTTTTTGCATCCAACCAATACAATTACTTGTCAGTAAAATTATATAATAAAATAAATAAAAAAATTGAAATATACATAAAACAATATTATGACTGCAAAAAATCGATTACGGAATGGCTAAAATTACTTAACTACAGTGACACAGAGCTGCTCTTACAACACATACAATAATATATGTTTAACTTGTCCATTACATTCACATGGATTAAAAATCTTTATAATCTGTTCTAATTTGCATGTTATCAAATATAAATCTTAATAAAATGACTGAATTTATATATATGAATAATTATAAGTAGATTAAAATTATATATCATAATAATATTAATTTAGAATTATATAACGATAAATATAAACTGTTATGGAAGAGCGAAATCTCCTAACACAGGCATTGTTTGCCTAAAAGGAGATTTCAAACACTAATTTATGTTAACTTGTATTTGACGAAAATAAAACATTTATTATTATTATTATTCACTTTATTTAACTTTAATCTTAGGTCTAAGTTTTATAATATTTGTATAACAAGTAAAATATAAAAATATGATACAAAACATAAAAACATTATAAAACCTAAACCTAGCTCGCCGCCAGCAGCGGGGCAAGGCTCAAGCTACCGGCGGTTAAGGCTGCAGAGAAAGAAACCTCCTGACTATGCGTGACGTGTCCAGGAGTGCTGCCTTCTGTATCTGGCCCTTGATCCAGCCATCCAGCGAGAGTCTCTTAAGGTGTTGGTCGAGACTCTTCGCTATAAGGCCGTTTGCAGATACAACTATCGGGACAATGATCGTCGAATCCACATCCCACATAGCGGTCACCTCGTGAGCTAAGTCAAGGTACTTGCTGAGTTTTTCCTTCTCGGCTTTCACGAGGTTCTCGTCATGCGGGATGGTGATATCGATGAGCATTGCCTGGCGCGTCGATCGATCTGTCAACACGATATCAGGCTTATTGGCAACAATAGTCCTGTCCGTAATAACAGATCGATCCCAGTAGAGCGTGGCATGACCATTTTCGAGAACTGGCGCCGGCGTGTACTTATAGTACGGTACCTCGGATTCCACAAGACCATATCGAAGAGCGAGTTGCTGATGGATAATTCTGGCTACAAGGTTATGTCTGTGCAAGTACTCACCGTTGGCCAGATGAGAACAACCGGAAATAATATGTCTGAGTGACTCACCGGGACGGCGGCATGCCCGACAGATGTCGACCGTACCGTCCTTCAGGATATATTTCCGGTAATTGTTCGTCATCATGACTTCGTCTGCAATTGCACAAACAAAACCCTCGGTTTCCCCGAAGAGGTCGCCGAACCGTAGCCAGTTTACCGACGCGAGCAGATCTACATCAGGCCCTGTTAAGGCCCGGTAGAACCGCCCGTGGAGCTCCTTACTCTTCCATATGTTCTTGCGGTCTTCGGTGCTCAGCACGGATGGTCTACGCCAGTTCTCGTTTGCCAAGGAGAGCGGCGTGAGACTCCTATCTACAACTACAATGTCGCGGTGCAACCCACACTCATTGTTAAGGAAGTAATCCCTAAGACTGCACACCTCACGGTTATGAAGAGTCTTGGCGTTTAAAAAGCCACGACCTCCACACTTACGTGGAATGTACAGTCTCATAACTGATGAGCGTGGGTGAAGCATGCGATGCATTGTGAGCTGTTGACGGACTCTCCTATCCAGAGCGTCTAACTCAGTTTGTGTCCATCTTAGTATGCCAAAGGAGTATGTGAGGAGGGGCATCACCCAAGCGTTGAATGCGCGCACCTTATTGCCCCCTGACAAAAGACTTTTACGCACTTTTGTCAGACGACAAAAAAAAAAAAAAAAAACGCTCCTTTACCGCCTGTTTGATGTCCCCATCCTCAATACTCAGAGACTGTGACATACCAAGATACTTGTAAGTTTCTGACTCCGAAAGAGACGTTGAACATGCATAACGGCACACTTTATCTACACCGAACTCCATCCTGATGGAATTACTAAAATCTTCTGTGATTTTTAGTAACTTCACCAGGTCAGGACGTTTCGGTGCAAACAATTTCAAGTCATCCATGTATAACAGGTGGGAAATTATCTCCCCGTCTCCTCGAAGGCAGCAGCCCAGCCCCGAATCACTCAGCAGGGTGCTGAGAGGATTCAGAGCTAGGCAAAACCACAAGGGACGCAAACTGTCACCCTGGAAAATACCTCGCTCTATCCTTATAAAGTCCATCGGATCCAAGAGACCATCTCCACCACCTGGTTGACGAAGGACTGTGGTCCACTGTCTCATACACACGCTGAGAAAAGTTCTTAAAGTTGCATCAACTTTGTACAACTCTAAGATCCTCTTCAACCATGAATGAGGCACCGAATCATAGGCCTTTTTATAGTCAATCCATGCAGTAGAGAGGGCTGCCTTGTTCCGTTGGACTTGCTTACAAATGGTCATGTCCATGAGGAGAAGCTCTTTAGTACCACGGGACCCAATCCTACATCCATTTTGAGAGGGTGCCATGATCTTGTTCGCATCGATGTGCGTATTGATCTTCGCTCTCAAAATGGATGTAAGTAGCTTGTACAATGTTGGTAAGCATGTTATGGGTCTGAAGTTTTTAGGATCCGTGGTACTACCGGACTTGTAGAGCAGGAAGGTGTGTCCTGTAGTTAAGAAAGCTGGAAGAGAACCAAGATCGAGGGCTTGTTGAAATTGTGTCGCTAAGCGCCCGTGTGAGCTTCGAATCCACTTTATCCAAAAGTTGTGCCATCCATCCGGCCCAGGACTTTTCCAGTTCTGTGCCGTACGGATCGCACAGCTTATGTCATCGGGGCTTATAGTTACAGCCCCCATGGATTCGATGGCCACACACTCGCGCTCAATTACACTCATCCAATCACCCTCGGTGTGCACGACTGGCACTGACCAAATACTACGCCAGAAATTGATCATAGCAGTAGAATCTGGTAATTGCCCGTCGATCACACGCTGGTCAGCTCCCTCCCACCTTCTATACACCTTCCTTTGGTCGCTTTGAAAGAGACGATTTTGCCGGAATCGATCCACACGCATTCTGTAGCGACGAATACGCCCCGCCCACGCATAGACTTTCTGCTTCAGGAAGTCAATACGTTCCGTGACTGAGGCCATGTAATCGCGGGGCCTTATATCAGTACCCGCGAAGGCCTGATTCACAAAACGCATGACTCGGGGGCGATGGTTGCCCCCTCTGAAGCAGATAAGCTTTGCAATGAGAGTCCTAAACGTGTCAATACGCCGTTCAATCCGTACTTGCCACGCGGGGGCATCACCAGCGGGTCGCGGTGCACGATCAGAGTCCGGAAACTTGACACGAGCAACACGACACGCCGCTATGGCCCCACAGTACATAATTGAATGCGTATCGACCAAACCTTCGCTAGCCTCAAAGTACGGGGCTAGCAAATCATTTAGGGCTCCTATTAATGCTAAATTACGTCTATTCGTAGGCAGACGAGGTAATCGCGGCCTAGACTCGGGTGTGGATCTATACTGTCCAATCGCTTCCTCCAAAGCCCTCCTCAATTGCTCATGAGCCTGGGTACTTACGTCTATGGTCACACCGCTCCCATCATCAACACTAAGGACATAAGCCTCTTGCGTCCGAATAACTGGACCCACCAATGTGGTCGGCGGGTCTCGTGTCATGATAGCAGCCGTGCGAGCAGGTAGCGCCTCCAATCGTAGCCGATCAAGTACAGCATCATCCAAACGTTTGCAACGTTGAATGACCCGCACTTGATCCGACAGTCGCTGTGCAGAAACGGTGATGGCCGGTTCAAGGACCTGAAACAAAGTCAGCATCCGATCACGATACGCCGTCATGTTGGTTTCCCCCTCTGAAGCCTCATAATAGGCGCGCATGCAGTTCTCATTATTTTGTTGAGTCCATCGCATGCAACGCACTACACCGCCGGTAGCGGGAGCCGGCCGCGGGGCAGGTTGCCTCGCAGGCCCCAAGCGTGCCGGCAGCGGGGGTCGTCCACGTCGCGCAGGTGGCGGCGGCGGCGCGGCCGACGGCCCGCGCTCGTCGTCGCTCGACTCGCTGGTGCCGGGTGCGGTGGCGAACTCGTCACCCGACGATGTTGGCGAGGAGCTGGACGACGACGCGGGCGGAGGTGGAGGTCGTGCGTCTTTAAGTCGCCCCGCTTGTGATCGTGTGATCATCTCTCGTCGTATTACATTTTAGATTTCCAAATTAATTTTGTATTGACGTGACATAATGTCAACGTCATGTAGGTATATCATTTCAGGTATATCTTATTGTATTTTCCGTAACATTCTTGTATTTTCAGTTTTATATGATTCAAAATATTTTAGTTGTGGTTTTCTTAGAAACTATTATAAATTTGTATAAAATGGGATAAAATATTTTTTTTATAAATAATATCAACGATCGAGACGCGACACATGTCAGCGGGGTTTTATTATTATTATTATTATACATTTTTATTTTGTGTAGCTTAGATCTTCTTCTATCGTGTCAATGGTCCAACGATTAAATGAATTTGCCCAGAATGATGCAACCTTTACAGCCGCATCCGTGGCTTTCGCCAAATCCTCTTGTACAAGAGGTGGAACATCCGGGGCATGATAACAGATGTGGCATGGATTGCACAGCGCCACAGCTACATCTATCGTTAGTAGAAAAGCCCCACTTTTTGTGGTTCTCTCTGCATCTGCCCACACCTACTCGCAATCTGTTGAGAGACTTCCACGTACCCCAGGGCAAGGAGTGACCCGGTGGCAGTTTCTCCGCAGGTGGCAACTGTGGAGCAGTCGTTGCCGGATACTTTTTAGCCCAGAGTTCCAAACGCGCGGCGGATGGTTCCCTAGATAAGTCAGCATTACGACTTCAGCTCTGTCTACCTCGTCACCTACAAAGACATGATCCGTATCGTTTTGTTTTGGTTACAGTTATTTGTTATTAGGTAACCGGGTCTCACGGTCAGCGGATGTTTTTATTGCGAAGTGATGCAAGCTGATACTGCTGATTCATACACGGGTGCAGACTGCAAGTGCTACGATACAGATAATGCCTCCGTGGTTCAGTGGTTAAGGCGTTTGCCTGTACACCCGGGGGTCGTGGGTTCAATTCCCCCGGGAAACATGTTTTGTTTTGTTGTCTCCAGTTTGGTTAGGACATTGTCTGTCCGTCTGTCACCAGGCTGTATCTCATGAACCGTGATAGTTAGACGATTGAAATTTCCACAGATGATGTATTTCTGTTGCCGCTATAACAACAAATGCTAAAAAATAGATCAATCAATCTCCTGGCTTGTGTCCTAAGTAGGGTCAGCCCTCCTGATACATTTCCTCCAAACTTGACGGTTTTGTGCCAAATGCTAAAAAATAGATGAAAATAGAATATATTTAAGGGTGCTCCCATGCAACAAACGTGATTATTTTGCTTGTTTTGTCTCGATATTGCTAACGGCAACAGGTAGACGCTTGAAATATTCACAGAATATTTAGTTACTTATTCACTTTAATATTAATCAACACCATAGACGCCGTGTCGGACAACGTCGTTCGATAAATAATTAAAAAACTAATGTTTCTGCGATTCCGGCGTTCAGTGTAAAAGGGGGCTCCCATACAACAGACTTGATTTTTTTGCCTTTTTTATAGATAACGGTACCCTTCGTGCGCGAGTCCGACTCGCACTTGGCCGGTTATTTTGCTTGTTACACGTACTGAAATGATGCAAGCCGCGTGCTGATTCAAGCACAGGTGCATCGATAACGCGGAATGCAGTAAACGTGGTGTTTAGAGTTTTAATAATTTTGAGTCAACCGATGACCTAGCTAACTAGGTAATTGGTGACTCATCAACAGACTGTTAATAGATTCAGGTGTTACTTTACGGAAGTCAAAGCTACATTTACTTTGAGACAATTTACTTTGCGTGCTTCCGCCACCAGTTAGTTCATGCAAACTATTGCTGGCCAGCGCCCACCCACTACTGTTAGTCCCTTCATGCCCGCCACCAATAGTTGATGCATGCAACCCTGGTTGATACTGCTGCATCCGTTGAGGCTGCAGCAATGTCGGCCGACGTGCTCGCGACACGTGTTTCGCCTCTACACGAGGCATCTTCAGGTAGTAAAACCTAGATGTTGATCGTTCGAATAACAAGCAACGAATGACAAAAATTAGATTAGCACAAAATTTTTTAACCGACTTCAAATCTTCTTCATCATCATTTCGAGTAGGTGTCAAGGTCAATCGACCATGCACTCCCTGGTGTCAGAGTTCTTAGGAACCACCTCTCGGCCTCTGACGTCGTTCTTTTAACTGGCAGCCACCGGCTTAACGTGCCTTCCGAAGCACGGAATCATCTTATAAAAAGTCAAAAAAAAGTCAAAAGTCAAAGATTTTTATTCAAAATTGGATACATGTATCTCTTTTTGAACGTCATATTTTTATTTCTTATATATTTTTTTATATATGCAAAATTGAAATACTACTAGCGTTTCGGAACGACCACTGGTGAGAAGAATACGCCGAAAGAAACTCAATCCAGCCTTGGTCCCTACGTGCCTGAAGGGCTCTGAATACATTGTTAACATTAAATACAATTTTTCATACTATAGATTAATTTTAACATTTAATAATTGTTAACATTAAATAAATTTATATCAATTTCCACGCATTTTTATCAGTAATATAATCATCAATGCAGTAATAAGCCTTTTTTATTAACTGGTTTTTTACAATCGTTTTGAACTTAAGTAAAGGCAGACCTAATATTTCTGCAGGAATTTTATTATAGAAGCGTACTCCTAAACCCAAAAATGAATTCATAGTTTTCTGCAATCGCAATACTGGTGTAGCTAATTTATTTTTATTTCTCGTGTTTCGGTCATGGATATCACTATTTTTCTTATATAAATCAAGATTATAGCGCACAAACATAATATGAACTTATTATCAGACAATCAGGTGATTCAAGCCTGCAATGTCCTAAACAAAATTATCCTTAACAAATCTTCTTTTATTGTATCGATTGATTGAATTTATGTCAAACTAGCTGTTGCCCGCGGCTCCGCCCGCGTTAGTGTCGATCCTTCGGGAACAGTAGAATTTCCCGGAATCAAACATACCCTATGTCCTTCCTTGGGCCTCACACCTCCATACCAAATTTCATCCAAATCAGTTCAATGGTTGAAGCGTAAATAAAACGACACACAGAGTTACTTTCGCATTTATAATATTAGTATTAGTATGGAAGTATGGATATTATTTATACTTCTAATTCCAGAAATAAGAAAATTCCCATAAAACCTTTACCCTCACATTTTACCCCTTTAGGAGTGAATTTTGTCCATTTCACCCACATATATCTTTTTTAATTGTTATCGAGAACTTACATACCTATTTATTTATATATTTCATAGTCCAGAAATGAGAAAATTTCCAAACAAACTCCCTTCTGGGGGATTTTTTTCCAGTTGACCTACACAGATATTTTTAATTGTAACCTAGAACTTATATACTTATTTTCATACGTCTAAGTCCAAAAATGAGAAAATTTCCATACAAAGTTTATACCACCCACCCACCCCCATTTTACCCCTTAAGGGGGGAATTTTGCAAATTTCATCTACCTACACACATCTTTTTTAATTTTAATCGAGATACCTACTTTCATACTTCTAAGTCCAGAAATGAGAAAATTCCATATAAATTTTACCCCTTTAGAAGTAAAATTTCTTAAACATCCTTTCTTAGCGCTCACTCACATCATTAAGAGAACCCCTGTACCAAATTTCAAGTTTCGGTTGGTTTCCCGTTTGCCCGCGGCTACGCCGCCGCCGTTAGTGTCCATCCCTCAGGAACAGTTTGGACCCTTAAAGGGGTGACTCAGGTCATCAATATGAACAACTTTTCCTATGGGACCAATGCTGGGAACTCAAAAAAATTCGTCATTTCCATAAAAAAGAGTCCCGCCCTACCCGGCTAGTTTGTATGGGAATGTCGAATTTTTTTTTGAGTTCCCAGCATTGTTCCCATAGGAAAAGTTGTTCATTTTGATGGTCTGAGTCACCCCTTTAAGGGTCCAAAACGATAAAAAATTCACCGTGTATATTTGCAGGCAAACTCATGCCTTGAGTTCATTCAAATGACGATAACTTTTTTTTAATGAACCGATTTTGATGAAACAAACTTTAGATGTTTTGCTGAGTTAAAACAAAGCAATTGGTGAAAGTTTGAAGTAAATCGGTTCAGTATTTTCGGAGATAATCGTGATCATACAGACATACACACAGACAGACAGACAGACAGACAGACAGACAGACAGACAGACAGACAGAAAAAAAATCGAAAAAATTTTTTTAGCTTTCTATTATTCTTTTTAAGTGTCCCTCTATCCATTTCAGTCAAAAATTCTAAATGTACAGACAAAATATTTTTACTGTTTTATTATATGTATAGATTTGATTGGCCCAGTATTGGGCCACTCCTATAGAATAGAATAGAATAGAATAGAATAGAATCTTTATTTACGAAATATGGGTACAAAATAGGTGACAAATATCCATAAATGACCATACATATTTTGCCTAGTAGGCGTGTAAATATTAAGTTTTACAATGCAATGTTAAATTATATAATGTTGGCAATTAAATAAAATGATACAATAAAATTAAGTCAATATTCTAAAAATTAAAATCATGTCAAGCGAAAAAATATGATTAAAATAAATATGATTCGTAACAAAATAAAAAATAAAATCTCATGTCACAGTTTTATCATTTAAAAATTCGTCAACTGTATAATATCCCTTCGCAGACAACAAGTCAAATAGTTCTTTTTTAAAGTGCCGTAGATTATATTCCGAAAATCTGCGGGGCAATTTATTATAAATCCGAATGGCCATGACATAAGCATTTTTTTGAAAAATGGAAAGGTTTTGTATTGGTGCCTGCAGTTTATGGCCATGTCTAGTTCTACTGCTCGGCATATCGCTCTTTTTTGTAAATAAGTGTGGGTATTTAACTACAAATAAACAAGTCTCGTAGATATATAGACATGGAAGTGGCAAAATATTTAGATTTTTAAATAAAGGCCTGCAAGTGTCGCGGTAATGCGCCCCTGAAGCAGCTCTTACACATCGTTTTTGTAGTTTAAAAGCTTTGTCGAAATCTACAGAGCTGCCCCACATTGTTATGCAGTATCGCAAGACGGAGGAGACGTAACCATGGTAGGCAGTCAGCGCGGCCTTCTCTCCAACAGTACCTCTAATTCTTCTCAAAGCAAAAACAAATCGATCTAGTTTTGCGATTGTGTTGTTGATATGTATGTCTCATTTTAAATGTTTATCAATACATAAGCCTAAAAATTTTGAGTTATCTACTTGTTGTATCGGGTTATTATTATGTGCTATGTTTAAATTAATTGGTTTTCTTTGAAATGTATGAAATTGAATTAATATAGTTTTATTGATATTTATTTTTAAATTATTTTGGTCCAGCCACTGCGTGACGTGGTTTAAAGTAGTTTGGATTGTTTTATTAAAACTTATTTCATCCTTTGATCCCCTACATAGAATTGATGTATCGTCAGCAAACAGGATACATTTCTGATCTGTGACCTTTGGCAAATCGTTTACATATAATAAAAATAAGAAAGGTGCCAAAATGCTTCCTTGAGGTACAGAATAGTCGTTTTGTGTCTTGAATTCAGATCGAGTGCATTCTTTGCGTTTGTTGCGAATCGTAACTATTTGAACACTTTGACTACGATTTTTTAAAAAACTAGATATCCAATTCAACACTACTCCTCTGATTCCATAGCAAGAGAGTTTATCTAAGAGCTTTTTGTGGCAGACGAAATCAAAAGCTTTACTTAGATCAAGCTGAATAGCAGCAATTGGAATACCGTCATTAAGGCTTTCCGATACGTATTTAATAAAATTAAAACATGCTAATGCTGTAGAGCTTTGCTTTATGAAACCATACTGTTCTTCAGTGAGTATTTTAGATTTACTTATAAAGCTAAGCAGCTTTTCGAGCATGACTTTTTCGAAAATTTTCGAGATAACCGGTACAAGAGTGATAGGTCTATAGTTATCCATATTGGATTTTTCTCCTTTCTTAAATAATGGTTTAATTATAGAGTATTTTAACCTGTTAGGATATACACCTTCAGCAAATGACAAATTAATTATGTATGCTAAGGGTTTTGTAATACAGGAGGCACATTCTTTCAGCATTTTAACATTTATCTCATCATATCCAGTCGCGTTAGTATTTTTAAGAGACATAATTATTTTGTAAATGTCATATTCATCAACTGGTGTAAGAAAAATAGTATTAGAATTATAAGGAATTTGATTAAAATTTGATTTAGATTGATTAAATTGAGAATTAGAAGTATTATTTGATTTCTTTGAATTTTTTGTCAGGTGAATAAAATATTTATTAAAAATTTCGCATATAGATTTGGGATCTGAGTAGGTCAAATTATTATTTTTTATACATTTTATTTCATTTTCGTTACTAGTGTTTTCAGTCTTTCTTTTTATAACTTGCCAAGTTGCTTTGCATGTATTTTTCGATCGAGTTATGTAACGAGTGTGTGATTGTTGTTGTGCTGTATGTAAGCATCTCTTTAATATTTTAGCGTATGCATAATATTTATTTTTATTTGCGTGTTTGTTTGCCGATGATAAATGATATTTCAAAAATAGACGTCTTTTATTTATACAAAATCTCTTCAAACTTTTAGTAAGGTAGTTTGATTTAAAGAAATTATTGTCGACTCTAATTTCAATTTTTGGGAAGCACAAATTATACATAAGCAATAACATATCATGAAATGTATCAAAAGCCTTATTAGTTGATTTTTCATTGTAAAGTTCATGAAATGAAAGCTTTGACATGCATTCAATGAATTTTCTTACATTGTCTTCATGATAGTCTCTTCTAGTTTCGTACCAGAAACTTGACTTAGGTCTTGAATATGATTTGAGTTTTATTGAAAGACTTTGTGCTGTTTCATGGTCCGACAGTGCAAGGCAGTGAAGTCTTCCCAAGGCATTTTCGAAGTTGCTAACAAAAAGATCAAGACATGATTTTTTCCGCGTTGCTGCAGTAATGTGGTTTTTTAGGCTGTAATTAGCCAATATCGAACGGAGGGAATCAGACTCTTTACTTTTAGCCAGCATGTTAACGTTCCAATCGCCACATAAGACAATTTTCTTAGATTTCTTTTTGGATAACGTATCTACCATACTTTGAAATTCAGCCAAAAATATTTCCGGATTTGTAAGTGGGCTCGGATAAATACAAACCAATATAATGTTAAGTTCTAAAATTTCCAGCCCACAGCATTCAAAAACATTAGGTTTTGTCAAATAAAACTTCCAGCTGCAATAATAACACATATATTAACACATATATGAGCACACCAGTATTTTATTTCTAACACTCGCAAAATTAACCGTTTAGAAATACAAAATAAGTTACGTAAATAAATACCACGATAATATTAAATATACTTATAAAATTATACTTAGCCAACAAATTAAATTCTTATTTTTACCACTTCAATCACTTTTTATGTTTAATCACTTAATAATAATTAAATGCGTCCGCTCGGCTCAACGATTAAACTCGGAATGAATGTGCCTCGCTGCCGCCATTAATGACGTAATGTCGCCCCTTCCAACCGCGGTTACTGTTGTCATCGTGAAATAGTGAGGGCGACAACATCCGGCCGTCCTGCAAACGAAGTCGTCCTCGGCTTCGTTGTAGTCTGGTGCATGACTGCGAACAAATGAGTATGAGCTAAATATTTCTATAGACTATACTGTTTACAAATGCTAACTCTCCATTGGTCAGCAATTAGTATATAAGTGTACATAAGAGGTTACGGATCCATCGGCGGTCAGTTAAATAAAATAAAATATAAATATATACGGACAAATCACACAGATTGAGCTAGCCCCAAAGTAAGTTCGAGACTTGTGTTATGGGATACTAACACAACGATACTATATTTTATAACAAATACATATATAGATACACATCCAAGACCCAGGCCAATCTGAAAAAGATCATTTTCCATCTTGACCTGGCCGGGGATCGAACCCGGTCACTCCGTGTCGCAGGCTGGCGTGTTGACCGCTGCGCCACGGAACTAGCCAGTTAACTCAAATGCACATCATTCGATCCTTATCTCCGAACAAGGGCACACTACTAAAGCAAGAACGCTGTTCCATCACCGGTCAGCACGCATAATCTGTGATCAATTCTAGGCGATGCCTTTGGCCAACCCTAGTTATTCCTTGTCACAGACCAAGCTTTACCCTTACATCAGTGAGCCAATGTTCGGAGTATAAAGCACCAGACACAATTTACTATTTTAACACAATACTATTTTTGGACACTAATTAGAATAAACAACTTATAAATACCTGACAACATCCGGGTGATATCCTTGTGATGTTATTGCTCCAAGTCTGCAAGTTTTACCCAGGGTTTCATGTTTTCTACGCATGCTACACCACTGTAGGACTTGATCGCTCGTTCTGCTCCTCTCATATCCTTGACCTTATATCTGTCATGACCCAGTATATCTATGACCTGAAATGGACCTTTGAAAAGAGGCATTAGTTTTTTACTCTGGCCGTCATTAGTTTGGCTGGGTATTTTAATAAGCACCAAATCACCCACTTTATAATTGGGAGCTGGTTTCCTTCGTGCATCAAAAGCTTTTTTTTGATTGGCAGCGCATTTTTGAATATTTTGATCCACTTTTTTGCGTAAAGATGTTACATCTAAAATAGTCTCCGTGGTATCAGTGTCCTGAACTTTGTCTGTATCCATATTTATTCTATATCCGAAAAATACTTCACTCGGAACTGCAGAAGTGGTTTTGTTTATAGTGGAGTTGATACCTTGTTGAATACTTGTAATATTGCAATCCCATTTATTACAATCTTTATCAGCACCCATACTACGCAGTGCTTCCAAAATAGTTTGATTATATCTTTCCACCTGGCCATTAGAACGGGGCATTGCGGTGGCAATTACATGGTGTCTAATATTCTTATCACTACAATATCTAGTAAACAAATTAGAAGTAAATGCTGTACCTGCATCACATATAAGTCTTTTGGGATTTCCAAATACTTTGAAAATTTTGTCGAGCTCATTAATAACCATTTTACTTTTTGTATTTTTAACTGGCGCAATAAAAACAAATTTTGTAAAAGCATCTACAATGACAAGCAAATAACAATTTTTTTGCGTTGTTTTTACGAAAGGACCTAAATGATCTAAATGTAAAGTATGGAAAGGCCTTGCATACTTTGGTATCGGAAACAATTCACCTGGTTTTTTGCCGTGTACATTCTTAAAATATAAGCAATTGAGACAATTTTTAACGTACTTCGAAACAGTTTTTTTCATATGCGGGAACCAATATTTGTCTCTAATCCTTTCTAATGTTTTGTCTACCGCAAAGTGACCCACATCATCGTGATTACATTTTATAATCTGCCAGGTGCATTGTTTTGGTACTAGCCATCTCCTACCATAATCAGTTCTACGAAATACTTTATTTCCTACAAGCTCGTAATCTTTAAACATTTGTTTATTTGCTTCGGCATCCCCTGACTCTAAAATAGCCTTTATATCACATATAGATTGATCTTGAAGCTGCACTGACAAAAGCCAATCAGACTCCGTTATAGACATCACGCTTTCATTGAACTGAGGGTTGCTACAAGGCATGGGATTTCTACTTAGAGCATCTACGTGCTGGATTTGTAAACCAGGCCTATGCACTATCTCAAAGGTAAATTCTTGAGTTAGTAAAACCCACCTGCCAATGCGTGAATTTATTTCCTGTTTATTTATAGAATACCTAACAGCACTGCAATCAGTAACAATTTTAAACAATAGGCCCAGTAAATAGTGCCTAAATTTCTGTAAAGCCACTGTGATCGCTAAAAACTCTAATTCGAAAGAATGGTATCGTTTTTCCTCTTTAGTAGTCTGACGGCTATAGAAATGAACCGGTTTTTCTCCACTATTCGTAACTTGTGTTAAGATACACCCAACACCATCGCGGCTAGCGTCTGTGTATAAGATAACTGGTAAGCTAGGATCAAAAATGTTAAGTGTTGAACATTTTAACTTTGTTTTTAAAATTTTAACTGCCTGATCATGCCTGCTATCCCATTCCCATGTAGAATCTTTTTTTAATAAATTAGTCAAAGGTTTACATAACACTGCACAAGATGGAATAAATTTTCGAAAATAATTTATCAACCCTAAAAACTGCCGTACTTGATGAACGTTACTTGGCATTGGGTAATTTTCGATTGCTTCTAACTTCTTTTTACTTGGTCGAATCCCATCGTGAGAAATTTGATAGCCCAAAAAAGTTACACATTCTTGAAAAAAATTACATTTATCTAAGTTTATTGTTAATCCATTTTCTTGCAAAATCTTCAGTACCTTCTCTAAGCACTCAATATTTTCGTTTATTGATTTGGTTGCAATTAACAAATCATCCATGTAACATATTACGCGATCAAATCGGAGATTACCCAATACAGTGTTCATCAATCTTTGAAACACAGAAGGTCCATTACAGAGACCAAAAGGCATTCTTAAGTACTCATAATGCCCGTCCTCAGTAATAAAAGCGGACCGCGGAATAGAATCTTCTTTAATTTTAATTTGATAATAACCACTTTTTAAATCAAGAGACGTAAAATATTTACAACCCTTTAATCTATCAATTAATTCTTCCACAATGGGCATGGGATATTTCTCTTTGACTGTAATGCTATTCAGTTGTCGATAATCTACACACAGACGCTTTTCACCATTAGGTTTATCAACTAAAAGTATTGGACTAGCATAGGGTGAATTACTCTCCCTAATTATGCCATTATTTAATAAATCGTTAATAATTTCCCTGGTTTTAATTCTTTCCGATTCAGACATACGGTATGGTCGTCTTGAAACTGGTTTACTTGATGTTAATTCTATTTCCAGTTCTACACAAGACGTTTTCCCTAAAGAATTTAAATCTTTTGAAATGCACAGTGGATACTTCGTAAACATTTCCATTAAAATATTAAGGTGATCATTTGACTTAACCTTAAATAGAGACGATTCTATAACCATTACTTGTTCTTTAGTAATAGACTGAAATATTAAAGAAGTACCGATCCTAGTATACATTATACTCCTATTTTCAGTAAAATTTCTGCCAATTAATATACTACAGTTGGATAGCGAATCAATAATATAAAACGTGGTAAGAAGTTCAACATCGTCTACTTTAAGTTTGCCAGTTACAGCCATATCCACCTTAGTTTGAGATTCACTAGTAAAACCTGTGAGAGTGACGTGATTCTCGAGAGAAAACGGAATAAGGTTCAGTTCTTTAGCTAAATCAGATGTTATTAGGGAGCAATCGCTTCCCATATCAATAAAAGCTTGACATTTACAATTATTAACGGTAACTTCTTTATAGAATTTTTGTTTATCGCTATTCGTATTTATCAACTTTACTTCAGCATTTTTCTCGGTTTTAAGTTTGTTTTTATATCTACATATGCTTTCTAAGTGACCAAGTTTATCACAATTATTACATTTAGAATCTTTATGTTTACAGTTTATTCGTTTATGTCCGACACCGCCACAACAAAAGCAAGTCAATTTTGAAGTACCTGAATCGTTATTTAACTGCTCTGAGTTCGTATTCTCGGTTTTCTGGTTACTTTCAGACTTAAATCGAGAAAAATGCGGTTTTGTAGGTATATTGGAACTACTTCTAGTTGTTAATTTTGAACCATCGGATGTATGAATCTTATTGTGCAGAAATGAGGCCAAGTCATCACAATATCGAAAAGAACCACCATCTGCAGCTGTGCTTATGTGTTCGTCTCCAATAGAACCGACAATTATAGATATTATGTCCCTCTCCGAAAATGATAACCTCATTCTATCAATTTTTCTTTTCTGCTGAAAATAAAATTCATACAACGATTGCCCCTCCTTAGGTTTAATCTGCATTAATTCTTTAAGCATACTATACATATTTCGCTTGGTTTCAAAAGTGTCGACTAACGTACGACGCCAGTCCCGCCATTGCCATTTCGTCCAAGAAGTTTCATTTTTTTGCAATGAGTCATACCACAACTTATCTGTGTTTTTCAATTTTTGCAAAGCTTGGTACTTAATTTCATTATCAGACCATCCAAAAGTGCGTGCATTAGCCTCAACAACGTTTGTCCACATATAAATATCATCAATTAAAGGGTCAAATTCTGGTATAACCGACGAAGTAATAACATTGTGTCTTACGGTTGGCGATTTCCGGCTGCGCCGCGCTCGTTTTGACCTGTGGCGTTTGATGTCGCTGCTACTGCTGCTTGCAGACGACGTTATGCTGCTAACTGAAGAACTTGAAGACGTCTCATGTCGTCGCCGACGAGGCTTTTTCGATTTTTCCCTTTTACGGCTACGTGGCATTGTGGACGTGTAGTAGAAGCACTTCTGATGTCAAATAAAACTTCCAGCTGCAATAATAACACATATATTAACACATATATGAGCACACCAGTATTTTATTTCTAACACTCGCAAAATTAACCGTTTAGAAATACAAAATAAGTTATGTAAATAAATACCACGATAATATTAAATATACTTATAAAATTATACTTAGCCAACAAATTAAATTCTTATTTTTACCACTTCAATCACTTTTTATGTTTAATCACTTAATAATAATTAAATGCGTCCGCTCGGCTCAACGATTAAACTCGGAATGAATGTGCCTCGCTGCCGCCATTAATGACGTAATGTCGCCCCTTCCAACCGCGGTTACTGTTGTCATCGTGAAATAGTGAGGGCGACAACAGTTTTGGCTTTAGCATATCATCGATGGGTTTATATTGTAGGTGATTTTTTATAAGGATACAGCTGCCTCCCCGGGAAATTTGTTTACGTGAAAAAGATGAAGCCAATTTATAACCTGAATGTTTAAGGTTACATTCATTACCCTTTTTTATAAAAGTTTCTGTCAGACAGACCACGTCCACATCACCTATATCCTTTAAAACATCTTCAAGTGCTATTTGTAGGTTATCTTGTTTATTTATAGCACCCGCAATATTCTGATGAAGAATAGTAAATGTGTTAGATTTATCTTGTTTGTTTACGAAAAAGCTTATTTGTCGATTTATTTTTATTAGAAATTTGCGTAAATAGATAAGGTATAGTGCCTTTTTTATATTCCTCTTCCTTGTTATTTAAAATTATATTTGACTGAGTCTGTGTTATTTGTGTTGTATTTTGTATTTTTCTTTCATGTATTTTCGCAAACATATATGGAATGGTCCCTTTTTTATAGTAATTTTTATTTTCTTTTACAGCGGCTTTGCTTTTTTCTTCATAGTTAATGCTGTATTGTTTAAGAATGTAACTTATTTTACGGTCCAAAAATTCCTTTTTATATGTCATAAAATCAATTTCAATGTTTAATTTATTGCAGAGTTGGTCACTACGCATGTCGATATATCTAGAAAAGTTATAACCTCTGTAGTTAACATCTGGTGTCTCAACAAATATACAGTTCGGATAATTTAAAGTTATCAATTTTAAATTGTAGTTTAATAACTTTTCATTAAGATATCTGCTAGATATAACATTTGTAAGTATGACTTTATGATTTTGAAATTTATTTAAACATTTGTATAATTCAGAAAACAAAGCATGGGGGTTCTTGTCATTAGCGCCTAAACCAATAATTACAATGTCATTGTTGCTTATAGATGACAATATGTTATCACAACTATTAAGAATGTATGCACTTTTGGCATAAGGCTTAATTAAAGAGGTTACCTTATAAATATCGTTCCATTTATTTTTTCTGTGATGTATTATTTTAGCTGCCATTCCATGTAGTTGTTCATCTCCAAGCAAGATTATATTTGGTTTGTTACTGGTGGCGCCATCTCTTGAGTCTATAGTGCATGAAGTATGACGTGATGCTTGTTGATGCTGGTTTCCCAATTCTAATGGCTTTAAATCATATGTGTTACATGTTTTGTCCAATTCCAAGTGGTCTACCATGGTTTTATTTAAATTTCTACAAAGTATCATGCCACTGTGTAATGGGGATACTTTAGGGGTTCTTAATGAAATATTCATAATCCTGGATTGAATGGGTGTAGATAACCTTCTACATTTAGGGGTGTTATATGTGGTTGTCGATGTGTTACTTGTTATTCTTTTAAGAAATTCTATTTGTTTTTTTTGTTCATCCAATTTTGCTGTCAGTCGTTTATTTTCTATATTTAGATTGTCAATTTCTTTGCTTGCAATGGTTAATTGCAATTCTTTGTCGGTCAGTTGTTGTTTTAGTTCTTGGAGTTCCAAATTATTGACAATAGGTAAGCTTGTTGACGAAAAGTCCCCATCAGATGTGTCCACCGAATTATAAAAAGACAGATTTGTTTCGGATGTCGATTTATTCAATTTTCTCCTTATCGTAATGTTTTCCATTTTTTTTTTAATGTAATTCTCTTATTTTCAAACGACTCCAAAAAAAAAAGGAAAAAAAAAAAAAAAAAAATACTTGGTTTAAGCGGGATTTGAACCTGGGGCGCTTTTGATTCCGGCGACGTGCGAAGTAAGTAGTCTACGGCGTTAACCTCTAGTCCGTATAGCTCATGTCGTCAGTTGCGAAAGCAATCATATGCTAATTTGAGTTCCTTTAAGAATACTTGGGAGTGGTATCACGACCAATCAGTTGGTTGCCAGTGTCAGTGACGAGCAGGGTCCAAAGTCCAGTTTATGATTTTTGCTTAGTAACGGTTTCGTTTAAGTGATTTTTGGACAATGTCACTTAAATATAGGATTGTTCTCAGCAAAATCACTTCACTTCAATTAAACAAATCTTAATCCTCAATGATATTAGTATTTATCCTAGGAATAGTCGATGGTATTGGCAGGAACGGCACTTCAATTGTACAATATCACTAAAGGAAATATTTGTGTTCACATCAGTCAAAAATTGTAGATAACGCGTGTCCGTATATATAAAATTATTGGCACTATATTTATACACAATTTACTTTAAATTTAGTAGATATTATATTTTTGAGATACTCAGCAGAGATACGATAAAATGTTTACAACACCTCTCTGGTGTATACCTCTCTCGGAGGCGGAATACAAGTCTTCCAAGGTTGTTGGGTACCTAGGACATGTCATAATTCGCCATAGTCTGAGGGGAGACACTTGCACTGGTTCTGCGAACTGTCCACTATTCCCCACCTGGACAGATTGTCTTTACAGCGACCTACTTGGGTTCGACCGACTTCAAATTATCGTCAATACCGACTTAACAGACAATTTCTTTTTTATTTTGACTTGGTCTACATAAATTATGGCCTATGTTATTTTAAATTTTTAAGTTACTCAGATTGCGTTTAATTTACCTCAGTGGCCCCGTGTAAACATTCCTATTTTTTGTGGGATATTGTACGAGCACAATCCTATGTTGGGTAGTTCACAGAGAAACCGTTAGTAACTGGAGCGAAATGGATTCAGCTACTACACTCATATCTAATTATAGTGTGTATGTAATATGTATGTAGCCACAACAGTTGATTACAGTGCTTATATGCAATGCTGGACTTATAAGTCTAGCATTGCACATAAGCACGGACCTATAGGTCTGGAGCCCTCGGGGCAACAAAAAGTGGAGGCCCCCTGACCCCATTATTATTATTTACTATTATTACGCAAATAAAATAGGATATTTCCAGTCGGGTTTTTGTTCGTGCTTAGGAAGGCACGTCTGGTAAGAGAGAGAGAGAGGCCGAGAGGCGGTTCCGAAGAACTCTGACACCAGGGTGTGCATGGTCGATTGACCGTGACACCTACTCGAAATATTGATGAGTCTAGTTTTCCAATAAATAATTTATTCTGAAACCAAGTATAGATTTTTATATTACTAAACAAACATATAAATAATAATCTGTTTTTCTGTTAATATTATCAATTGACCGTGACACCTACACGAAATGAATGAATGAATGTACAAAATACTGTAGGTAAAGGTAAAACACGACAAAAGATAAAAGTTGTTTACTTGTTTGAATTTAATTTTTGACGTGATAACGTCTTATAAATGGATGAACGCCGGCTGCACGCACGATAAAGTGTCACGTTCAGTGTGCAAGCAGGCTCGGAACAATCGATAGAGAGGCATGCATGATCGACCTAAGCGTTCGGCTTGTGACGCATCTATCTCTCTTCCACCGTTATCACGTAAAATTATCGTCCGTAAACCGACTTTACAGACAACCAATTTCTTTATTTTCCGAAGTCTATTATGGGGCCCTCTTTTATAGAGGTCCCGGGGCCCCCGGTTGCCCACCTAAGTCCGGCCTTGCTCATATGCCTCATCAGTGAGCCTTGGAATGCGTCATTTTGTGCTAGTTTCAACCGAATACTATAATCATTTGACCTCTGTACTTATATGGACTATGACGAATGTTTGCAGGTCTACGGAATAAGAAAATGGTTTGTGATTGTAAGCATAATTTTAAAAACGTATTATATTTTTATGTTTTTATTTTGCATTCACAATGCTATTTCGATATACTCTTAGTAATGAATTATTAATAATTTAAATAAATCTGGTGAAGAAATCGCAAGCGGGCGAGATTTGAACCAGCGACCTTCAGTCTATGTAGGACGTCTTACGCTCTACCAACTGAGCCACCGTCTGATTCAACCTCGTCGCCGAAATTCCCCACCATATTCCATTAATAAGAGTTTTACATATTAATCGCAGAATATGCGCGATTGTATTGCTTTTACGCCATAATGCGCAAAAGGTGTGCGTCCCTGGTGCGCAAGGTGCAGGTGAGCAACAACAGCATCCTGCGCATGATCGCAGGCAAATTGGATTGCGTTTACGTAAACCATTAAATAAATATAAACGGACAAATCACACAGATTGAGCTAACCCCAAAGTAAGTTCGAGACTTGTGTTATGGGATACTAACTCAACGATACTATATTTTATAACAAATACATATATAGATACACATCCAAGACCCAGGCCAATATGAAAAAGATCATTTTCCATCTTGACATGACCGGGGATCGAACCCGGTCACTCCGTGTCGCAGGATGGCGTGTTGACCGCTGCGCCACGGAGCTAGCCACTATAGCCGGGGGGATGGTGCAGGAGTGGACTGCTCAATGAATAATTTAGTATTTTTACTATATCTACTAACTATAATAAGTATACTCGTACTAACATTATGATTCATGGTCACTTGAATAAATAATTTTTCATTCTTTCATTTACATTGTTACGCCTAATTAATACAAGCTTTTGTTCAGTTTCACGTGTCCCGATGTTTGTCTGTAATCAAATCTTGCGAGTTAAATTTGATCCACTTCCCGGTTACCGAATGAGCTGAAATTTTGTGTAAATCGGATGACAATACAATATTAGGAAACGTTGCACTGGCCTGATGATGGAGTCGGAAGGTGGCCATAGGAACTCTTAAATTAGGTACACCAATCGTATTTGGGCTCATTTGACAAATCAAATAAACTAAACAAGGTACACCAATCGTATTTGATTTGTCAAATGAGCCCAAACACAATTGGTGTAGGTAATTTGTTTAGTTGAAGAGTTCCTATGGCCACCTTCCGACGCCATCATCAGACCAGCGCAACGATTCCATAATATTGTATTGTCATCCAAGACAAATCTTGGAAGCACTTTACAGTGTGGATTCGTTTATAATAAAACCTGGTCACAAAATTGTGATTTTTGTGACCAGCTTTTGAAATGAAAATTTTTGCAAAAAACTTGTTTGTTTGGAAAATTACTTACACCACTTCACTATTAACATGATTCGACAGATTTCCGCCAATTCCCTCGATTCCAACCGTGTGACAGACGGATCATTAGACAGCGGAGGCTTAATAATATGGTCCCAGTTTTACCCTTTGGATGCGGGACTGAGAAAATTTATATCTTACTAGCTTTCGCCCGCGTCAATGTCGATCCCTCGGGAACAGTACTTTTCCCGGGATATAAAATATCCTATGTCCTCCGTACCCCAGATAACGTGTATGCAAAATTTCATGATGATCGGTTCAGTAGTTACAACGTGAAAGCGTAACAAACAAACTCACTTTCGCATTTATAATATTAGTTAGTATTACATAAAACATCCTGTATCCGTATTAAACAGAAAGCTTTCAAAAGTTTGCTACATATTGTCCAACTTGGTCACTGGTGTCCATCTCGTAACTTCATTATTTTCGCCAAGTACCGAGTGCCAAGTTCGAGGCGAGAGCGTAAAATACAAATAATACAGAATGGACCACATGTCCTTTTATTTATTTTAGTTATTATTGTCCTATGAGTCATTATAATAGGTTCTGTAGTGTATGTAACTGTTTACTACACGTAATAACACCGGCTCACTATCACACCTAGCGTAGGGACCCGGCTTGTCTGTCTCATACTGACTTGCGCTCCCCACTAGTGTGTCTCTGAGACAGCTTATGTATAGGTATGTATCTATTCCATAGACACAAACACTAAAGGTTCTATGAACTTAACTAGTTTTTTCTTATCCCACGCAGATCGTGAAAGCCGATCGAAGGAACGGGCGAATATTCAGGAATTATGACAGACGATGGACATTTCATTTCATGTCTTTCCCTATTTTCTAGCGCCTTTTAAAGCATTTTGCTATTATTTAGACGCGACGACATGTCGAATACTAAAATATTTTTAAAATAGAATTATTAAAACGTGTGATATTAAAGTCACTCGCTTTATGACTCTCTCGTTCGAAAATAATACGCCTAAGTTTCGAACATATTCGAAAAGTTTATTTGACATTGATTTTAACAAGTCCCGTGCGGTTGCTCTTCTTCTACGCCTTCTTTATTTTGTAACGGAGAAATGGAAAATTAAAATGAATGTTGGGAAAAGTTATTTCTTGCAAATTCGCTAGTTCATTTGTTTTTCTCTATTTTTAGCGCCTCTTTTAATTTTCTGGTTTAATTATAAAATTCTCTTCTTATAGTGGAAGGAAACATTATTTTAAATATAAGCTAGGTTTTTCTTATTTGTATCGTTTGTTTTAATTTAGGTTGATACCTTCATGGCCTTTCATAATCATCATCATATCAGCCACAAGAAGTCCACCACCAGCCTCCGCCAAGGATTTCTGATACGACCGGTTGGAAGCGGCCTGCATCCAGCGTTTTAGTCGTGGTAGAGCCACGCTACTGGCAAAATTCATTTTTGTTAGTAGCATGAATAGGCCGGCTTGTCCGGGGTAGTACTCACACTGATGATCTGAAACATTATAACCCTTTAAAGGATGATTTCATCAGAGCACCAGCCATTTGAACCAAAACGGAAAAATAATTTAAATAATTAGCCGTGTGGTATCCGGCAGAGTAGAATAGGACCACTCCAAGTCTTCCCGTGGATGTCATAGAAGGCGACTTAGGAAATACAAGCTAAACAAAGCTTATAAACATCTAAGAGATAGCTCTCTCCAACCCGTCTGGCCAGCGTGGAGAGTGTAGGCCAAGTCCTCTGACTGCTCTGGCCAAGTATGGCCCTAGTAGCACAGAGAGGGTCGTGCTCCTATAGTGGAGACTAAAAAGGACCTGATGATGATGAATTTAAATAAACATAACGTCTTTCTTCTTTTCGTGTCGCTGGCTCAAGCTATATTTTATCCTTTCAATAGGACGTCACCCTGATAGCTTTCTCTGAAGCTCTACAAAGGTCAGCTTTTGTGCAGGTAGTGGGACATGTAGGGCACAAATTAACATAACTGAGACTGGTTTAATACTACAATAATAAACACTAAAAATAATTAAACCTTCTTATTAACATATAGACGGCTAGCTCCGTGGCGCAGCGGTCAACACGCCAGCCTGCGACACGGGGTGCCCGGGTTCGATCCCCGGCCAGGTCAAGATGGAAAATGATCTTTTTCAGATTGGCCTGGGTCTTGGATGTTTATCTATATATGTATTTGTTATAAAATATAGTATCGTTGAGTTAGTATCCCATAACACAAGTCTCGAACTTACTTTGGGGCTAGCTCAATCTGTGTGATTTGTCCGTATATATTTATATATATTTATTAAAAATAAATATTTACAAATAATATTACCGTCGACCGCACCAGCGGCAACGTGCCAATAAGGCTGGCAGCATTGCCTAACGTGGCAATGCTGTGTGATGGCAATGTTTATCCTCTGAGCCAGGTAATTGCCAGCCCTTTGGTCACGAAATACCTCGATCAGTCTCTTCGACAAAACGCTAAAGACTGGTTTTAAACATTATCTTTTACAACACATTCTATACAGGTTTAGTAACAGCCAAATCAAGATAACTCTAACGTAACGTAACCAACGTACGGACAGACAATGGATATAAACATATACACACGTATACATACGAGTATAATGGTTACCGTCACGGCTGGTGAGCGGTCATCGACACAGATCTAACTTGTTTCACTTTTTCACCGACTTTGCTGATGGTTGAGTCATGTTTTGATGTGTTATCGTCTTATAAATCGATGAACGTCCGCACGAAGTGAGAGCGCGGAACAAGCGATAGAGAGGCACGATTGGCGTAGGCGTTCGACGTGTGACGCATCTATTTCTCTTCCGCCGATATCACAATCTGTTCATTTAGTTCTAAGTATGTCGTAGATTGTAAGTTGATGTCATTTGGAGAAAATGCGCTGTGCAGTTTTCGCTTCTTCTGCACTCCGCCTTAGAAGCGGCGTAAACTTAGCTCTAAGTTTTTGATGTCAACAATAATCATGTTGTAAATAATAATGTGTAATCTTATTTAACATTCACCAAATTATATTCAAAATATCTTACGATTAATAAAATATTTGACTATTGACTAATCAAAATGTCTTCAAATTTTCTTAGTTCCCCGTATTGGTCCCATAGAAAAAGTTGTTCAATATAACGGGCTGAGACAGGTTTTACGCATTGTATGTTTAAGTGTATATTATTTATTCTCTTACTCTACCCTGTAGGTCTTGATTCCCTTGCGAATGTCAAAAATTTGCGGCATAAAATTAAAAATATTTTTATTATATGATGTAACAAAAAATGTATGCTTTTCGCAATTTTTCCTTTATCTGTGCTATAAGACGTTCCTTCGTACCAAATTTCAGGATTCTGAGTTCACGGGAAATACCCTGTAGGTTTTGATTCCCTTGCGAATGGCAGACGGACAACCGAGTGATCCTATAAGGGTTCCGTTTATTCCTTTTGAGGTACGGAACCCCAAAACGTAGAATGTACCAGCTGCTTCTCTTCCCGCGCAGATCGTAAAAGCCGATCGAGGGAATGGGTAAAATTTGAGGAATCACGTTAATAGGCGATGCGGCTAGCAACCCATCACTCGGTTCCGTTTTCCACCTAATGCCCACCAACATGCTAAACGTGGCCTTCAGGTGTTATAGACCTAGGCACTGTGTACCCCGCAAGGGAAAAAGACGTGATACTATGTATGTAAGTTTATTTTCCAAATGTGTTGGAATTCCATCCCTTCTTGTTTTTTCAGCAAAGCGAGCGGATTTGCAGGTTGTCTTAGGACCGGCTTTTTACGTTGCCTCTTTTCGTAATCCCGTGATTCTAGATAGGGACAGATACAGTTAAGCTGGTACATACATACACAGATGTGGATACAAAGATAAAGTACAAAGATAGTGGTAGAAAATAGTAAGCAAATTACTTTTTGGGCATTAGGTAGTTCTTTCTGTCATTAAAAGTCTTCTTCTGTCATTAAAAGTCTTGGTCTGGGAGAAAAATGTGCTAGCTGCTTCTCTTCCCGAACAGACCGTAGAAGCCGCTCAAAGGAATGGGCGAAAATCTAAAGAATGGCCATTGGTCATGGTCAATAAAGGAATGCACGTTAAGCCGTTGGTCCCGGCTGCCACCTGGTAGTCGTTAAAGGAACCACGTCAGAGGCCGAAAGGTGGTTCCGAAGAACTCTGACACCAGGGTGTGCATGGTCGATTGACTGTGTCACCTACTGGAAATGATGATAAATAAAGGAATTATCATTACCATTTCTATTGCACATATTAGTGCATACATCTCGTTTGGATCGTGCAGTCGGTTAAAATAAAAAGCTTTCATTCAACACCGTCACAAAATGGCGGTTTAAATTCTACAAAGAGCGGAATTTTCAATATCGCTGCCGCTTGTCAAATTTATGACATTTTTGTCATATCGTTTTGATGGGAAAATGAGGAAAAGCCTCAGGAAAAGCTGACATCTGTTTTAATTCGTGAAATATGAAATACTAGCTTTCGCCCGCGGCTCCGCACGCGTCAATGTCCCCTCGTGAATAGTACTTTTTCCCGGGATAAAAGGTAGCCTTTATCCTTCCGTACTCAAGAGAACTTGTATGCAATTTCATGTTAATCGGTTCAGTAGTTACGGCGTCATCATCATCATTTCGAGTAGATGTCACGGTCAATCGACTTTGCACTCCCTGGTGTCAGCGTTCTTCGGAACCGCCTCTCGGCCTCTGACGTGGTTCCTTTAACGACTACCAGATGGTAGCCGGGACCAACGGCTTAAAGTGCCTTCCGAAGCACGACCTGACCGGGGAATACCCGGGAACCCTCGTTTCGCTGCCACTGCGCCACGAAGCTCGCCTTTTCACGTTTATAACATAAGTAAGGATAAGTTCCACCCTACTTCCATGGTGTCCCAGAAACCGGTGATAATAACTCCATGAGTTGATTATGATTAAGTGATAATAACACTAAGGGTTTACTATTATCATCATCATCATCAGGTCTTTTTAGTCTCCACTGCAGGAGCATGGCCTTCTCTGTACTACCGGAGCCATACTTGGCCAGAGCAGACAGAGGATTTGACCTACACTCTCCTCGCTGGCCAGACGCGTTGGAGAGGTCTCATTGATGTTTATGAGCTTTGTTTAGCTTGTATTCCCTAAGTCGCCTCTTACGACCTCCATGGGAAGACTAGGAGCGGTCCTATTCTACTCTGCCGGAAACCACACGGCTATTACTTAATGCAGATTATTTGACGGCGTCCAAGACGCAGTGGTTAATATGCAAGCCAACGAGAGGCACCGGGTTCAATTATTATTAGGTATTTATTATAGGTATTTCTCATTCCCATCTAAAAATACCTGTGATAAAACACAAGCCCCTGGAAATAATACCGTCATTACGTGCGAACGAAATAAACAGAAAGGCAGCTTTTTTGTACGTGCTAAGCCTGGATTATGTAGTGTCCATTGTCACACGGTTTTTAGCGTCGCCGTCCTAATGGCGTATACGCAACCGGAGAACGATAAAGAAAATTTGGCAGGGGGAATGTTGTGGTATATCCCACGACCTCTTCCCCCCCTCCCCCTTCCCAAATTTAATTGACCGACAACATAATACAAGTCGCAACAGACCGCGATTCTCGTGAAATGTAAGACGGTTCAATAATTATTATTTACTAGCTTTCGCCCGCGGCTCCGCCCGCGTCAATGTCGATCCCTCGGGAATAGTACTTTTTCCCGGGATAAAAGGTAGCCTTTGTCCTTCTCCGTACTCCAGAGAACTTGTATGCAAAATTTCATGATGATCGGTTCAGTAGATACGGCGTGAAAGCGTAACAAACTCACTTTGCATTTATAATATTAGTAAGGATGAATATTTTTGGGTATGCGTCAAACTTAAAAGCATACCCTATCAAACAAAAAAAAAATTATAAATCAGTTCAGAAATGACGGAGTTCTGAAGAAACAAACATTGAAAAAACCGAATTGCTAACTTGTTTTACATATCATCAAAATTGGGTCAGTAATTTTATAGAAGTCAGAATAGTAATCGGTTTTTACATATGAAACATTATAAAATAATAGTGTTGTCACATCATTTCATGTAGTCGAGGCATGTTCAGAACGATTTTTCTACTAAAAGATGTCGTCAAATAATAACGAAAACGCGCGCTTAGTACCACGTCGAACCTAACTCATTCACAGTTCACCGATTGCGTTAAAAACAACAGGTTTTGTGTTTGTACTGAAACGGTATTTGTTACAATAACTGTTAGAAATCAAAGTGGTGGGAAATAATATAAATTTTCGTCGTCGTAGAACCACGCTACCGGTAAAATACATTTTTGATAGTAGCATGGCCAGGTCGTCCGGGTAAGTACCACACTCTCACATAAAATCCACGTTTGAGTAGAAGCTTTACCGCTTCTATTCTTCGTACGGTGCGGGAGACGCAGACCAGCTCCTTTTAAGGCCAGTACAGTCCCGGGACATTCAAAAGTAGAACAAATGGGTATCTCTTGAATAGGCATGTAACATCCTCGTATCCATCGTCACTTACCATCAGGTGAGATGGGAGACAAATGCCTACTTCAATAATTAGTAAAAAAAAACTGCTGTCTCACCCTGGTGTTGCAGTTGTCCATGAGCAGAGGTGATCACTTCCCATCAGGTGACTCGCTTGCTCGTTTGCCATCCAATATCATAAAAAGACCGGCCAAGTGCGAGTCGGACTTGCGCATTAAGGGTTCCGTACCTGTTTAGTAAGTTTACCTAAATAAAAATATTTTTATTATATAATGTAACTAAAAACTCAATTTTTCAAAAGACGTTGCTTCGTACCAAATTTCAATATTCTGAGTTCATGGGAAGTACCCTGTGGGTATTGATGCCCTTGCAAAATTCTAGAAAGTATTTTTTACTATTATAAATCCTTTAAAATGACTTTCTAATGGTATCAAAACTTGTTTAGATACATACAGAATCAGAGCTATTTAACATACAGAATTCGAAAAACGTTCCCCCTACCTAATATTTTGTGAACCACATAATCTGATAAATATGTACCTTCTGTAGGATCTTGAATTCTTGAACCCTAATCTAAATTTAACCTTTCAAAATACCGTTTTACGGTTAACTATACCTTAGTACATACACTGGGACTAAATAATTAACAATATTAGCATGCCCGTATCAAACCCACAGCCTTGCGGGTAGGGGCCGGCACTCTGACTATCCGAATCCTAACTAAAATATTATAAATACGAAAGTGGGTTTGTATATTTGATTGTAACCTTTTCACGCTTTAACTACGTCTCGAAACGTGTTACTACATAGGCTACTTTGCATCTAGTCATCATCATCATTTCCTGTAGGTGTCACAGTCAATCGACCATGCACACCCTGGTGTCAGAGTTCTTCGGAACCGCCTCTCGGCCTCTGACGTGGTTCCTTTAACGACTACCAGATGGCAGCCGCGACCAACGGCTTAACGTGCCTTCCGAAGCACGGAATCATTTTTATTAACAAACAAACATGTGATTCAAGCCTGCAATGTCCTAAACTGGAAACAACAAAGTATGCTTCCCGTGGGAATCGACCCCACGACCCTCGGGTCTATAGGTCTTAATCACTGGACCACGGAGGCAGTTCAATTTATGAGACGTTATCACATCAAAAAGAATTTCATGAAAATATTTATCCCCATATTTTGGGATGCCAGTATTGAACCCGCAGCCTTGCGGTCAGCGGCCGGCATAATAGCCAGTACAACACAAAATAATGGGTAATTATGAAATCCGGTGACCACATTATTACCTTATGAAATGGATAATGAGCTCATTAAAATGTTGAAGTACATCTGAATGATGACAAATATTGATTCGAAGATTAATTAATATTTTATTTCAACATTGGATTATTGCAAAAAAGCAATGGGTTGCACTCCGGGAGTTTCGGGCGGTGTCAGATTACGTGTCCGTCTTACGAATTTTCGATCAAGTCACGTGTCCTGCCTGACGCGAGTTTAACATTTTTTACCTATCTCAAAAAGTGCACAACGCCGCTAAAGAAGATTTTTACTTCGAAAATAAATATCCGACTGCCTTTTTGACAGTTTCCGTCAAAAAGGCAGTCGCCGTATAATTTTTTTCTAATGTCACATAGACTATTACATTCCGGGGAAGAATACGAATCTAATGATACCTCGCACTTCAAAATCAGTCAAGCCGTTTAGGCTACAGGAGACGCACTGTCGTCTTCTGTAGCCTAAACGGCTCATAAGGCGACGGCACAGAAATACTTTCATACATACGCGTGAAAAACAAACCTACCCTGTTTTTCACGGGTCGGGTAAAAAAAACCAAGCCAAGTGCGAGTTGGACTCGCGCACTAAGGGTTCCTTAGAATATGTTTGAAATTATTAAAAATATTTTTAAAAGTAGTCGATATGAATTTCAGCTTGATACCTCTATGCGTTCCTGAGAAACGGAACAGACCGGTAGACAGACAGACGGACAACCAAGTGATCCTACAATTTTTCCTTTTGAGATACGATTAAGTGAAAAGCAACAGAGTCACGAGTTCAATGGTTATTTCTCATCTCAAAAAATATCCCAACGCGCCTAAAAAAGATTTCACTTCAAAAGTTGACTTCAAATAACTACCGATTTCGATAAAATATAAATGGGGCTAATTTGAAAGTTAAATCAGTTACAAAAAGATATATAATTTTTCAAATCGGTTCAAAATTGACGGAGTTATGAGGTAACAAACATAAAAACCCTTTTGGTACGGAACCCTAAAACGGTTCGAGCTAAGTCCCTTTTACATCTACTATTTTTCTAACATAAGTTTTACTTGATGATGAATGAACAATGAACTCAGGGTTAGAAGAGAGATGACGTTGGTGTCTTACCTTTTTAAGATTCTCAGAGGAAAAATATATAATGCGGATATACTAAGACTTGTGGGTTTATCTGTCCCTGATAGGTATGTGTGGCGACGACGACAGCCGCCGCTGCTGTGTGTGCCGCGCGGGCGCACCAACCTGCTCGGCCAGGCGCCGCTGACGCGTGCACTCCGCTCTCTTAATCTCATTTCACACGAGTTAGACCTATTCTGTTGTTCTGTGAACGAATTCTCAAGGGTGGCATATTTAGTTATATGTTATAAATAAGGAATGTGACTTCTCTATCGTATTAGGATATTACCTGTAATGATAGATGTATGTGGTGAATAAATAAATAAAATAAAAATAAAAAAAATACTTCATTTAAAGTACGTATAAAACATGTTAATATCAAACTGGTCATGGTGTGCATGGTCGATTGACCGTGACACCTACTCGAAATGATGATGATGATGATATCAAACTTGGCTCCAAAATTGAACAGGTGTCCGCAATTGACTTCCGTACAAACTCCCTAGGACTATAGGACGAATCTATCGATATCTCACTACATCCCTAGCTCCCCCTGTCACATCGAAATTGGTCGTATTTCGCGTGAAGCTATAAATTCTACTAGAATTTTTTATCTGCACGCTATAGTGTAATTGTGTTACAGCCTGGGGATACACTAATCACGTCTTGAACCCTTACGGTGTAGATAAAGCTGGCTTTAGAATCACAGATAATCACAGATTTTTTTGCTACTTTCCCCTTTATATAGGAATGGCAAAAAAAATATGTATAGCCCATACAGCCCCAAATCTTATGTATATTCAGTCTTTAGTCACTTTTAATAAATTTATTAATCTTTCATATAAGTAAATATATAAATCTTGCATATAAATCCTTATCCTTACTAATATTATAAATACGACAGTGAGTTTGTTTGTTTACTTGTTTGTTTGTTTGTTACGCTTTCACGCCGTAACTACTGAACCGATCATCCTGAAATTTTGCATACAAGTTCTCTGGAGTACGGAGAAGGACATAGGCTACCTTTTATCCCGGGAAAAAGTACTATTCCCGAGGGATCGAAATCTACGCGGGCGGAGCCGCGGGCGAAAGCTAGTATTTCATATATCCTTACTTCCTTACTAATATTATAAATGCGGAAGTGAGTTTGTTTGTTACGCTTTCACGCCGTAACTACTGAACCGATCATCATGAAATTTTGCATACACTTTATCTAGGGTACGGAGAAGGACATAGGGTACATTTTATCCCGGGGAAAAGTACTGTTCCTGAGGGATCGACATTGACGCGGGCGGAGCCGCGGGCGAAAGCTAGTAAATATATAAATCTTTCATATTAATCACAACCCGAACGCTTAGGCCGATCGTGCGTCTCTATCGCTTGTTCTGCGTTCTCGCTTGCAAACAGAACGTGACACTTTTCATCGGTTTATAAGCCGTCATCACGTCAAAATATGCATTGTTCGTTCAGCCAACGCAAGGGAAGTGAGTTCATTTCCCTGCCTGTAATGTGTTTCAAACGATCTGACCGTTGTTCAACGGGACAATTTGACAAAGCGGATGGTCGGTTACGAAATGTTGATGGTCTGCTGGGTTCAATGTTAGCACTGGCGACCGTACCTGTACTGCTTGTACCCTACAATATGAAATCTGGGTTTTTCATCAATTCAACCGTAAGACCTCTGCTGGACAAAGACCTGTAAGGATTTTTCAAGTGAAAACTTCTTCAGCGGCGTTGTGCACTTTTTGGGATGGGTATAAAATGTTGAACTCGCGTTATGACTCGTGACCTGATCGAAAATTCGTAAGACGGACCTGAGACCGCCGCAAAGGCGTGTTTTTAATATCCTCCATGGGGGATTATTACCATTCTCACGGCAGGCGGGTTGGCTATTTGTACTACCAACGTTACTGTCCATATTACTGTCACTTGGGACTTAACGGGATTATTTTTGAGCTTTATCTGATACTAGCTGTTGCCCGCGACTTGATGTTGCGCGATAGATGAATAATTTTCCCCGTTTTCAAAACATTTTTTATTGATGCTTCGCTCCTATTGGTCACAGCGTGATGTTTTATAGCCTAAAGCCTTCCTCAATAAATGGACTATCCAACGCAAAAAGAATTTTCCAATTTGAACCAGTAGTTTCTGAGATTAGCGCGTTCAAACAAACAAACAAACAAACTCTTCAGCTTTATAATATTGGTAAAGATTTATAATATTAGTATAGATTTCGGCAACCTTACAGCCGCCATCTTCACAGACCGACTGAACAGGTGCGGTGGATGTTTTTTTTCTATTCATTTAGGAAAAACAAACAGTTACAGAATGAAATTTTAACAGAAAAGGCTTACATTAAACATATTACTTATTCTGTAACAAACTACATTTTCCACAGATTATTTCTTAAGTTTTGCCTATAGACCCGGGGGTCGTGGGTTCGATTCCCACGGGAAGCATTACTTTGTTTAGTTGTTTCCAGTTTGTTTAGGACATGCAGGCTTGAAACACCTGATTGTCAGATAATGAAGATGTTTCCGTGCTTCGGAAGGCACGTTAGGCCGTTGGTCCCGGCTGCCATCTAGTAGTCGTTAAAGGAACCACGTCAGAGGCCGAGAGGCCTTGACTAGCTCAGTGGCGCAGCGGTCAACACGCCAGCCAGCGACACGGAGTGACCGGGTCGATCCCCGGCCAGGTCAAGATGGAAAATTATCTTTTTCCGATTGGCCTGGGTCTTGGAAGTGTATCTATATAACTATTTGTTATAAAATATAGTATCGTTGAGTTAGTATCCCGTAACAAAAGTCTCGAACTTACTTTGGGGCTAGCTCAATCTGTGTGATTTGTCCGTATATATATTTATTTATTTAAAGAGGCGATTCCTAAGAACTCTGACACCAGGGTGTGCATGGCCGATTGACCGTGACACCTACTCGAAATGACTGAATGAACTAATTACTTCGCTGGCTCAGCGACCCGAAGTTTATCTTGGCCTCCCACATTAAAGTGCGCCATTCTTCCCTATTCTGTGCCAACTCTGACCAATCGGAAGTACCATGGTGACTTCGATGACTTATAAACAGTGCAATAAATTCTTTATTCATTTATTCACTTAGAAGACCAACAATTGCAAAAGAACTTTATTGTCTCATCTAACTGACTATTACGTAACAGTTCGAAACAAACTGATTAACAAGCAAATCGTGATATTAGAAAGTAACTGGCGATTCTAATTTGATAATTGTATTTGTTACAGGTAATGAAAGGAAAAGAACAACGGGTTACACTCCGGGAGTACCGGCAGAAGTGAAAACTCCGCACGGTAGAAAGAGAGGGGGATATTACTCTCCTACGTCGCGCCGGCGGTCTCAGGTCACGTGTCTGTCTTACGATTTTCGATCAGGTCACGTGTCCTGACGTGAGATTAATATTTTTTACCCATCCTAAAAAGAGCGCATCGCCGCTAAAGAAGTTTTCACTTTAAAAAAACACCAAAAGTTCACGTTTCTTTTATAGATATTCCCATTTATATTTATTATTTGTTGTTATAGCAACAAAATATCACAAGATCTTTGTAAAAGTTAATTATCTAACTAGCCCTATGACAGATCGACGGAGAGACATCGGAGGCTTAGTAATAGGATTCCTTTTGGCACTCTTTCGGTACGATCCCCTTAAGATACTTTTGTCTGGACTGAACCTACCCTTGATTGAGTGGAACAGCCTTCAAACAGCCCTATTTAATTCTTTAATTGTAAAGAAGGTACAATCCTATTTCTGTTGACACAACCAAAAACCTTTTAGAAAGGTCTTATATAAGGAAATTTATACAAAGAGACTTAATTAAGAAAAACCGGCTAAGTGCGAGTCGGACTCAAGCACGAAGACTTCCCTACCATTATCTATAACAAGTTTAAAATTGTTAACAATATTTTTATTATATGATGTAACAAAAAATTTATGCTTTTCGTAATTTTTCCCTAAACTGTGTTGTAAGACGTTGCTTAGTACCAAATTTCAAGATTCAGAGTTCACGGGAAGTACTCTGTAAGTTTTGATTCCCTTGCGAATGTCGACAATGTGCGGCATAAACGGCTGTATCTTTTGATTGCGTTGGCTCAGAAGTTTGATTTTTAACACAGCTCCAAGGGACAGCAGGCCTATTTGATATCCATTTCAGCTTGATACCTCTACGCGTTCCTGAGAAAAAGCGACAAACAGACGGTCAGCAAAGTGATCCTATAAGGGTTCCGTTTTTTCCATTTGAGGATCCCTAAAAATCTAATTAAGCACTGATTTAATTTAGTTTATTTTTCTCTCTTCCTGAAAAGAGTCTAGTTTATCAACTCTGCACATGAAACGCTAGGAATTAGAACAGGACTCGTAATCCAATTCCACATGATGCATACGTCACAGAACTCACAGATTACCAGCTTTACCATTCTATTTAGACAGGGCTGGCACACAAACACAATATAACGTATAGAAGCTTTTGAGATGTGGTACTATCGACGCATGCTGGCAATAAGCTGGACCCAGCGGGTTACCAATGAGGAAGTTCTACGGCGGGTTTACCGAAAACGCGAACTTCTGCAGATCGTCAAAAAGCGAAAAGTTGCATATTTAGGGCATATGATCATAATTTGGGCAAAGTTGCACGGAAAAGAAAAGTGGGTCGGATAAAGAAGTCTTGGTTGCGTAACATCAGGGAGTGGACTGGTATCGCGAGTGCAGCCGAACTTTTTCGCCTCGCTGGAGACAAGCAGAAATATGCGGAGCTGACTGCCAACCTTCACTAGTTGGAGAGGCACTATAAGAAGAATGGCACACAAAACTAAGTTAACAACACAACTTACTTGTTTGCTCTTAATTGAGCCGTAAGGTTTCCGGCAGAGTAGAATAGGATCACTCCAAGTCTTTCCATGGATGTCGTAAGAGGCGACTTAGGCAATACAAGCTAAACAAAGCTCATAAACATCAATGAGACCTCTCCCACCCGTCTGGTCAGCGAGGAGAGTGTAGGCCAAATCCTCTGTCTTTCGACGCAATTTTGCACACAGACATGTTGTTACCTGGATTAACATATGGGCTACCTTTCATCCTGGAAAAAGTAGTGTTCTAGCTGGATCGACATTAACTATTTGTTGATGTCTGTACCACATTTGACAGAATTAGACTAGCTCCGTGGCGCAGCGGTCAACACGCCAGCCTGCGACACGGAGTGACCGGGTTCGATCCCCGGCCAGGTCAAGATGAAAAATGATCTTTTTCAGATTGGCGTGGGTCTTGGATGTGTATCTATATATGTATTTGTTATAAAATATAGTATCGTTGAGTTAGTATCCCATAACACAAGTCTCGAACTTACTTTGGGGCTAGCTCAATCTGTGTGATTTGTCAGTATATATTTATTTATTTATAATTGAAAATAAAAACTGGCCAAGTCTGAGTCGCATTAGCACGCACACTAAGGGTTCCGTATCACCGTAAAATATTTGACTACAAAAACCATGTTTCATTGTATGGGGACTCTGATGTATAGTAAGTACGCTTGAAACGACTTGTACCTCTTGTGAGGTTAACTAAATTCTTTCGAGCACAAACTCTATTGTTATTTATTATCTGTGGTTTGTCATCTCAGTAATAAATAAGCAGTAACTTTGACAGAATCGAGATAAAACGCAAAAACAACACTTTTCTTGTATGTGTACTCTTTCTATTTTGACGAATCATTAATATCTGTATGGCAAGAGACACAGCTGTATATTGTATTTGCGTCTTTTCTCGTAAACCAGCAGCGTAAAAGAACGTTAAAATCTGAATGTTTTCACAGATACGTCTGTGAAACGTATAACATTTTTAATATTCCAGTTGACATCTCACAAATCCTATTTGCGACAACCCTACGTGCGTACCAGTTCTAGAATCTAGACGTCTGTCAGACGTCGGATGTTCAACTGGCATGAATATCATACGAGGCTGCTAGTGCAATCTGAATCAGAATTTCCGTGACATGGGAATTTGGTTATGCAATTGAATTGTTGACTTCAGTGGCTGAGCGGTCTAATGTAAGCCCCTCTTCATCTGAGTGTATTCCGGTTGTATCGCCGTAAATTCGCTGACCTATCGGTTTTTTTATAGGATCTATTTTGGATAGTGTGCGAAAGCGCTCTTTGAGCTAGTAGAACCCTCACCATTCCTCCATCGGACTACGAGACGCAGACAGAAATTTCACCCCTTTTGTCGTTGGAATACCAAAGAGTCGAACTAAACGCTTTGACAGTTCCTTTTTAGTTCTAGTAGCTAAGGTGTGGAATGAACTGCTTTCGTCTATATTCCCAGACAAGTATAATCCCGGGACATTCAAAAATACAATAAATATGTATCTCTTGGATAGGCATGTAACAACCTCGTCTTCATTGTCACTTACCATCAGGTGAGATGGGAGACAAATGACTACTTCAATACTTAGCAAAAAAATCCTCAGCTATGACGCGACGGGGCCCGGTGTCCGCTATTATGACAGCGTTCAAGCTGTAACATGATTTGGTAAACGTTTTACGGCCGGCCGCCTGCCTGATGCTAAACCTCCTTTGGTAATTAACCATACTATTTATACTTCTTTTGCTTTTTGAGTCGAAATGGTTCCTTTCGAACCTAAAAAAGCAACGGGTTGCACTTCGGGAGTGCCGGCAATTTCCTCAATGTCCTTTATCTGTGCTAGCCGTAAGACGTTGATTAGTAGCAAATTTAAAAAATTCTGAGTTTACGGAAAGAACCTGGCGTATGTTTTGATTCTCTTGCGAGTGTCGAAAAAATATTAAAAATATTTTTATTAGATAATGAAACTAAAAATGTATGCTTTTGGCAATTTTTCCTTTATCTGTGTTATAAGACCTTGCTTCGTACCAAATTTCAAGATTCTGAGTTCATGGGAAGTACCCTGTAGGATTTGATTCCCTTGCGAATGTCGAAAAAACACGAAAATTTGCTACTTAACCAACTCTATCTTTTGCTTGCGTTGGCTTAGAAGTTTGATTTTTTCACAGCACCATTTGACAGTAGACTTAAGTATTTGATATGAATTTCAATAGACAGACACACAGAGACTGACAACCAAGTGATCCTTTAAGGGTTCCGTTTTTCCTTTCGAACGGAACCCTAAAAAGGATTAGGTTATCAATTCGGTTGTATCTCTTTGACGTGAAAACGTCGTATTAAATCGATCAACGCCGGCTGCACGCACAAAAAATGTCACGTTCCTTGTGCAAGGAGAGCGCGGAAAATTATTTTACCACTAGCTGTTGCCCGCGAATTCGTCCGCGGCAATTTCTGTTATTATGATTAATTAGTATAGATAAATAATTTTTCCCCGTTTTCAAAACATTTTTTATTGATGCTTCGCTCCTATTGGTCGCAGTGTGATGTTTTATAGCCTAAAGCCTTCCTCAGTAAACGGACTATCCAACACAAAAAGAATTTTCCTGAGATAAGTGCGTTCAAACAAACAAACAAACAAACAAACTCTTCAGCTTTATAATATTAGTATAGATTAGAATCCTACATTATCCCAGGCTATAGTATTATGTATATACCTATATCAACCCGTGCGAAGCCAGGGTGGGCCTCTAGTTAATAAATAAACACGTATCTTAACCTTCACCATGACCTTACCTTTGAGAACAACAAATAATCCGCCCACGTCCTCAACCGAGAACCGAACCTACACACTAAAGGTATCTGTTTGTTTTCACATTATCGTCTATGTGAGGTTTATTACCGAGGACACAAAGGTCAGGACCGGAGAAGTGGAATCAATTAATAAGAATGAGGGTTTCAATGCTTACTACCCTTTGTGGCTTAATGGGTATCATGCCAAAAATAAAATTAATAAGCTTACCTACCATACTTAAAATACTAAAAATTCTTGCCCATATGGCATGTTGGCAAGAATGCTGGCTGCATTCCCACGCTGGATAGCGACGCTTATCTTTAGTGCGAAAAAGTAGCCAGCCCGCTTGTCACTTCCAATGCCTGGGTCTTGGATGTTTATCTATATATGTATTTGTTATATAGTAAAAAGTGGTTCGCCAAGATATTGATTATTTTACACAGGGTGTGTTTTTTGTCTATTTTTCTAAATGTTCAGGTCCCGATATCTCGAAAACCAACGTGCCTATTTTTTATTTTGCTTCTAAAGCATTTTTTTATCTTGTTGCTGGCTGGCAACCCCAGCCCTTAAAATATTTACGCACAATTTAATTGACCTCATATATTTATAAATGCGAAGCTTTGTATGTTTAGATGTTTGTTTCTCAATCACGCCATAACGGCATTCGATGAAATTTTGCACACATATAGATTATCACCTGGCCTACCTTTCATCCCGGAGAATAGATATACATATATACGAATAATTAACCATTGAACTTGCCCCAAAGTAAGTTCAAAATTTTTTGTTATGGGATACTAACTCAACGATACTATATTTAATAACAAATACATATATAGATAAACATCCAAGACCCAGGTCAATCTGAAAAAGATCATTTTCCATCTTAACCTGACCGGGGATCGAACCTGGAGCTCTCGTGTCGCAGGCTGGCGTTAACCACTGCGCCACGGAGCACGGAGAATAGATATGCATATACGTATAATGATGATTCATTGAACTAGCCCCAAAGTAATTTCAAGACTTATGTTATGGGATATACTATAAATAAACAATAAATGAATATTGCTGTTCGAAATAAGAGATTGGCACTCGACTGCAATAATTTACGTATGCTTTGAAGTGCAGGGCGATGACCCCGACGCATCAACCTTGAGTGCCATCAAAATAAACTCTAGTGGAATTATTTTTTGTCTGTGCTTTTTGTATTGAAATGTACCTACTTCACGCTTTTACTACCGAACCGATGATCATTAAATTTTATATACAATTTCTCTGGAGTACGGAGAAGGACTTGGCTACGGCTTTGTACGTGAAGGCTACGGTTCATCCTGGAAAAAAGTACTGTTCCCAAGGGAACGACGTTAACACGAGCGAAGTTGCGGGCGAAAGGTAGTAATATATATATAAGTGTAGATATAAATTATAAACACACACGCCCTACAACATGCTAAATGTGGCATAAGGTCCTATAGACTTAGGCTCTGTCTACCCCGCAAGGGAAATGACGTGATCATCATCATCAGGTGTTTTTAGTCTCCACTGCAGGAGCATGACCCTCTCTGTACTACCGGAGCCATACTTGGCCAGAGCAGACAGAGGATTTGGCCTACATTCTTCTCGCTGGCCAGACGGTTTGGAGAGACGTGATACTATGTAGGTTTTTTTTTTATTTTTTTTTATGTTATAGGCCGGCAAACGAGCCAGCGGGTCACCTGATGGTAAGTGACCACAGCTGCCCATGGACAACTGCAACACCAGGGTGTGGCAGGTGCGTTGTCGGCCTTTCAAGGAGTTGGGGAAAGGAAATGGGGAGGGAAGGGGGAAAGCTGGGCCTCCAGCTCTCTCACTCACCAATCGAAGCATATATGCGGTAAAGCTTTTACTCAGACGTGGATTTTCTGTGAGAGTGTGGTACTTCCCCGGACGAGCCGGCCCATTCATGCTACCAGCAATTCATTTTGCCGGTAACGTGGCTCTACCACAACTAAAATGGTAGGTAGGTATGTATAAATTATCAATTATTTTGAATTTCCTGTTATGTCTTGAGTGCACACTGCCATTTCTTTTCACCGCAATCTCTTTCGTCAAGTCAATGTTGACATTGCCCATTGTTCAACACTGTTGATAATCAACAATCGAACCGATTCGTCTTGCGTTCGGTTCCCGTGTACGAAAGGTCTGGGCGCTGACCCAGACCTTTCGGACACAGGTTTAGCGTTCATGACCTTTTAAAACGAACATATATACGGTATTCTCATTTTTAGGGTTCCGTACCTTAAAAGGAAAATTTATACGTTCGGTGTGCAAGCGGGAGCGCGGAACAAGCGATAGAGAGGCACGCTCCGCCTAGACCATATCTTTGCCTTTGGCCTAGATTATGGTCAAGAGTAAACCCTTTAAATATAAAAAAAAGCGTTCGGCTTGGAACGCTTTCATCTCTCAATCATCATCAGGTCCTTTTTAGTCTCCAATACAGGAGCACGACCTTCTCTGTACTACTAGGGCCATACTCGGTCAGAGCAGCCAGAGGACTTGGCCTACACTCTCCACGCTGGCCAGACGGGTTGGAGAGGTCTCTTAGATGTTTTTATGCTTTGTTTAGCTTGTTTTCCTAAGTCGCCTTCTACGACATCCACGGGAAGACTTGGAGTGGTCCTATTCTACTCTGCCGTATACCACACGGCTATATCTCTCAATACAAAATACAAATACAAAAATTCTTTATTGCACCATATTAGAAATATAAATGTATAATTTTAATTAATTTGTGAACAAGTAGGCGGCCTTATCACTAAAAGCAATCTCTTCCAGGTTACCTATTAAGAGATGGAGAAACTGTCGGGAATAATGTATTCCCGACAGGTGGCGCAGTTATTTCATATAACTTAAATCTCTCTTCCACCATTATCACGTAAAATTATCGTCCATAAACCGTACGCATGTGCTTCGTCGCCCCGTGGTCCGAATCGACCCATCCCAAACGATACCTTAGGCCTTTCGCACCTCTCCAACCACTACGATTCGAATGGTCCCATTCTGAGGTTGATTTCAGTGTGACCAACATGTTTCATCAGCGCACGCTTATTTGGCGTGCACTGTGAAACTAGTTTTAGTATCGCGCGTTTCGTTGCAATGTACAATTGTTGTGACGTCCGCTTGTCACGTATAAATATAAATAAATATATATGGACAAATCACACAGATTGAGCTAGCTCCAAAGTAAGTTCGAGACTTGTGTTATGGGATACTAACTCAACGATACTATATTTTATAACAAATACATATATAGACAAACATCCAAGACCCAGGCCAATCTGAAAAAGATCATTTTCCATCTTGACCTGGCCGGGGATCGAACCTGGGCACTCTCGTGTCGCAGGCTAGCGTGTTGACCGCTGCGCCACGGAGCTAGTCGCAAAACGTATGGGTAAGCAATAGGTGTTTTGCCGTGGTGGTACGTCCGGTCGCTCGGTCTCACAGTCGCTAACAGTCAACCCCACTCTGTCGGGGGTGCACCCACGTCTATATATTTATTGAAATACGTCGCAGTTGTGTATAGTCGTCATTGTTGGGACATATTAATAATAGAATTTGCTGTTTATTTTCTATGGTGTAACTATAAAATAGTGCAACAGCGACGTTGCATACCATTCCAAGTTGATTTAATTAAGCGCGCGCTTCGACAGCGCTAGCCGGCTGGCGGAGCGCGTTTCCCAGGAACTATGAAAGGAGACTATGATCATGCCCCTTAAATATTATTTCGTAGTTTTGTAACACCCGGTATAGTGTAATTGCAATAAAGATGTAAAGAACTCGAGTCTTTTGAGTCCTAAATTGTAGGCTCGGCTGACAAATTGCACAGCTCGACTTGTTACAACAAGACCCCCAGACTAGAGCACTCAAGTCTACATAAAGACTCGAGCGCAACATGGCGCTCAGGTCTTGATTCGCGCTCGAGTCGTTTTACGCGACGAGTCGCGCTCAAGTTCTTTTCCATTTAGAGTTCCTTTATAAATAAACAGGTAATAAAGTATGTAACTTTTGTGAGATATAATAGTAATTTAGTTAATTTTGTAAAGTCTAGTATTCTTAGCTTTAAATACTCGTAAAATAACAAGCAATAAAAATGGATCAGTACCCACATAGTAAATAGTGTCACGTTTTTATCCCTCTTGAGGTACACAGATCCTAATAATGCTATGCCTAAAGGCCACATTTAGCATTTTGCCAAATGAACTATGTATTTGTAAATAAATCAACCTTGATACGCTCAAGACTCGATACACTCGAGCTCTTTTTAAGCTCGAGTTCTTTTTGAGACGTGAGCTTCTTATTAAGACTCGAGCTCTTTTTAAAATACGAGTTCTATTTTGGTGCTCGAGTTTTTGAGAAAGGACTGGAGCTCGGCTCGACTCAAGGCTCTGAGTTTTGTTAGTACACCGAGTCTTGTAAAATTAAGCCGAGTCTATCGAATTAAGACTCAAAGACTCGAGTTCTTTACATCTCTAAATTGCAAACGCGCGCGTCCGGACACTATAAAATCAGCCTGAACTTGGGTGATTCGAATGGTCCTATTTACAAATATTGGGCGATTCGTACCGCGGTTCTAATCGCCCCCGGTGTCAGACGACTAAGGACTTGTTACAGCGCCAGCTATTACTAATTTACATGTTAGATGAGCTGCACAACAGTGTGCAGTTACCTGGTGAAATGAAATTCACCAGCTTAGAAAGCTGCAGTCTGAATTACGTAGTTTGTAATAACGGTGACACACGGACTGTGAGTTTTAGCTGGTTTCTTAACGCGACTGTCCAAAAAACCGGCCAATTGCAAGTCCCACCAAGGTTTCCGTACCCGTACCGTAAATCATGTTTGTTGTATAGGAGCCCCCTTTAATATTAATTTTACTTAATTATAATTTTTTAAAGTGAATATAATTAAATTTTCTGTGAATAATTCAAGCGTCTACCTGTTGCCGTTATCAATATCGAGTAAAAACAAGCAAAAAAATCACGTTTGTTGTATGGGAGCCCCCTTAAATTTTTTTTTTTTAGTATTTGTTGTTGTAGTGGCAACAGAAATCATCATTTGTGAAAATTTCAACTGTCTAACTATCACGGTTCATGAGATACAGCCTGGTGACAGACAAACAGACATACAGACGGACAGCGGACAGCGGTAAATCTCTCGGGAATAGTACTTTTTCCCGGGATAAGGGAGCACTTCTCCGTACTCCAGAGAACTTGTATGCAAAATTTCATGATGATCGGTTCAGTAGTTACGGCGTGAAAGCAAATAAACATTTATAATATTAGTAAGGAAAAGGATCAATCATAATTAAGTAACTCAACGTATTGTTGTTATCTATACTTCTTCTTAGCCGTGTGGTATCCGGCAGAGTAGAATAGGACCACTCCAAGTCTTCCCGTGGATGTCGTAGAAGGCGACTTAGGAAATACAAGCTAAACAAAGCTTATAAACATCTAAGAGACCTCTCCAACCCGTCTGGCCAGCGTGGAGAGTGTAGGCCAAGTCCTCTGGCTGCTCTGGCCAAGTATGGCCCTAGTAGTACAGAGAGGGTCGTGCTCCTGTAGTGGAGACTAAAAAGGACCTGATGATGATGATACTTCTATACAAATAGTATAAAGCTGAGTTTGTTTGTTTGTTTGAACGCGCTAGTCTCAGGAACTACTGGCTCAAATTGGAAAATTCTTTTTTTGTTGGATAGTTCATTTATTGAGGAAGGCTTTAGGCTATCAAACATCACGCTACGACCAATAGGAGCGAAGCATCAATAAAAAATGTTTTAAAAACGGGGAAAAATTATTCATCTATACTAATTAATCATAATAACAGAAATTGCCGCGGACGAAGTCGCGGACAACAGCTAGTCTTTATAATATAGAGAATAGATCATATTGTCTGTCTGTGTGTCCCAAGGTCAGCTACCCAAGCAGACAGACAGGGTAACGACTGGTAATAGGGGTTTGCAACCTACGGTTAGGGCGGCGACCTTCGTGTTGTAAGTTTCTTGTCTGCACTTCATCTACGATCTGAGATTGTATGTATGAATAGTGTGCTCTTATAGATGTTAAGGAGCTTAGACCAGCGAAAGTGGCGCCGCCCATCTTCTTATACTTTTACTCCTAAACCCGATTAAATAAAAAAAAAGCCTAGTGCGAGTCGGACTCGCGCACTAAAGGTTCCGTACATTACATATGTATAATAAGTTTGAAATAATTAAAAATATTTTTTTATCTGATGTATCTCTCTGATGTATCTGATTCAAGCCTGCAATGTCCTAACCAAACTGAACTGAATCGAACCCACGACCCCCGGGTCTACAGGCAAACGCCTTAACCATTGGATCACGGAGGTAGTTATGTGGTCCCACTAATAGTCTTAGTATAGAAATGCGGTCACTATTGATGCAAACTTTACAAAATATAAAATAAACTAGCTTTCGCCCGCGGCTCCGCCCGCGTCAATGTCAATCCCTCGGGAATAGTATTTTAAAAAAAAAGTTTGAAATTATTAAAAATATTTTTTTTATCTGATGTATCTCAAAATTTATGCTTTTCGCAATTTGTGCTATAAGACGAAGACGTTGCTTCGTACTAAATTTCAAGATTCTGAGTTCACGGGAAGTACCCTGTAGGTTTTGATTCCCTTGCAAGTGCCGAAAAATTATTAAAAATATTTTTATTACTAGCTGTCGCCCGCGGCTCCGCCCGCGTTAGTGTCGATCCCTCGGGAACAGGAGAATTTCCCGGAATCAAACATACCCTATGTCCTTTCCCGGGCCTCAAACTACCTCCGTACCAAATTTCATCCAAATCAGTTCAATGGTTGAAGCGTAAAAAGACAACATACGCTCCTTTTTTAGCGCTCACTCACATCGTTATAAGAACCCCTGTACCAAATTTCAAGTTTCTAGGCGCAGCAGTTTCGGTTGCGTTGATATATAAGTCAGCTTTGTCCGCGGCTACGTCGCCGCCGTTAGTGTTCATCCCTCATGAACTGTAGAATTTCCCGGAATAAAAGATTCCCTATGTCCTTCCCCGGGTCTCAAACTACCCCCATACCAAATTTCATCCAAATTGGTTTAATGGTTGAAGCGTGAAAAGAAGGCTATACATACATACATACATAGTATCACGTCTTTTTTCCTTACGGGGTAGACAGAGCCTAGGTCTATAAGACCTGAAGGCCACGTTTAGCATGTAATTTTCCTATGTCACTTATAATATATAAGTAAGTGCTATATATTTGCAGGCAAGGCAAACTCATGTCTTAAATTCATTCAAATGACGATAACTTTTTTTTTAACTAACCGATTTTTATGAAACAAACTTTAAATGTTAAACTGAGTTAAAATAAAGCAATTTGTGAAAGTTTGAAGTAAATCGGTTCAGTATTTTCGGAGATAATCGTGATCATACATACAGACAGACAGACAGACAGACAGACAGACAGACAAAAAATTCAAAAAAATGTTTTTTGCTTTCTATTATTCTTTTTAAAGGTCCCTCTATCCATTTCAGTCAAAAATTCTAAATGTACAGACAAAATATTTTTACTGTTTTATTATATGTATAGATATGATGTTATTGAAAATGTATACTTTTTGCAATTTTTCCTATATCTGTGCTATAAATAAATAAATAAAATAAATATATACGGACAAATCACACAGGTTGAGCTAGCCCCAAAGTAAGTTCGAGACTTGTACTCAACGATACTATATTTTATAACAGATACATATATAGACATACATCCAAGACCCAGGTCAATCTGAAAAAGATCATTTTCCATCTTGACCTGGCCGGGGATCGAACCCGGTCACTCTCGTGTCGCAGGCGACTGGCGACGACGTTGCATCGTACCAAATTTCAAGATTCTGAGGTCACGGGAAGTAGCCTGTAGGTTTTGATTCCCTTGTGAATGTCGTAAGTTTGCTGCGTTGTTTTAGAAGTTTGATTTTTTCACAGCTTCAGGAGACAGTAGACCTGAGTATATAGTAGCATATCGTAAAAACCGATCGAAGGATTTGGCTAACATTTGCGGAATCATGTCAAAAGGCAATGAGGCTAGCAACCCATAACTAATATTGATTCCGTTTGCCATCTTCACGCCAACATGCTTAATGTGGCCATAAGGTCATATAGTCCTAGGCTTTGTCTACGCCGCAAGGGAAAAAGACGTGATACAACTCTTAAAACTCTTAAATCTTTTAACTGCCTCCGTGGCCCAGTGGTTACGGCGTTTGCCTGTAGACCCGGGGGTCGTGGGTTCGATTCCCACCGGAAGCATACTTCGTTTAGTTTTTTCCAGTTTGGTAGGACATTGCAGGCTTGAATCACCTGATTGTCTGCTAATTAAGATGATTGCGTGCTTCGGAAGGCACGTTAAGCCGGTGGTCCGTTAAAGGAACCACGTCAGAGGCCGAGAGGCGGTTCCGAAGAACTCTGACACCAGGGTGTGCATGGTCGATTGACCGTGACACCTACTCGAAATGATGATGACTCTTAAAACTTGTAGTTGACAAATAAATATACATTCGCCCTGATCACTTGGTAGCAGACCGAATAGTCGGTGATTCCGACTAAATTAACGTGAGTAAATCATGATTCTACGAGTATAATAACAAACTAGCCTTTAAAATCTGCACTGAACACGTTACATACAGAACAAAGAAAATATACCAAAGTCAATGTTAAATTTATCATGCTTTTCAAAAATATCACGTGCAGACACCTGTATAATTATAATACTGAGAATCCTTTTAAAACTTAAAGTTGACAAATAGAATTGGCACTCGCCCTGATCAAGGTCTTGATAACAGACCGAATAGTCGGTGATTCCGACTAAATTAACGTGGCACTCAGGCACGTCACGTTCGTATTCCTACATTCGCAATAAGTAAAACCTTGGTTCTATAATAAAATAACAAACCAGCCATTAAAACGTTTAGTAGCAAAATGTCCAATTCGCGAAATGTCCAGCGTTCGCAAAATGTCCAATTCGCAAAATAACCAATTTGTTAAATGTCCAGCGTCCGCAGAATGTGCATAGTCATTAAATTTGACCAACGAAACCCTGACCACCGATCACTAAACATGATCAACGACGCTGGATATTTTTCTAATTGGACATTTTGCGAATTGGACATTTTGCGAAATGAACATTACGCGAATTGGACATTTTGCGACCGCTGGACATTTTGCGGATTGGACATTTTGCGACTAAACGCATTAAAATTAGCGCTAAACACGTGAACTACGTAAAAGACAAGGAAAATATACCAAAGTCAATGTTACAATTTATCATTCTTTTCAAAAACATCACCTGTATTATTATTATACCGAGAATCCTCTTAAAACTTGAAGATGACAAATGGAATTATTGTTTTTTAAATTGACCATAGTATGAATACCTACTCTTGGTTTGAATTGAAATATTTAAAATTATTGTTTGAAATTAGTCAAAGTAATTTACATTCATATCCCTCACTACAATGGCTTTTTTCATGCGTAGGATAATTTGTCTTCCTAACTTAAGAACAGTCATATAACGACGCGATGGTCAGATCATGTTTTAATATAGAAATAACACCGCAATCAGTGTTAGGGTTCCTTACCCAAATGGTGCCAAAAGGAAACCTATTACTAATCCGAAGTCCGTCTGTCAAATCGTAATAGGTAGAGGCTTTAAATTTTCACAGAATATGTAAATCTGTTGCCGCTATAACAACAATTAATAAAATCTATATTCATTATTAATTAATTATATTTTTTATTTTTCAATCTATACCAATCGATACTTTAATATTATAAAGCTGAAGAGTTTGTTTGTTTGTTTGATCGCGCTAATCTCAGGAACTTCAAATTGGAAAATTATTTTTGTGTTGGATAGTCCATTTATTGAGAAAGGCTTCCTAACTAATATTATAAATGCGAAAGTGAGTTTGTTTGTTTGTTTGTTTGTTACGCTTTCACGCCGTAACTACTGAACCGATCATCATGAAATTTTGCATACAAGTTCTCTGGAGTACGGAGAAGGACATAGGCTACCTTTTATCCCGGGAAAAAGTACTATTTCCGAGGGATCGACATTAACGCGGGCGGACCCAAGGGCGAAAGCTAGTAGGCTATAAAACATTACACTGCGTGCGACCAATAGGAGCGAAGCATCATTAAAAAAATGTTTCGAAAACGGGGGATAATTATTTATCTATACAAATTAATCATAATAACAGAAATTGCCGCGGACGAAGTCGCAGGCAGCAGTTAGTACAAAATAAAATAATTAACGGGGTTCCCATACAAAAAACGTGTTCTTTTAGCGTATTCCTCGATTATCAAAGTCGCTATGTTTTATTCAAGCAATTACTTCAAGTTGACGAACTTAATGGTTTGACATGACGTCACAGTCGTTAAGCTCGGACAAGAGAATTGCTAATGTCTCGTTTATATCTATATTTAGCGGAGTATTTCCATTTTAATAGGACTTCGCTAAACGGTCAAAAAATAACAGATACGTGACAAAAAGACGAGCAGCACTCTGCTGTCGATGCAACTGCAGCTGTCGAAAAGCCAACAGCAGCTGTCGACAGAGCAAGCTGCAGCTGTAGACACTTCGGCAGCAGAATTCGACATTTCGACCGATGCAGCCCACCAATGACTGCAAAAATGCTGCTGTCGAACAATGCCGATAGCAGCACTTTGCTGTCGACCAGTCAACTGCAAGCTGTCGACAGCTGCCGTTGGCTTTTTCGACAGCTAAGTTGTATCTGTCGACTGCTTGCAGTTAATTGACTGGTCTACAATTGTTGCTCGTCTGTTTGGAGTTTTTTTAAAGTATTGAATTAGGCATTTTTCTCCAATCTCATCTAATGGTAAGTGACGATGAAGACGAGGATGTTACATTCCTATCCAAGAGATACCCATTTATTCTACTCTTTGTTCAGCTTTAGCTATATTAGAGCTATCAACATAGATCTTCGAAAGAGCTTTTATTTAACTTTCAATGCATATATTTCTAACTTTATACGAGTAAGTTTGAATATTCTGATCAAATTCGCAACTGAATTTTAATTGGTTTAATCTCAATCTGTTGGGCTGGAAATTTTAGTATGTTAACACACTACCGGAAAATACGTGACGGATGTTCGGCGTTATTACGCCTACAATGCTATTTGAATTACTGACACATTGCGCCGAAATTACGTCGCGTTATAGCGTACAGCCGAATGTCAGTCGGAATTCAGTTCGACCACGGCAATGTATTGCATTGCAACACATACACGACAGATGTTCGGTTCGATTGCTGGGGATGACCCTTTCAACCCAGATGGGTAGGAAGGGAATAAACACTGCCTCCCGCTCCCCGTGAAATTCCGCTCCCTGTGAATTCAGTGTCTACTAAGCATGTACACGCAGATGAGTACATACCTAGTAGACACTGAATTTACATAATGTAACGCGCAGCCGAATTTCTGCCGCATAATTCCGGCGCTTATGGTGTGTCATATCCAGCCGCGGAACTTCGGATCGGACGCATACCTTCAGCATAGTGTGTTTAGATACTAAGTGCATGATGTAATATTAAGGACTGTAATTGGGCTAATTTGATAATATATTCTTAACGAAGTGCTGATCAACATCAGCCTGGTCAAAAAGGTTGGCAGTGAATTCAAACACAATATTTTGTTTACATTCAAAACCATAGAACAAAAAAGACATTAGAAATGGCAAGGGGCGTGGTACGCGCGCCGACAATGCGTTCGATCAGCTCACTGAAAAAAAAACGAAAAATGCTGACGTGTGCTATTCTAACGTGTAAAGTAAGAAGTCCTTGTGAAACTTTGACCAAAGGAGGAGTTTCTACTCAATTGTGTTGCGTTAGTAGTATGCTTGAAATGAGGCGACGCTGGTTTTCATAGAAATCACGTGTGATAACACTTCTAATGTGTTTTTTGTTCAAAACGCATAAAACTGCGACACGCCTGGCCCACGAATCACACAGGCAACGCCCAAAGCCGAGGTTCGTCCCTCCTGGGGGCCCTTTAGTGATGTTGTCTATAAAGGTCGAGGGCACACTGCCCTCGCCTCAAACGCCCGGTCTTCTTCTTCTTATCGTGTCCGTGGCTCAAAACATCTTAAAAATATTTTAAATTTTGTCCCTCCAGTAGGTTGCGACAGCCACTCCACTTGCTGATGCAGAATTGAGGTCGTACTTTGTGCAGGTAGTGGGGCACAACGGACACGTCAAAAGGTGTGACATGGTCTGACACCCATGACCACATTCACACTGCACGTTTTCCTGGTCGACATATCCCCACTTTGCTAGGTTGTGCTTGCATCGGCCTACTCCAGTTCGTAGGCGGTTGAGGCTCTTCCATCTAGCCCATGGGAGTTGAGATCCCGGAGCCAACTCTTCAGATGGGGGGATACAATCGGTAGGAGGTGGAAATTTATCACGCCAAAGTTGCAGACAGGTGGATCTTGGGTCGCCTTCGAGACGTTTTGTAGTTTTTAAGAAACTACTACGGCTTTTAAGGCGACTAGCAGAAGGCTGAGTTCCATATAGCGGATGTCTTGGATCTGACTCTTGTCTCATTTTTTCAATACCGCAGGCGATTTGTCTCCGGATCGAAGGTGGTGCAATTCCCGCAACAGGATACATGCGGTCTAGTGGCGTGGGTTTTAGGCAGCCAGTTATTATGCGGCACGTTTCATTAAGTGCGACATCTACTTCTCTAGCATGGGCAGAACGATGCCACACTGGACATGCATATTCGCCTGCAGAAAAGCAAAGCGCCAGACCGCTAGTTCGTAGGACGTGTGGTGTTGCTCCCCACTTGGTTGATGTAAGCCGCTGGATAAGATTATTGCGAGTTCCTACTTTGCCTTTAGTTTTCAAGCAGTGGTCCCTATACGTAAGTGACCTGTCGAGTAGAACACCTAGGTATGAGGGCTTGTCACAGTGCTGTATATTGACTCCTCGCCAGTTGATGTTTAACTTCCGTTTGGCTTGGTGGTTCCGGAGATGGAATACACAGGACTGGGTTTTGCCAGGATTAGGACGCAAAGCGTTTGAGGCGTAATATACACTGAGGTCTTCCAAGGCTCTCGACAGGTTTTGTTCTGCACTTTCGAACGTGTTTGTTTGGGAAGTTAGTGCCAGGTCATCGGCGTAAAGAAACCTCTCTGTGGAAGGAGAACTGGGCTGATCATTGGTATAGATATTAAACAGTATTGGGGCAAGCACGCTTCCCTGGGGAAGACCATTTTTCTGTGTTCTCCAGCGGCTTTCAGTTCCGTTCAAATGTACCCTGAATCGTCGGTTTGTCAGCAGCTCGCTTCGTATGCGTATAAGTCCCTTGTCATTTGTGACAGTAAACACCTTCGACAATAGACGCTTGATGTTGACGGTGTCATAAGCTGCTGACAAATCGACTAGAACAAGCCCAGTTACCCTTTCCGATTCGAACCCATCGCCCGGTGAAGTAGCGAAAGCTCACTTGGAGCTAGCTACTTAGTCCTGTAAAAAAAAAAAGGCCCACGAATTTCTTTGTTTGTCCGCGACGTCCACGGCCGGAACACTCCCGTTTTATTTTATCATAGAGCCTGACAGGTCCGAATAAAATTCGAATCTCATGTCAAGTCACACTAAGAAAGTCACAATAAAAAAAAACATACTTACCATCCATATACAAACAAACCTACACGCGCAAAACATAACTCCTGCTATCTAATATCTTCCTTGAATGTGATATGTGCCAAAGAGTCATCAATATGCAGCCAACGGATTGCAGTGTGGATTCCTTTAATGAATACCTCAGTGTGACTCACCCTGGTATGTCAGTGACTTGACCAGCCGGCCTACTCTGTAACTTTTGTGACTGCTATGGTGTAAGAAAGAACGGTTTAAGAACTTTAAGAGGAAACCGTAAAACGCGTAGTCCCCTGATTCCTCGCCGGATAGTACAATAAAGTAATGATTTTTATATTATATATTTATATTTTTATAATTGAGTTATTTAAAGAGATACAAACCTTCAAAAACCTGAAAAATTGGTAAGAATTTCCGTTGTGTACAAACATCAAGAAAACTAATTTGACGCGATTATATTAGAAAAAGAAAACAATATAAAAAAATCATCATCAGATCTTTTTAGTCTCCACTGCAGGAGCATGACCCTCTCTGTACTACCGGAGCCATACTTGGCCAGAGCAGACAGAGGATTTGGCCTACACTCTCCTCGCTGGCCAGACGGGTTGCAGAGGTCTCATTGATGTTTATGAGCTTTGTTTAGCTTGTATTTCCTAAGTCGCCTCTTACGACCTCCACGGGAAGACTAGGAGTGGTCCTATTCTACTCTGCCGGAAAACACTCGGCTATAGATTATTTTAAATTTTTAATGAAAAAATAAATTAAATCGGTAAAGTTGTGGAGAAGAAATCAGGGGACTACGAAGCGTTAATTTAGTGTAATTTTCATAGGTATTTGTCTCTATCGCACTCTGCGGGCGTTGTTTTCGCACACAGCGCAACAGCAATAGATTTTACAAATATATATTTTTAAATTTTCTCGGGCGCATGCGCCTTTGGTATGATTGACTAACCTACAAGCTTTTACATCAATCGTGTTTGGGCTCATTTGATTTGTCTTGGAAAGCACTTTACAGTGCGGATTCGTTTATAATAAAAGCTTGGCACAAAAATGTAATTTTTGCAAAAAAAAACTGTTCAATAATAGTACATTAACCGTAACGGATGTTGAAGTACATACATATATCACGTCTTTATCCCTTACGAAGTAGACAGAGCCTAAGGTCATAAGAGCGTTTAGCGTGCTTTATATTTACCCGACTACGGCGAAGCCAAAAAGGAGGGATATGGTTTTAGCCGCTATTCTTGTTCGTTTGTTCCCTCGTCTCCCTAAACTAGCTGAATTTACTAGCCGTTCCTTGTCCCGCATACTATACATACATACTATCACGTCTTTTTCCCTTACGGGGTAGACAGTGCCTCGGCGTGCTCCCTAAGCTTTGAAAGCTTCGGATAGAATGATGGTCACTTCAACATGAAAAGACGTAGAATGTGCCAGCTACTTCTCTTCCCGCGCAGATCGTAAAAGCCGATCGAGGGAATGGGCGACAATCTGCGGAATCATGTCAATAGGCGATGCGGCTAGCAACCTATCACTATTTTTATTCCGTTTTCTATCTACACGCCCTCCAACATGCTTAATGTGGCCATAAAGTGTTATAAACCTTGGCTCTGTCTACCCTGCAAGGGAAAAAGATGTGATACTATGTATGTATGTATGTAATAAGTTTCGGATTGCAGTATGGAGTCCTTTATAAATACATGTATGATGAGTCAGAGCGGTATGCGAGTGTCTTGACCTGAGTGACCTTCACTTATGAACGGGCGAGCATATGATGACACCATCCTGAGAGATAGTTGTTTATACCTTAAATAGCTGTATTTCTTTATTAGCTAGGCAGTAGTCGTGGACATTAATAGCGCTTACGCATGTTAAGCATTCCTGGGCGTAGTCCCCACTGGGATGGGTGACCGCAAGTGGCATAAAAAAATAACGGGTTGCACTCCGGGAGTGCCGGCAGAAAAAACTCCGCGCGGTAGAAAGAGAGGGGGATATTACTTCCTCTCCTACGCCGCGCCGGCGGTCTCAGGTCACGTGTGTGTGTAGGAAATACAAGCTAAACCAACTAAACATCAATGTGACCTCTCCAACCCGTCTGGCCAGCGAGGAGAGTGTAGGCCAAATACTCTGTCTGCTCTGGCCAAGTATGGCTCCGGTAGTACAGAGAGGGTCATGCTCCTGCATTGGAGACTAAAAAGACCTGATGATGGTAAAATCTATATGCCTCCCTTATCAGTGCAATCGATTTTCACCTTAAAGGTATGATGGACTATTGAAGGTGACCGTATAAGGTGATATTTAGTCAGTAAATCAGGCAACTAGTTGCCCTCAATGTTTGCTGTGGCCTAGCAGGGCGTCACCTGTACTTGTACTTCACGTATGTATTCCAACACCTATCAAACTTGTGACTTGCAATAAATATCTGTATCTGTATCTGTATCTGTATCTGTATCTGTATCTGTATCTGTATCTGTATATGTATCTGTATCTGTATCTGTATCTGTATGTATGTAAAATTTAAAAATACACGTTTAACCTAATCATCATCATCATGTCGTGTAGATGACACGGTCAATCGACCATGCACACCCTGGTGTCAGAGTTCTTCGGAACCGCCTCTCGGCCTCTGACGTGGTTCCTTTAATGACTACTAGATGGCAGCCGGGACCACCGGCTTAACGAGCCTTCCGAAGCACGGAATCATCTTTATTATCAGACAATCAGGTGATTCAAGCCTGCAATGTCCTAACCATGGAAACAACTAAACAAAGTATACTTCCCGTGGGAATCGAACCTACGAGCCTCGGATCTCCAGGCAAACGCCTTAACCACCGGACCACGGAACGGAGGCTGTTTAACCTAATGCTAGTAGAATTTTACCCTTACTATAGGCGTTTTATAAAGCGTTCGACTATTGAACAATTTTATCCCAATACATATAAAACAGGGTCTTAAACCTTTGAATATAAAGTAACACATTTGAAAGTGTAATTTTGGGCTTATGGCGAAACTTGGTCTTTGCCAGAAACTTCTGCGTTGGTGAATTATATCCCTCGAGAGATTATTGAAATAAATCATCATTCATCATTTTAGCCGTGAAGTCCACTGCCTAAACTAAAGTAACTTTCGACTAGCTCCGTGGCGCAGCGGTCAACACGCCAGCCTGCGACACGGAGTGACCGGGTTCGATCCCCGGCCAGGTCAAGATGGAAAATGATCTTTTTCAGATTGGTCTGGGTCTTGGATGTGTATCTATATACGTATTTGTTATAAAATATAGTATCGTTGAGTTAGTATCCCATAACACAAGTCTCGAACTTACTTTGGGGCTAGCTCAATCTGTGTGATTTGTCCGTATATATTTATTTAATTTTAATAAAGAAGTGATTATTTCCGCACTTCGTCGCCAGTGGTACGTCAATGAAATACGGGAGCGACAGACTGTTTATTACCCGTACCAGCAAATACAAAAAAACCGGCCAAGTGCGAGTCGGACTCGCGCACTAAGGGTTCTATAAAAACGGCAAAAAAAATCATGTCTGTTGTATGGGAGCCCCCTTTAATATTAATTTTATTTTTATTTAATTATTTATTTATAAAGTAAATATATAACTAAATATTCTGTGAATATACAAGCGTCTACCTGTAGCCGTTATCAATATCGAACAAAAATAAGCAAAAAAATCACGTTTGTTGTATGGGAGCCCCTTAAATATTTTTTTTTTTTTTAGTATTTGCTGTTATAGTGGCAACAGAAACTAAATCATCTGTGAAAATTTCAACTGTCTGACTATCACGGTTCATGAGATACAGCCTGGTGACAGACGGAGAGACCGAGTCCCGTTTTTACCCTTTGAGTACGGAACCCTTAAAACTGCGCTTGCCACCTCGCCTGCCTGACATCTCCGTGGTCCAGTGGTTAGGGCGTTTGCCTGTTGACCCGGGGTTGACCCGACCCCGTCGTGGGTTCGATTCCCACCGGAAGCATACTTTGTTTAGTTGTTTTCAGTTTGGTTAGGACATTGCAGGCGTGAATCACCTGATTGTCTGATAATAAAGAAAGAGAAGAAGAAGCACGTTAAGCCGGTGGTCCCGGCTGCCATCTGGTAGTCGTTAAAGGAACCACGTCAGAGGCCGAGAGGCGGTTCCGAAGAACTCTGACACCAGGGTGTGCATGGTCGATTGACTGTGACACCTACTCGAAATGATGACCCCGCTTGCCAAGCGTGGTGAGTATGGCAATGTCCTCCCATGGAACGAAAACTCCTTGGGAAAGGCCCTTGTCCAGCAGTGGACTTTTTGTGATGCTGATGATGATGATGACGATGACTGGGCCATGGCTGCTCATGAAATAGGTAAGAGCGAAGTGTCTACGCAGACAGTTTTATATAGTTCTGCAGCTCTAAGCTCAAAGGAGCTGTCTCGCACAAAGGATAGTTGAATTTATGTATGTAATGTTTTAAATTTGCGGCGTTGGCTACTGTTTAATACATTTTGCACGAGCTACTTTGTTGGCAGTTGTTCAAAGATAATAAAGTTATTCAAAATGTCTTTGTTTTGAAGGTTTTATTGTGAAACAATAAGGGTTTCATTTAATTCTTACCATCAAAGCCAAATCTTATACGGGCTGTCATCATTGATGGTAGTCGTTAAACTATGTCAGATGCTTTTAGGCAGCTTGAAAAAACTGACACCAGTGTTGGCCACTTGCACACTCGAATAACAAAACAAAATGGGGAGAGGAGTGTCTCGGCAAATATGACGTCATTTTTAACATAATTCTTATAAATCGATGAACGCAGGTTTGCACGCACGATAAAGTATCACGTTCCATATGCAAGCGAGACCGCGGAACAAGCAATAGAGAAACACGATCGGCCTGATCGTTCGGCTTGTGACGCATCTATCTCTCTTCCACCGTTATCACGTAAAATTATCGTCCTTAAACCAACTTAACAGACAACCAATTTTTTGTTTTATTATATTCTGTTCTGTAAAAATGCTTTTAATTTGTTCCAGGTAATGAACTACAAGTAACTTAAGAAAGGAGTGCAATGGACACAAGTCAATGAGTTCCCGTGGGATTTCCACGGGGAAATCCGAAGGTACTGACGTAGTGTAAGATCCCGTTGTTAGGCAATATACCTCATCTGAAATGATGTGGTATCGTTATAAAGCACATGTAATAAGAAGGCGAACGACATTTTCTGTTAGTGTTTTTGAGTTCCGTACTTAAAGGGTGCTAAAAGGAACCCTATTACTAAGCCTCTTGTCCATCGAGCAGAGGAAGCAGAGGAAGAGGAAGAGGCCTAATCATGTAATGTGGGAAAATGTGACAGATTGCTAATGTATTGCCTTTTTGTAAACATCGCCAAATCTATTCTCTTGATTAACTATTTAATTAAGCACGGGAGGAGAGGCAGCTGGCACATTATGATTTGATTTCTTTGAATCAGAGTTTCTTTGAGATCCTACTTATTTCTACTTAATATTGTAAATATGAAAGTGTGTGAGGAATTTGGTAATCCTTTACGCAAATGTGATGTGGATAATATATTCATATTGATAAAATGATACGCTTTTAATGCTTACATTAGAACAACACATCCTTACTAATATTATAAATGCGAAAGTGAGTTTGTTTGTTTGTATGTTTGTTTGTTTGTTACGCTTTCACGCCGTAACTACTGAACCGATCATCATGAAATTTTGCATACATGTTCTCCGGAGTACGGAGAAGGACAAAGGCTACCTTTTAACCCAGAAAAAGTACCAATTCCGAGGGATCGACATTGACGCGGGCGGAGCCGCGGGCGAAAGCTTGTAGGCTATAAATTACTCGGGCGGTGTTGCGGGCGAAAGCTATATTCGTTGCTATGTAAACGATTTTTGACTTTACTGAATTAAATTTGATTTAATGTAAGTGATATTTCATGCAAACAAATATCAAATGAGTAAAGATAACTTGCGGTGGGATCTCAGACTATTCCGTACACTTTTTCTTAGTCACGTCGCCGTGTTCCGGAATATTCATGAGTCGTAATTAGTGTTAGTGCACTAATGATATCTAGGGTTGTTTTACCCGACTACGGCAAAGGAGAGTTATGACTTTCGCCACTATGTATGTCTGTTGCTGTATCCTCATCATTTAAGTCATAACAAGTCCATTGGTGGACAGCCTCTCGTTAGGATTTTTCGTTAGGATATTGTAGGTATTTTGACAGCTCCGTGGCGCAGTGGTTAACACGCCTGCCTGCGACACGGAGTGCCCGGGTTCGATCCCCGGCCAGGTCAAGATGGAAAATGTTCTTTTTCAGATTGGCCTGGGTCTTGGATGTGTATCTATATATGTATTTGTTATAAAATATAGTATCGTTGAATTAGTATCCCATAACACAAGTCTCGAACTTACCTTGGGGCTAGCTCAATCTGTGTGATTTGTCCGTATATATTTATTTATTTTATTTATTGTCAATCTTTCATTATTCCTAATGAACATGTGGTTAAGGCGTTTGCCTGTAGACCCGAGGGTCGTGGGTTCGATTCCCACGGGAAGCATACTTTGTTTACTTGCTTCCAGTTTGGTTAGGACACCTCAGGCTTGAATCACCTGATTGACGATAATTAAGATGATTCCGTGCTTCGGAAGGCACCTTAAGCCGTTGGTCCCGGCTGCCATCTGGTCGGTCAGGCCGAGAGGCGGTTCCGGAGAACTCTGACAACAGGGTGTGCATGGTCGATTGACCGTGATACCTACTCGAAATGATGATTAATGAACATAGACTATAGATGAAATATTCTACATCTACTCATGCGAAGGTGGGGCGGACCGCTAGTGTATGTATGAATTTATATGTATAAACGATTTATAATATAAAGGCTACTGGAAGGTAACGTTAAATGGGAAAAGGTGTCTTGGATTATTACCAAACCAACCAATACGCTTAAAAAAATAAAGCGTTAAAAATTCTAAAGCATGTGTCATTTAACTATCAACCCTATCACTTATTACTTAAAGTTGAATGTGGCTTTGAAAGTTAGCGTTCAAAAAGCTATAGGGTATAATTTCCGATAAAATATGCGTTATTTAATTATCAATCTTATTGCTTAGGAATTATAGCTGAATTTGGCTTTGGAAGTTAGTGTTCAACCTGCCATATGCCGCGGCAGGTGTGGACCGCGTTTTTTTTTCCCTTTTTGTTATCTTTTGAAGAGTTTTCGTTATTTTGGAGGGTTGGATTTCTAAGTTGTCTATTATATTTAATATTACAAAAATTTCGACTTGATAAAGATAAATATACGTTGGGTATTTTTTATTATTTTTATTAGATTTCCATTTAAAAATACAATGGTGAAATACAAAAGAATACGTGGTCATGTCAATCCCAGTAGGCACACCCACAGGTGAATCCTTGAAGTCTACACTCATGTGAAAAGTAAAAAAATATTATCTACTCAATAATGCCTAAAAGAACCGGCCAAGTGCAAACCGGACTCGCTCACAAAGGGTTCCGTACCATTAAAGCCATAATTTTTTGTTATATGATGTAACAAAAAATTTATGCTTTTCGCAATTTTTTCTATAGCTGTGCTATAAGACGTTGCTTTGTACCAAATTTCAATGAAATGAAATGAAATGAAATTTATTTGCATTGAATGAGTCAAATATAGATGTTGTTTGTAATAATATATAGTCCTATACATTCAGCCTTTGTCGGCGTGCAAAAACACAAAACTATTTATTTATTTTTAAATATTTATATATCTACAAACAGGGATTAGATCATGCAATAATAATGAATTATTAGTAATAGTATAAAATGTCACTTAGTATATGTCAGTTATTATCATTTACGTTAGTTTAACTCAATTTACAATTTATAAATTCCTGAACACTATAAAAACATCTGTCTGTCTTTAAGAATTTTATAAAGTTGTGCTTTGAATGAAACTAATTTTAATTGCTTTAAGTATTCTGGAAATTTATTGAAAATACTTATACAGCTATAGTAACAATTTTTTTGACAGTATTTTGTTTTAGTACAAGGTAAAAGTAGTTTATTAGGATATCTAGATGTTTTTTTATGCTTGATATAATTTTCCTGTAGTTTGAACAAATGTGGATAGGTCTTTACAAATATACAACACTCAAAAATATATATGCATGGGACCGTTAATAAGTTTAATTCCTGGAAAAGGGGTCTACAAGAAGTCATTGGAGGGACGCCATATATTCCACGTATACATTTCTTCTGTGATATAAAAACTCTATTTATGTCAATAGAATTTCCCCACAAAGGAATCATATATTTCAAAACAGAATTGATATATCCATGATATGCCGTGAGTGCTGCTTTTTGGTTTACTTGTTTTGTTAATCTCCATAGTGCATAAGTAAAACGATTTATCTTAGTGCAAATGTTATTTATGTGTTGTTTCCAGGTACACTGGTTATCTATTGTAATACCTAAAAATTTAATCTCATTTCAAGATTCTGAGTTAACGGGAAATACCCTGTAGTTTTTGTAACCCTTGCGAATGTCGAAAATTTGCGGTATAAACGGCTGTATCTTTTGATTGCGTTGGCTTAGAAGTTAGATTTTTTCACAGCTCCAAGAGACATTAGACCTGAATATTTGATATTAATTTCAGCTTAATACATGAGAAAAAGGGTCTTAACAGACAGACGGGCAACAAATAATATACACACAACAAACAATAATAACACAGGCGAAGCCGCGCACAATAGCTTTTACAAACTCAAGCAAAAGCTCCCACGCTAGTGGAAAAACAATTTCCATAATTATTCCTATAAATCACGCTTCAAGTATGATATATAACGCTTTACAAATTTGGGGTGTCGTGGCGCGTGAAAAATGGCGCGAAAATGTATCCTCTTTTTGGCTAATTTTTATTTAACTAGCTTTCGCCCGCGGCTCCGCCCGCGTCAATGTCGATCCCTTAGGGATTAGTACTTTTTCCCGGGATAAAAGGTAGCCTATGTCCTTCTCCGTACTCCAGAGAACTTGTATGCAAAATTTCATGATGATCGGTTCAGAAGTTAGGGCGTGAAAGCGTAACAAACAAACAAACAAGCTCACTTTCGCATTTTTAATATTAGTAAGGATACATACGCAGTATAAGGCCGCGTAGTTATTATCAAGTTCAAGTTATTTTAATTGTAAAAAAAGTGATACATATTGTGCGTGTCTTAAACTCATCTAGCTTGGGTACTTACTTTACATTTTTAAGACAATAAAAATGGAAGTGGTTATGGTCGAATCTGACTCGCACTTGGCCGCTTTTTCTATAGTAATTCGTTTTTATCCAGAAAATATATTCTTGGCTTCCTATGTCTCCCCGTCGGGGCAAAGGGCAGATACAAGTTGGCGCCATCTGGTTCTATCCGGCGCAGCGTTCTTAGTTTCACTCCAGGTGAAACCCAGCTTCTTTGCCTCATCTATGACAGTGCGGCGCCACGTTTGTTTTTGGCGTCCTCGCTTTCGCTTGCCTTGCGGATTCCAGTCCAGAGCTCTTCGGGGTATATGGTCATGAGGGCGGCGCAGGGTATGCCCAATCCAACGCCACTTTCGCCGCCGACAAAATATACTACGACAAATAAATAACAATTAAGTACATTTAACTTTCCTTCCTACATGTGTTGTAAAGTAAACCTTTTGAGTTCAATCAACGTCATCTAAACCGAAATTACTAACAATAACACAAGTTAAGCGATGCGACAACCGGAAGAGCAATTACTAACGGGCAGACTTCCGCTGGACACGCTTCGACAACCACTAGGTCAGTGGGGACTGGAACCCCACTCGTTACGTAAAATGTTACAATAATAAATGTAGAAAAGTATCTGGTAGTTTCTGACATGGTCCGAGAGAGAACTTGACTCTCGGAGGGTCAAAAAAACGGTAAACGGTGATCTTTTTTGACATGGGTCTTTTTTGATACAACACTGTTTTTGATACAAGGCGCCAAGTAAGAGCTGTAGACCTCGCGAAACTTACTCGTATCCCAGTGATTTTACAATGGTGGAGCGCTATTTTTCAAATGACGCCGTTCGCGCGGTTTTTCATACAAAAATCGACGAGTGTCACACTTTCAAAAATAGTACCCCTGATCCTAAGAGCCGCCCACGACAATGGCGTTACGTTTGAAAAATTAACTCCCGAGTATGGTGCGCTGTGCGCTCCGTCGCGCGCTGGCAGGCCTTGAATTTGGCCTTTATCTCGTAGTTTAAGACTATGGTCTTTGACTGCTTGCTAAACGTGACTTAATAGGTCTCATAGACCTAGCCTCTGTCTACCCCGCAGGGGAAAAATACATGATAGTGTGTTTATTGTTTGCTTACGCTATGTGTTAGTATATATATTAAATTTTTTAAAAGTATTCAATTGTGATAAAAATAAAACAATTAAAATCATGCAGTTGAGGGGGTTTTACAGATAACCGTCCTCACCAGGGACCTCCATATCGGCGATGTGTACCTATCGGTCAGTGTAATTAAGATACTGTTGTGACTGCCCCGCAATACCATAGAACAATACCTACTAGTACTTTAGTACAGAAGTCTAACTCAGCAAAGGTATCGAGAGAAATATCAACTCAATGTAGTTAGCGATACGGTGTAATTTAGCTCGCGTCAGAACGCAGCACCTTTTAGTTTAGATACCTACAGCAAACCATTTTCATACTTATAGCTCTAAACATACGATTCATAATTCATTAAAGACGGTGAACACATGACCAAACGCGCGTCGTTCTTACCGGATTTGTTCGGTTTTCCCAATTTCCTTGGGTTTTCCCCTTTGAAGTGGTCGTCGCGTGTAGGTATGTTTTCAATACCAACACGGGGAGTGAGACAGGCGTAACTGAGTTGCCCTTAAAGTATTTTTAAAACAGTGACACAGTATAAATTGTATGTAATTTATAGCCAACGTGTCTCGGAAATAGATTCCAAATAAATCCTATAATAATAGACGGAACCCCATTATTTTCGTATCAACCGGATCACCGTATATTTATCTAGCGACGCTGTCACCTGCACCCCCGTTTCACGCATGGTAACCACCCTAATACAGGTGAACGATGAGTCTTGATAGTTTTTGAAGTATTTTTGTTGATTTTTAGGGTTCCGTACCCAAAGGGTAAAAACGGGACCCTATTAATGTCGCTCCGCTGCCCGTCTGTCTGTCTGTCCGTTTTGTATCTCATGAACCGTGATAGTTAGATAGTTGAAATTTTCACACATGATGTATTTCTATTGCCGCTATAACAACAAATATAATAAAATAAATATTTAACTGGGCTCCCATACAACAAACTTGATTTTTTTTGCTTGTTTTTGATATTGATAACGGCAACAGGTAGACACTTGATATATTCACAGAATATTTAGTTATATATCACTTTAAAAATAAAATAAATTAATAAAAAATATTTTTTTTATTAAAGGGGGACTCCCATACAAAAGACATGAATTTTTTGCCGTTTCTATAGATAACGGTACGGAACCTTTCGTGCACGTGACCTGAGACCGCCGCAAAGGCGAGTTTTCACTTCTGCCGGCACTGCCGGTGTGCAACCCGTAGTTTTTTTTAAACTTACTTGCTGTCTTGACCACGTCCCGACCCCACATAAAGTGGGATGAGGAGAGTAAAGGGTTTTCCCCGCGCAGGGAATCAAACCCTGAGCTCTTGTAGCAAGCTTGCGTGTTAACTACTGCGCCACGGAGTTAAAGTGTCAATAAAGTAGCAATAAACAGTCTGTTAAAAACTTCGCCGACCCATCAATCTTCACCAAGGTTGCTTAACCTGACAATATCTCCTTTCACTATTGTGTGTAATATTACATAATTATTCGTGTTCATTGTACATAATTTCCCACGTGTGATTAGAGAAATCAAATGAGGTTTGTTAGCAACACTTGTGGATGTTCGCCGCCATCTAGCGGCAGCCATCATCTTTTGTGCTTTATGGGCATACCATGGACCATAGATTTAAAAAAAAACCATGGACTAAGTGTTATGTACTTAAATTGTTTTTAAAAAGCATTACAATGCTGCTAAAAATTATTATAATGAGAGAATTCGCGGTGATTCGAAGTCACGGTGGTGTAATGGTATCACACTTAGGGCGTAAACCTAAGGGACGTGGGTTCGAATCCTACCTGTGGCCGAGTTCTTTTTCATCACATATTTTCAATTTTAAAGTTTCGTCTCTTCAGAGATTATGTATGTATGGACGTAATATGTGATAGCTCAAGAAACGTGTAGCCACGTATAAGATCTACGAAATGTATAACCTTTCATATAAAAAAACCGATTACAATCAAACTACTGAGCCGATTTTCATGAAATTTAATTGGGAACAATTTGAAAGTATACTCTTTCAATCAACAGTTCAAATCGGTTCACAAATGACGGAACTATGCGATAACAAACATTATATAAAAAAAATTACGATCGAATTCATAACCTCCTCTTTTTTTGAAGTCGGTTTAAAATACTTTTCCTTATTCGGAAAACATCAGTGATCTTCAAAGTAATAATAGTAAGTCCCCAAAATAATATTCTGCCGTGACATCAAAGGGTAATGGACCAGATCAACAGAACGAATAAATATTAACAGTTAGTGAGTACGGCTAGCGCTTTACTGATAGCGGAAGGAGAAATACAGTGAAATACTACATCAACTCTTTTGACGTGATAACGTCTTAAAAATTGTTGAACGCTAGCTACACGAAAAAGTTTCATGTTCCGTGTGCATGCGAGAGCGCGGAACAAGCAATAGAGAGGCACGATTGGCCTAAGCGTTCGGTTTGTGACGCAACTATCTCTCCTCCACCGTTATCACGTAAAATTATCGTGCGTAACCGACTTTACAAACAAGACAACCAATTTTTCAGAACGCTATTGTTGTTGAATAGGTGTTTTAAAAATATTGTGAGCTTGGTACCTATTGCGCTCAGGTATCACAGTAGGTAATATACTTACGAAATCTTGTTACCAACGCTTGCTTCTACTCGTGGTGGTACTCAAATGGATAATATTTTTTCAAGTTTCCCTTGTGAAGTAGGACTTTACAAATCTTTCTATAGTTACCACCGTCTTATGTGGGCTCGTTTTAAGACGTTAGATAATGGTACGGAACCCTACGTGCGCGAGTCCGACTCGCACTTGGCCAGTTTTTATTTTTTTCGTCTCAGACCAACAAGATGAGATCGGAATATTACGGTGTCAGCCTTAACGCTGCCATACAAACAGAAGCCCTACTGTTGCCCTTAATTTAAATTTCAAGATGGCACTTAAACAATAAAACAAGTTTGTCTTCCGAACTGGGAAATTGTTACTTTTGACAAAACAACATCTTTTAGTCAATAATAAATCACAATCTAACCACACGATATATGATGTATCCATCGTTACCATCCTTATTCCCGAGTAACATAGGCTATATTTTTTGTTTGCTTCTAAAGAATTTTACTAGCCTATGCGTGCAGGCCATTCGTGCAAACAATAGATTAAAAAAAAAATGCGTCTCAAACCCTTTATTTGCGCTTAATTTAAATGCATCTATGGACGTTATATAATGTAGTTCGTAAATTTAATAAAATTCGCTCCTCACAAACCTAATTAAATTAAATTAACGAAGTAAATGATATTCACAAATATTGTTCTCTGAGTTACTAATTAGCATTCATTGATCATAATATCATAATGTTCCAAACTGGAGGCATTAGACACAAACTGAAAATACTAGAAGAGACTTATTTTTCTTCGAATTCAAAATAATATTAAATGCGTAAGTGACTCTGTCGGTTTCTCGGTCGCATCTTCACGTTTCTACCATTTAGATGAAATAGATTTTTAGTCGATTCGCACTAAAAGGGATTGGAAAGACCATGCAAATCGTCTAAGAGCTTTTTTAGAATGGATCCTTTGGCACCATGGCACCACAGTGCCTACTTCAATATTTAATAATAATAAAAAAAAACACGGTAGGTGTCATTCAAGATTTTTTAACGTGATAATGTCTTATAAATCTATGAACACCGGCTACACGCACGAAAAATGTCACGTTCTGGAACAGCAGGAGCAGCAGCAGTAGTAGTAATATCTATCACGCATCGATCTCTCACCGAACTCCCAGGCATCGAACTCTGTCCGAGTTCTTCCATCCAAAAAGAGAATTGTCATTATCGACATATACAAAAAATTGGTAACGGTTAACGTCGGTTAACGGCCTGGAAGTTTTAGTTTCCGTCGCGAATATCAGACTGGGCATCTTAAGCCTCGTCCCAATTTAGACTCAGTGCTTAACCTTTTATTCAAAACTAGCTGTTGCCCGCGGCTCCGCCCGCGTTAATGTCGTTCCCTTGGGAACAGTAGAAATTATAAGAAGTCCATACAAACCCTTCCCCCTCTGCTTTTACATTTCACCTGCATAAATCTTTAGTCCTTAAGGAGGGGATTTTGCCCATTTCACGTACACAGATATTTTTTTTATTGTAATGGAGAACTTCTTATTGTCATATTTCTAACTAAATAAAAAAAATCTATACAAACTTTACCCCGCCTATTTTACCCCTTCAAGGGAAAATTTCGTCCATTTTAACTACACAGATCTTTTTAATTGTAATGTAAATATATATACTTATTTTTATACTTCTACTCGTATGTCCAGAAATGAGAAAATTTTCATACCATCACCCCTCCCCTTTATCCCTTAAGGGGGGAATTTTATACATTTCACCTACACAGATCTTTTTTAATTGTAATCTAGAACGTATACAGCGTGATTTTGAACCTCCTAGCTATATTGAAATCTGGGAATCAGAATCCCTAATGGAACACAGAATTGCAAGAAAAAAAGGTAAAAAAATAAAAATAATAATTTAACCTTCCATAGAAATTCGTCCAGCTGATCGGCGACTTTGTATGGGAATCCTAATTTTCTTTTTAGTTTTTTACCTTTTTTTCTTGCCATCCTGTGCTCCATTAGGGATTCTGATTCCTAGATTTCAATATAGCTAGGGGTTTCAAAATCACATTGTATACTTATTTACATACTTCTAAGTCTAGAAATGAAAAAAAAAACCATACTAACTTTACTCCCCTATTTTATCCCCTCAGGCGAAAATTTCGTCGGTTTTACCTACATACATCTTTTTATTTGTAATCCAGAACGTCCAGAAATGAGAAAATGTCCATACAAACTTACCTTACTGTTATTGTAAAATTCCTTTCTTAGTGCTCATTTACATCATAAAAAGAATCCCTGTGCCAAATTTCAAGTTTTTGGGCACAGTAGTTTCGGCTGTGCGTTGATATATGTATAAGTCAGGTTTGCCTTTGGCTCGCGGCTCCGCCCGCGTAAGTGTCGATTTCTCAGGAACAGTAGAATTACCCGGATATATTATTTTAGTTCACGACTTTCAATGAAACACAACGAAATAACAAAACGAATCCATGTCCCACTAATTAAGGCCTGTGCATGTTGGACATTTTAATTTCCCGCCAATGCGCTCGAAAGGCGGGAAGAGTGACAGCTGTCACCCACACAAAGATGGCGGACAAAATGGCGGCTCATTAGCGCAGATTATGTGTTGGTTCTGGGTTAAAAGTTACTGGAAGTGACGTGATATTGACGCATATGAATATTGATTTGTTCCGTGTTGATCTGGGAGAACAGAATCTTCTTTTCCCGCGCAGACTGTAGAAGTCGGTCGAGGGAATGGGCAAAATCGCTTCTCCGCTTACTATCGCCCTTAAAAACCTCCTTAAAGACCTCCGAATAAGGTCGAAACGTGTCGGCCTATAGCTGACTTTTTAAGACTCACGACTAACCCGTAATTCGCATATTAATAATGTACTAGTGGCTCTGTGAGCTGTAAACCTCGCGACTCTCAAGTCTTATCATCCTTTGATCCTTCCGGCAATTCCGCTATTTTTGACGTGATATCTTATAAGGCAATGAACACCGTCTGCATTCACGGAAAATGTCACGTTCAGGTCAGCGACCTCGGTCCTTTAAGAGGCTATATGTAATGGGTAATATGTATACGTGGGTATATATAATTATTGTTGTTTTTGTTTATTGTCGATTTATAAGACGTCTTATAAATCGATGAACATCGGCTGCATTCACGAAAAATGTCACGTTCCGCGGTAGTAGTAGTATCTATCTATCATGTATCTTTGAGAGTTAAAAAAGAATTAAAATACACGATGGTACGCGCCTATTGCTATACCTTAGTCGGCTTTTACGACATTCAGGGGGCGAAATGGAGTGGTACTTTATCCGGAAACCACACGGAATGACTGCCAGGAATATGGTGAGTTGAACAGTGATCAATTTACAATATAAATTAGAGACAGCACAAGAACACGCACACACCACCACTACTACCCGCGTCACGAATATCAGACTCAAAAGAAATTACCACGTAGGCGCCAATGTAACGTATCACTGATTTATGATCTACGAGGGAGATAACAAAAACAACAGCTAATACGCCACAAAAATTATTAATATATTATCTATACATATAATAAAACAGTAAAAATATTTTGTCTGTACAATTAGATTTTTTGACTGAAATGGATAGAGGGACACTTAAAAAGAATAACAGAAAGAAAAAAATTTTTTTTCGAATTTCTTGTCTGTCTGTCTGTCTTTCTGTCTGTCTGTATGTATGATCACGATTATCTCCGAAAATACTGAACCGATTTACTTCAAACTTTCACCAATTTCTTTGTTTTAACTCGGCAAAACATTTAAAGATTGTTTCATCAAAAACGGTTCATTAAAAAAAAGTTATCGTCATTTGAATGAACTCAAGGCATGAGTTTGCCTGCAAACATATAGCAAAAATAAAATAAAATAACAAGTGACTTATGAAAATTAAAATCCAAAGTCAATCCATCATCAATAAACGACAGCATTATACCTATCCATACTATCCATAGTAATCCATACTAATAAAAAAGGAGAAGCTGACTGACTGACTGACATATCAACGCAGGGCCTAAACTATAAAGGTTAGGAACTTGAAATTTTGCACAGGGGTTCCTTTTATAACGTAGGGGAGCACTAAGAAAGTATTTTTGGAAATTATCTCCTAAGGGGGTAAAACGGGTTGCAAAGTTAGTATGAAACTTTGTCGTTTTTGAAGTTATTCGAATGAAATTCAGCATGAAGGTTCTTTACTGAAAGGTATGAAACACGAGTAAAATATGTTACTCAAAAATTATCCCTTAAACTTGCAATTTGGCACAGTAGTTTCGGCTGTGCGTTGATATATGTATAAGTCAGGTTTGCCTTTGGCTCGCGGCTCCGCCCGCGTAAGTGTCGATTTCTCAGGAACAGTAGAATTACCCGGATATATTATTTTAGTTCATGACTTTCAATGAAACACCGTAATATTGAATTTCAATTGAATAACTTAAAAAACGGAAAGTTTCATACTGACTTTGCATCCCCGTTATACCCCTTTAAGGGATGATTTTTGAGAAAAATATTTAACTCATGTTTCATGCCTTTCAGTAAAGAACCTTCATGCTGAATTTCATTCAACTAACTTCAAAAATGGCAAAGTTTTATGCTTACTTTGCACCCCTATTTTACCCCCTTAAGGGATAATTTTTGAGTAACATATTTTACTCGTGTTTCATACCTTTCAGTAAAGAACCTTTGCTGAATTTCATTCGAATAACTTCAAAAACGACAAAGTTTCATACTAACTTTGCAACCCGTTTTACCCCCTTAGGAGATAATTTCCAAAAATACTTTCTTAGTGCTCCCCTACGTTATAAAAGGAACCCCTGTGCAAAATTTCAAGTTCCTAACCTTTATAGTTTAGGCCCTGCGTTGATATGTCAGTCAGTCAGTCAGCTTCTCCTTTTTTATTAGTATGGATTACTATGGATAGTATGGATAGGTATAATGCTGTCGTTTATTGATGATGGATTGACTTTGGATTTTAATTTTCATAAGTCACTTGTTATTTTATTTTATTTTTGTTATATGTTTGCAGGCAAACTCATGCCTTGAGTTCATTCAAATGACGATAACTTTTTTTTAATGAACCGATTTTGATGAAACAATCTTTAAATGTTTTGCTGAGTTAAAACAAAGAAATTGGTGAAAGTTTGAAGTAAATCGGTTCAGTATTTTCGGAGATAATCGTGATCATACATACAGACAGACAGAAAGACAGACAGACAGACAGACAAGAAATTCAAAAAAAAATTTTTTTGCTTTCTGTTATTCTTTTTAAGTGTCCCTCTATCCATTTCAGTCAAAAATTCTAATTGTACAGACAAAATATTTTTACTGTTTTATTATATGTATAGATAATATATTAATAATTTTTGTGGCGTATTAGCTGTTGTTTTTGTTATCTCCCTCGTAGATCATAAATCAGTGATACGTTACATTGGCGCCTACGTGGTAATTTCTTTTGAGTCTGATATTCGTGACGCGGGTAGTAGTGGTGGTGTGTGCGTGTTCTTGTGCTGTGTCTAATTTATATTGTAAATTGATCACTGTTCAACTCACCATATTCCTGGCAGTCATTCCGTGTGGTTTCCGGATAAAGTACCACTCCATTTCGCCCCCTGAATGTCGTAAAAGCCGACTAAGGTATAGCAATAGGCGCGTACCATCGTGTATTTTAATTCTTTTTTAACTCTCAAAGATACATGATAGATAGATACTACTACTACCGCGGAACGTGACATTTTTCGTGAATGCAGCCGATGTTCATCGATTTATAAGACGTCTTATAAATCGACAATAAACAAAAACAACAATAATTATATATACCCACGCAAGCCTCTTAAAGGACCGAGGTCGCTGACCTGAACGTGACATTTTCCGTGAATGCAGCCGGTGTTCATTGCCTTATAAGATATCACGTCAAAAATAGCGGAATTGCCGGAAGGATCAAAGGATGATAAGACTTGAGAGTCGCGAGGTTTACAGCTCACAGAGCCACTAGTACATTATTAATATGCGAATTACGGGTTAGTCGTGAGTCTTAAAAAGTCAGCTATAGGCCGACACGTTTCGACCTTATTCGGAGGTCTTTAAGGAGGTTTTTAAGGGCGATAGTAAGCGGAGAAGCGATTTTGCCCATTCCCTCGACCGACTTCTACAGTCTGCGCGGGAAAAGAAGATTCTATTCTCCCAGATCAACACGGAACAAATCAATATTCATATGCGTCAATATCACGTCACTTCCAGTAACTTTTAACCCAGAACCAACACATAATCTGCGCTAATGAGCCGCCATTTTGTCCGCCATCTTTGTGTGGGTGACAGCTGTCACTCTTCCCGCCTTTCGAGCGCATTGGCGGGAAATTCAAATGTCCAACATGCACAGGCCTTAATTAGTGGGACATGGATTCGTTTTGTTATCGAATGAATACAGGGGTTTTAATAAAGGAAGTGAACCTGGGTAAACAAACATAGATGAGGATGCACATATATATTATCACGTCTTTTTCTCTTGCGGGGTAGACAGCGCACTGCTCTCTATAAGACCTGAAAGCCACGTTTAGCATGTTGGTGGAAAACGCAATCAGAATAGTGATGGGTTGATAGCCGCATCGCCTATATGATTCCTTAAATTAACGCCCATTTCCCCAAACTAACAAAAACAGTTATTGATATTTTTATAAGTGTTTTTATTTTGCATTCACATTGCTATTTTGATACGAGGGGGGTCAAAAAGTTCGCGGAATGGAGGGGTTAGCGGGGGGTGGGGGACCTGCCGCAGGTAGTAACTAATGAGCAACTCTTTGTGAGTATATATGCCAAGTTTGAACCCGATTGTGTCACAAGACCGACACGGTTGCGGCCACTCCCCCCCTCACACGTCCAGACGGCTCCATCGCCTTCGATGATGATGAAAAAGCTGAATGCCTAGCAGACAGCCTGGAGAGCCAATGCTCCCCTAGTCGTGAGCCAGTAGACCCCGATCACCTTCGCGAGGTGGAATCGCACGTAGAACGCTTCGTGGCTTCTAAGACGATCCCACCGAATACCCCCCTTGCCCCGACGACACTTGACGAAGTGAAGTCAATCATCCGCGATCTCAAACCCCGGAAAGCGCCCGGCGCTGACGGACTCTCGAACGGAGTGCTCAAATGCCTCCCACAGACCCTCCTCCTCCTGCTCGTAAGCATCTTCAATGCTTGTCTTGCAAATTGCACTTTTCCAGCCGCCTGGAAAGAAGCAATCGTGATCGGGATCCCTAAACCAGGCAAAGACCTGAAGAACCCCTCCTCCTACCGGCCTATCAGTCTTTTGAACTGTATAGGCAAGATCTACGAACGGATCATCCTCAAAAGACTCAAGGACTACGTAGAGTCCCAAAAGTCTCATCCCCGACGAACAGTTTGGATTCCGGGCCAAACACGCGTGTCACCACCAACTGCACCGCCTCACGGAGCATATTCTCAAGTTGAGAAATTGGGGACGTCCTACGGGAGCACTCTTCTTCGATGTAGCGAAAGCCTTCGACAAAGTCTGGCATTCGGGCTTGATATCCAAGTTGACCAACTTGGGCCTGCCGGATAGTCTCGTGCACATCATACGAGACTTTTTGTCGAATCGGTCTTTTCGGTACAGAGTAGAGGGATGCCTCTCGAGGCCCCGTCCCATCAGAGCCGGCGTCCCGCAAGGCGCTGTTCTCTCGCCCCTCCTTTATTCGCTGTACACAAGCGATATCCCAAAGACCCCAGATGTAGAAGTGGCACTATTCGCCGACGATACGGCCCTCTACACGTCCCATCACCTTAAAACGGTCATCGTGAATCGTCTTCAGTCCGCCGTGGACGCTCTCGGCGGGTGGTTCAAGAGGTGGCGCATCGAAGTTAATCCGGAGAAAAGCACAGCTGTGTTTTTCTCAAAGGATAACCAAGCTGTGACACGTCGAAAAATCACCATGTCCGGAGCAGAACTCCCCTCGTTAGGATCAGTATCGTTGTACGGAAAGCCCATTCAGTGGGCAGGCAAGGCTAAATACCTTGGAGTCGTACTCGATAGCGCGATGACCTTCGGCCCCCACATCACCAAAGTCCGCAACCATGCCGCCTTCGTATTAGGCCGTCTCCACCCCATGATAGGCAATGCTAAGATGTCACTTAGAAATAAGTTGACACTCTATAAGCTTTGCGTCCGCCCTATCATGACCTACGCCGGCGTAGTCTTCTCCCATATCGCGCCCTCCCACATCGATCGGCTGCAACGATTGCAGAACCGTTTCGTCACCCGTGCCACGAATACGAGTCACCACCGGTACTTGCGCATGACAGACTTACACCGTGACCTAGATCTCCCATCCATTCGCGGCTATCTCAAAAACGCCTCCAAGCGTTACTTTGAGAAAGCCGCACGCCACCCCAACCCGTTAGTAGTGCAAGCTGCTAACTACTCCCCCAACTTACACGATACGACCTTACGTCGTAGACGTCCTAGGAACGTACTAGACGATCCCGATGATCCTATTGACATCGCACAAACCCGCCCCGACCCCTCTTCGGCTCCGAACAGCCAGAGGAATCCCACTATCCGACCCCGTCGCACTCGCCACCGGAATAGAGTGCGTAGAGTAGGATTAGCTCCGATTACTGGTGACCGCCCGGCGGTCCCGGGTGACTTGCACCCAGGATAGGCCCTTCTGGCAACGTAGCTTTCGGCCCATAAGGCAAAAGATGAGAGTTGCTGCTCTCTAAAGGCTTTTGCCATTGTTTCTCAGATTGGCCCTTCAGGCTTGCATGCACGCATACGCGGCCCATCAGGCAATACGAGAGTTTGCTGTCTCTCCAAGCCTTGCGCACACAGGCAACGCCCAAAGCCGAGGTCCGTCCCTCCTGGGGGCCCTTTGGTGATGTTGTCTATAAAGGTTGAGGGCACTCTGCCCTCACCTCAAATGCCCGGTGAAGTAGCGAAAGCTCACTTGGAGCTAGCTACATAGTCCTTTCAAAAAAAAAAAAAAAAAAAAAAAAAAAACGATTGTGTCAAGAAAGTTACTACAGAGGACCAAGTCCTGACCAGTCCCCTCACCGCCTCTACCAAGAGGTAGAAGAGAAGGCCCGCGAACTATTGTGTCAATAACTTTTGACCTGTCGTCGATCAAACAAGTGAATCCGGAAGAAAAACTTGAACATGGAAAAAATCGAGTTTCGTGCCCTCATAAAGTTCCTCACTAAGCAAGGAAAACCACCTCAGACATTTTTGGAAGAAATGTCATCAGTATACGGGGACTCTTGCCCTGGGAAAACCATGGTGTACAAGTGGAATAGCCTTTTCAAGCAAGGCAGAGAGTCTCTTGAAGACGACCCTCGCTCAGGACGGCCGATCGAGGCCACCACCTCAAACATCGTTGAAAAAGTGGAGAATCTTATACTGGAGGATACTCGTTTGAAGAAGAAACAACTTGCAGAAATGGTTGGAGTATCACCTACAACCATTTTAAATATTCTACACGACAATCTTGGGATGTCAAAAGTCAGCGCAAGATGGGTGCCAAGAATGCTCACACCACCACAGAAACAGCTGCGCGTCGAGTATTCAAAGGAGTTTTTAGACCTCTGTAGCGCCGACAAGGAAGGAATTTTTGCAAGACTTGTTACTGCAGATGAAACTTGGGTTCATCATTATGAGCCAGAGTCGAAGCAAGAGTCTATGCAGTGGCATAAAAAGGGTCAGCCCCCCCTAAGAAATACAGGGTGTCACAATCGGCTGGAAAAATCATGGCAACTGTTTTTTGGGATACAGAGGGTATTTTACTAATAGATTATAAAGATAAGGGTGTTTCTATAACGGGAGAATACTACGCTAATCTACCGAGACAATTAAAAGAAGCAATCAAGGAGAAAAGGCGGGGAAAGTTGACAAAAGGTGTGCTTCTTTTGCATGACAACGCACCGGTACACAAGAGCCGCGTTGCGATGGCTGCCCTTTATCACTGTGGCTTCGAAATGTTAAACCATCCTCCCTATAGTCCAGACTTAGCCCCCTATGATTATTTTTTATTTCCCAAATTAAAAAAAGAGCTTCGTGGGAAGAAATTTTCCGACGATGAAGAAGTCAAGTCGGCGATTTCGGCCTATTTTGAGGACAACGACGGTATTAATAAGTTAATAGAGAGATCTGAAAAATGTATTCGACTTAAGGGGGAATATATTGAAAAAGAAAAATAGTACAGTATTTTTACCTCCCTTCCCCTCCGTTCCGCGAACTTTTTGACCCCCCCTCGTATACTCATAATAAATGAAGAAATAAAATATGCAATACTTTCACTTGATCCGGCGACCTAGGTCTATGTATGTATGCCCGCCCGGGTCTATGTATGTATTTTATTTCTTAATTTATTAAGAACAGTTATTGAATTAAAGAAGACACTGGCATGTATAGTGTATTTTGATAAATTGGTAACTAGATCTCATTGATCTTCATAAGGTACTTCGAAATGTCCATTACCTCTGTTATTTTAACGAAACGACCTCTATATGTCCGACTCACACTTGTCCATTACTTTTTCCACGCTCACATACTGACAACAACATAACTTAACATTAAAAAGCTTGTAGCTAAGTGAAATTTATCTTAAATACATACATTTCATTAAATACCGTCGACCAGTTCCCAGCGCGCCCAGTTGGACTTTCCAATATGAATTTACTTTCGCTAGCACTCCCGTTCGCTTTAATGTGAATTTGGATCAGTTTTTTTTTTTTGACAAATCACACAGATTGACCTAGGTACCCAAAGTAAGTTCGAGACTTGTGTTATGGGATACTAACTCAACGATACTATATTTTATAACAAATACATATATAGATACACATCCAAGACCCAGGGCAATCTGAAAAAGATCATTTTCCATCTTGACCTGGCCGGGGATCGAACCCGGTAACTCCGTGTCGCAGGCTGGCGTGTTGACCGCTGCGCCACGGAGCTAGTCAAAGTTACATCATCATCATCATCATTTCAGCCGAAGACCACTGCTGGACGAAATTCTCTCCCAAAAATTCTTCGTTCCATGTGAGGATATTGTAATACTCACCACGCTTGGCAGGCGGGTTGGCGAGCGCAGTTTCTTTAGCTTCTTGTGCTTTCGACGTTGCTACCCATGGGTTCGATTCCCACCGGAAGCATACTAACAGCCTCCGTGGTCCAGTGGTTAAGGCGCTTGTAAACGCCTGTTGACCCGGGGGTCGTGGGTTCGATTCCCACCGGAAGCATACTTTGTTTAGTTGTTTCCAGTTTGGTTAGGACATTGCAGGCTTGAATCACCTGATTGTCTGATAATAAAGATGATTCCGTGCTTCGGAAGTCACGTTAAGCCGGTGGTCCCGGCTGCCATCTGGTAGTCGTTAAAGGAACCACGTCAGAGGCCGAGAGGCGGTTCCGAAGAACTCTGACACCAGGGTGTGCATGGTCGATTGACCGTGACACCTACTCGAAATGAATGATGACCCATGGGAAGCATTTTAAAGGAAAGGAATTTGTTGGATTTGGGAAGGGTTCGAAGGTATTGAGATACTAATCACTCGGATGAACGGGAAGCCAGTAGCAGTTAGGGAGGCCGGGCGCGTACCCGATGCTATACCTGCAACCACCGGACAGGCAGTTGAGGCACAGATTACTAAATAGTTTGGTTGAGGATGACCACAGGATGACACCCTGAGCTCCCGTACTAGTAGGCATGAAACCTTTTCCATACTACCTTATAGAGTAAATGCGAAACAGCAAACAAACATCTGTAAAAATACACAAGTGGATTATTTCAAAAAAATAAATAACAATCGACTGCCTTTTTGACAGTTTACGTCAGCCATATAATTTTTTTGCTAACGTCACATAGTCTATGACACTCCGGAGAAGAATACGAATCTAATTATTAAGCCGTTTAGGCTACAGGAGACGACAATGAAACAGACAAACTTACATACATACGCGCGAAACACATTACTCTCCTTCTGGGTAGGTCAGTCGGGTAAAAACAAGTATTCCCCGGTATCGAACCTATGACCTTTAAGTAAGCGGAGAAGCGCGTTAACCACTGCGCCTCGCCACAGGGGCCTTCAATGTAATCTGCTTAATCTTTGATTAAATCTGATAGGCGGCTTGTTGTTTCCAACTAACTGGACTTTCCAATAATAATGTGAGAGAGAGTGGTCGAGTCGGACACGAGAAAGGAAAAGTGCCCTTACCGGGCGGTTACAGAAAGAAATCTAAGTGTACGTCTTGACAAGCTTGCAGCTTTTACTAGAAGGCTGGATTCCTTAAAGCGCACATCATCGCTAGGCCATGCGGCTTGCAACCCGTCTGTTCACACGACGGCTTCAAAAAAGATGTATCATGTTTTCAGCTACTCTTTGATTTCGGTTTGGGAGAGAAAAAACCAGCCAAGTGCGAGTCGGGCTTGTGCACGGGTTCCGTACATTAAATACATCATCATCATCATCAGGTCCCTTTTAGTCTCCACTACAGGAGCACGACCCTCTCTGCACTACTAGAGCCATACTTGGCCAGAGCAGCCAGAGGACTTGGCCTACACTCTCCACGCTGGCCAGAAGGGTTGGAGAGGTGTCTTAGATGTTTATAAGCTTTGTTTAGCTTGTATTTCCTAAGTCGCCTTCTACGACATCCACGGGAAGACTTGGAGTGGTCCTATTCTACTCTGCCGGATACCACACGGCTACATTAAATACAAGTATGAAATTATTAAAAATATTTTTTATTATATGATGTTATTAAACTTCTAAGCCGACGCAATCAAAAGATACAGCCAGGGCTTGTTACCGGTACCAAATTCCCATTGTAAGTACCGGTAAGTACCGTTTACCATTACTATTATATCATTCGTTATTCTTTAGACAATGCAATCGGACGTGTGTTCTAAAAACAAATAACAATAAGTGCATAAGTGCAAAACTGTGACCTAGTGAAACATTGACCGTACTGACATTCGTTTATTATTGCATAGTTACGAAATGCAATAGTATAAATTAAAAATAATGGAAGAAGTTAGCAGTCCCTTCAATCGAAGTGCGCTGACTCGGCGTAGTCCTCCATCCACGCCCTCAACCCTTCAGCCAGAACCCAGGCATATCCCGCGGGAAGATGAGCCTCCTGAGATCATTACTACGCCTGAAATACAAAATTGGATGACGTCTATTGACCAGTGCCTAAAGGAGGTGTGTTTAATATCTAGTGAAGGTAAACTGAACTCTGAGCAGAAGTTAAGAATTAGCGCCCTGTGTCGTAAATTAGGCCATGGTACCTCACCAATGGCCGTCCAGTACCAGTCGCTCAAACAAAAGGCAATTCAAGCGCATGCCACCATTCAAGCCCTCAAGGAAAAGCAAGACCTCACGAAACAAATTACGGACCTACAAAATACCATCAAAGAGTCCGTTAAACCAATGGGAGGAGCAGTATCCTTTGCAGAAATGGTAAAAAAAGGTGAACGGAATTTCGTCCAGCCGACTCACGTAAGCTCAATAGCCATTTATCCAACCTTTTACTTTGAGACAATTTACTTTGCGTGCTTCCGCCACCAGTTAGTTCATGCAAACTATTGCTGGCCAGCGCCCACCCACTACTGTTAGTCCCTTCATACCCGCCACCAATAGTTGATGCATGCAACCCTGGTCGATACTGCTGCATCCGTTGAGGCTGCAGCAATGTCGGCCGTCGTGCTCGCGACACGTGTTTCGCCTCTACACGAGGCATCTTCAGGCAGTGAACCCTAGATGTTGATCCTTCGAATGACAAGCAACGAATGACAAAAATTACGCCGTATTGCCGCCTTTTATACTATCTGGGAGGGGGGAGGGGCTTGATCGTTATTTTGGTTTTGTATTGAAAATATATTTAATAATGGGGAATTATTCAAATCTATTTGTTTATTTATCAAAGTAATATTTGACCTTTTATGTTTATTTATTTCTAATTGCTCCCATATACTCATTTTTAATCCCTTATCCGCTGTATGTAATATTTTGTATGTGTGATTATTTACTAATGTGTGATTATTTTCCAATAGATGTTCTGCAAAATGTGATCGATCGGGGTGATTATTTTTAAACGCGTTGATATGTTCGTTATAACGAATTTTAAAATTACGTCCTGTTTGTCCAATATAAACTTGTTGACAATCATCGCAAGTTAATTTATATATACCGGATTTTTTATCTGATTGAATTTTGTCTTTAGTATTACAAAGTGATTTTAATGTTTTGTTTGTTTTGAGAGCAATATGAATATTGTTTTTTCAACAAACAAACAAAACATTAAAATCACTTTGTAATACTAAAGACAAAATTCAATCAGATAAAAAATCCGGTATATATAAATTAACTTGCGATGATTGTCAACAAGTTTATATTGGACAAACAGGACGTAATTTTAAAATTCGTTATAACGAACATATCAACGCGTTTAAAAATAATCACCCCGATCGATCACATTTTGCAGAACATCTATTGGAAAATAATCACACATTAGTAAATAATCACACATACAAAATATTACATACAGCGGATAAGGGATTAAAAATGAGTATATGGGAGCAATTAGAAATAAATAAACATAAAAGGTCAAATATTACTTTGATAAATAAACAAATAGATTTGAATAATTCCCCATTATTAAATATATTTTCAATACAAAACCAAAATAACGATCAAGCCCCTCCCCCCTCCCAGATAGTATAAAAGGCGGCAATACGGCGTAATTTTTGTGCCCATAAGGCAAAAGATGAGAGTTGCTGCTCTCTAAAGGCTTTTGCCATTGTTTCTCAGATTGGCCCTTCAGGCTTGCATGCACGCATACGCGGCCCATCAGGCAATACGAGAGTTTGCTGTCTCTCCAAGCCTTGCGCACACAGGCAACGCCCAAAGCCGAGGTCCGTCCCTCCTGGGGGCCCTTTGGTGATGTTGTCTATAAAGGTTGAGGGCACTCTGCCCTCACCTCAAACGCCCGGTGAAGTAGCGAAAGCTCACTTGGAGCTAGCTACATAGTCCTTTCAAAAAAAAAAAAAAAAAAAAAAAGTAATTTTTGTCATTCGTTGCTTGTCATTCGAAGGATCAACATCTAGGGTTCACTGCCTGAAGATGCCTCGTGTAGAGGCGAAACACGTGTCGCGAGCACGACGGCCGACATTGCTGCAGCCTCAACGGATGCAGCAGTATCGACCAGGGTTGCATGCATCAACTATTGGTGGCGGGTATGAAGGGACTAACAGTAGTGGGTGGGCGCTGGCCAGCAATAGTTTGCATGAACTAACTGGTGGCGGAAGCACGCAAAGTAAATTGTCTCAAAGTAAATGTAGCTTTGACTTCCGCAAAGTAACACCTGAGTCTATTAACTATTTATCCAACCGACAAATTAAAATCCAGCGAGGAGACTAAGACCCTTGTACAAAAAATTATCAGGCCTGAGGATATGAAACTGCAAGTAAGAGGGATGCGTATGACGAGGAATGGCGGCGTCATTATTAGCACGGAAAGTAAGGATGACGTCGAAAAATTGAAGAAATCGGCTCAACTTACTACCTCTGGCCTCACCGTGGATGACACGCATAAGCGCAGGCCCAGAGTAGTTATCATCGAAATGCCCTCAACTATGCAGGAATCTGAAGTTTTTAGCTGTCTCTACCAACAGAACTTAAGCGGTAAACTGCAAGGCATGAGTTACGAAGAATTTTTGACCTCTACCAAATTGAGCCATAAGTCTGGTAAAAAAGACGCTGAGAGATGTAACTATGTCATTGAAGTTACCGCTAATATTCGCAAGGCCATTATTACACAAGACAGGGTATTCGTGCATTGGACGTCATGCCCTGTACGAGATTTCACACTTGTAACAAGGTGTTTCAAGTGTCAGCAGTACGGACATGCGGCCAAGTCATGCCGAGCGGATGACGTCACATGCGGACATTGTGGGCTAGTAGGTCACGGTATTAAAGACTGCACAAAGAAGTCTGAGCCATCGAAATGTGCAACTTGCTTGCATTTTAAAAAACCATGTGGTCATAAAACTGGTGACACTGAGTGCCCTGCAAGGTTAATGGCTGAAAAGAGGTACATAAACAGTATTGACTATGAAGGCGCCTAAGAGCGCCACTTATCTCATTTCTTTCAGCACTTTAGTTTTTTAAATAGTTAAATATTATACATAATGTCGCATATTTTTTTTTTTTTTTTTTTTTTTTTAAGCATATGTGTGGTATTGTTATATATTTATATTGTATGTATGTATGTATGTGTATTTATAGGACTTCATGTATGTATTGTATGTTATAATTTTACAAATCAAGAGGAAAGATCGCAATAAAATTTTCAATTACTTCCTGAAGAATATATGTAAAATGTAAATATGTTTGCTGCAAAGGCGTATAATGTATTAATTTACTGTTGACAACTTTTTGGCCGGATATGTATCATATCATTGTTAAATTGTATTTTTAATTATAAGAATGGCTGTTGTTGTTACAAATAAATAAAATAAAATAAAAAATAAAATAAATTAGTAACTGAGCTAGATAAGATCTCTATTGCTGTGTCAAAGATCTGTGAGGCCGATAGTTGTAAATTACTTTTATCCTCATACAAAATTAATAATTCTCTTCTTATACTAAACCAAAATATATGCAGTATATCAAAAAACATACCTCAAGTTCTTTTACTTTCGGCTAGAATGGATATCCACTTAGATATCATTGTTCTCACTGAGTGTTGGCTATCATCTAATACTAATGTACAAATACCTCAATTGGATGGATATTCACACTATTGCAGTACTAATAACATCCTACAGAATGATGGAGTAGTTGTATATGTAAATCAATCTGTTACAGATGTTGTAACTGTCTCACATACTCTCCTTGATGCAAACAGTGTGGTATTAAAAATAGGTCAACACTCTGCCATTATAGCTATTTACCGTTCTCCGTCAAATAGAAATATAACAAACTTCCTGAGTACTCTTGACACTATTCTTTATAACTTGCGATCTTTTAAAAATGTAATTATTGTAGGCGATATTAACATAGACATTTCCAAAAATAACGATGATGACAGTAGTTCTAATTACTTAAATCTCTTGGCATACCATGGACTACTTCCAGCTCACAATCTTCCAACACGAATTAATTCTTGCTTAGATCATTTCATGTTAAAAACAAGCGGTTATGCAAAGTGTTTGGTAATCGATACAGTCCTAACTGACCATGTCCCAGTTTTACTTGCATGTTGCAATAGGGGATTTTAACAGTCATAGCACTACTTGGGGTTACAATGAAACGGATGAAAGCGGCAGAGCTGTGGAGAATTGGTCTGAGGTAAATGATTTGGAACTAATTCATAGTTCAAGGCTCCCACCATCTTTCAACAGTAGCCGCTGGAAGCGGGGCTACAACCCGGACCTCCTGTTTGTGAGCTCCACCATCTCCCAGAATACGGTAAAGTCTCTATGTAACCCAATTCCTAAGACCCAACACAGGCCAATCATGTGCTCTATCCAGGCAATCATTAAACCAACCATAGTTCCATTCCGACGTCGGTTTAACTTCGCCAAGGCAAACTGGGAGGCGTACGCAGCGAAAGTGGATGCAAACCTGGTCGATATATGTCCTATACCGGATAATTACGACAGATTTGTCAAGGTTATCTGGAAGGCATCTCGGCAATATATCCCTCGTGGCTGCAGTACTGCCTACATTCCGGGCCTTACGAGTAGTGCCGCGGAGTTATTGGATGAGTATACATCCCTATTTTCCTTGGATCCTTACTCTGAAGACACAGTATCTATGGGTGGGGAGCTCATGTCTAAAATTGCAGAAAACCGTCAGCAAAAGTGGGTTGACCTTGTGGACTCTGTAGATATGACCCAAAATAGCAAAAAGGCTTGGAGCACCCTCGGAAAATTAACCAGCGACCCCCCGGCAGCTGTACAACCTGGCCCAGTGACCGCAAATCAAGTAGCACACCAATTACTCCTCAACGGTAAACCCCCACACAAACCTAAGCAGCCGAAACGATCAAAACTAATAGAGGATAGTGCACACAACATCAGCAGCCCTTTCACAATTCAGGATCTTGCGACTTCCATTAGAGACCTAAAAAATGGGAAAGCTTGTGGCATTGATGAAATATCTGTAGAACAACTTAAAAACCTCGGTCCAAAAGCGGGTACATGGCTTCTTTCTATGTTCAATTGCTGTGTCAGTTCTACTAGGATCCCAAAAAAATGGAGAAAAGCTAAGGTAATAGCATTACTTAAACCGGGCAAATCACCAGAAGACCCAAAAAATTATCGACCCATCTCATTACTTTGTCACACTTTCAAATTATTTGAACGACTCTTACTTGACAGACTGACTAGGACTATAGACCCTCAACTAACACCTGACCAGGCTGGATTTCGTCCAGGCAAATCTTGTTGCGCACAAGTCCTCAACCTGACGCAGCACATCGAGGATGGATTCGAGCACGGGTTGGTTACGGGAGCAGTGTTTGTCGACCTTAGCGCAGCCTATGATACTGTAAACATCCAACTTTTATTAGAGAAGGTGATGAACTTTACTAAAGATCAACCCTTTATTAACATCCTGGGTGAAATGCTGCGCAATCGTCGATTTCAGGTTTTTCTCCATAATCAGAAAAGTCGATGGCGGTCCCAAAAAAACGGCCTCCCACAGGGTAGTGTCTTAGCACCTACCCTATTTAACATATATACGAACGACCAACCCCAAAATCCAGCAACTCGTCGCTTTATATATGCCGATGACCTAGCGCTCACGTCTCAAGCGGAGAACTTCGAGACGGTTGAAACCCATCTCTCATCGGCCCTTACCCAGTTGACGGGCTACTACAGGGATAACTCATTGAGACCAAACCCCACAAAGACGGAGTCGTGTGCTTTTCACCTGCGGAACCAGGAGGCTCACCGAAAGTTAAAAATTTCGTGGGACGGCGTAGATGTTCAACACAATGATACACCAAAATATCTCGGTGTAACGCTGGATCGTTCCCTTACATTCAAAGTTAACTGTCGGAACCTGAAGTCCAAAGTATGTTCGCGTAATAACATTCTACGACGTCTCACCACCACCTGCTGGGGAGCATCACCTCATGTGCTTCGCACTAGCTGTTTGGCTCTGTGCTACTCTGCCGGAGAGTATGCGTGTCCTGTCTGGGCCCGCTCCACTCACGCCAAAGAGGTAGATGTTTCCCTCAATGCCTCTTGTCGGATTGTCACTGGTGCATTAAGGCCGACACCGCTTTCTCATCTATACACCCTATCTGGAATGGCACCACCGGACGTACGACGCAACATCATAAGTGCAGTGGAGAAATACAAACAGGAGCAAGATAAACGCCATCCACTTTATGGGCAAATCCCTGCATCCTCACGACTCAAGAGTCGCAATAGTTTCTTGAGGCAATCTAATACAAGCGCCACAGAAGCTCCTAAGGCCAGATTAGAGCAATGGCTAAAGAAATACCCACCATCACCAAACCATATACCGCCTGCTGAGAAATTACCACCGGGTAGCAATTTGCCCTGGCCAGTCTGGAAGTCTTTAAATAGACTGCGGGCTGGTGTTGGCAGATGCCACGAAAACAGAGTCAGGTGGGGCTTCTCCAGCAATAGTGAGTGCGACTGCGGTGCTATTCAATCTATGGATCACCTCTTGGTGTGCCCACAAAGCCCAGCTTCTTGTTCCCAGCGGGATCTGAATGAGGCAAACGAACGGGCAATCATGGTGGCAAAGCACTGGTCAAAACTTATTTAAAATGTATATATAGCCATTTTACGACTCGATAGAAGAAGACTTGCATTGTCATCTAAAACAAGCCTTAACAGGCGAAAATATAACAATGTTCAGGTGAATCATGCTATACTTGCTACAGAGATTAAAAATAGTGATCTATCTCCGATTTTTGACTCATCTGATCCTAACTTTGCAGCAACCTATCTTATAAATACGATAAATAGATGTTTACATACCAGCTCTACAGTTACATCCGTACCCTGCCGTAAACGTTCCTTAAAGCCGTGGATTACTCCAGGTCTGTTAAGATGTCTGAGAAACAGAGACAAAATGCATAAAAATCTCAAATTAGATCCTAGTAATTATATTCTTAGAGTAACTTATACCCGTTATCGTAACTATTTATGTAATACTATTAAAAAGCAAAAGAGAATATACGAAAGAGGAGAGTTAAATAAAGCGGGATTAAATCCAAAAAAACTGTGGCAGGCAATCCGAAAAGTTACTGACACCAACAAATGCGTTAATAAATCAGAGTCCCTCCTTTCTATTAAAAGTACACCTTTAGAATCAATTGATAGCATCAACCAGTTTTTCTCAAACGTAGGAAAAATATTAGCAGATAAAATCACGCCTACCCGAAGTAATCATACATACATGCTACCTGCTCCTTTACCTAAACCTGACTCCTTTGTCCTCAATACCGTTGAGGAATATGAAATAAGCAGCATTATTGACTCTTTAAAGACTGATGCTGCCCCGGGGTGGGACAATATTTCATCCAAAATTCTTAAAATATACAAATCCCAATTGTGTTCGGCCATCACCCATATTTGTAATCTATGTATTACAACGGGTATTTTTCCTAGTGTTTTCAAAATTGCCGTTGTCCATCCGATATTCAAATCTGGAGATAGCGATCAGGTTAATAACTACCGTCCCATATCAATATTGCCAGCATTATCCAAAATCATTGAAGGAATTATGAGTAAAAGTCTTATTAATTACCTTGAGAAAAACACACTTCTTTTGGATAATCAGTTTGGTTTCCGTTCGGGTAGATCCACCTCTCAGGCAGTTGCAGTACTTGTCGACAATGTTGTTAAAGCTCTCGATTCTGACACCCGCTGTCTTGTAATTTACCTTGATCTGAGTAAGGCATTCGATACCGTCTTGATTTCTCTACTTATTTCAAAGTTGGAAAAAATTGGCATTCGTGGAACACAGCTAGAGTTATTTCGTGACTATCTGACCAGCCGAACACAACGTGTAAAAGTAGGTAATTACACTAGTTCGGACCAAAAAATACAATTTGGAGTCCCACAAGGAAGTATATTGGGTCCAAACTTATTCCTGGTGTATGTAAATGATTTGTGCAATCTACTTCTTCGAAATTGTAAAATAGTGTCCTTTGCTGATGACACTGCACTGATATTTACGGGCAAAACCTGGTCAGATACATTTAAATCAGCTCAAATAGGTTTGGATTGTGTTAAACAGTGGTTGAATGAGAATTTCCTAACACTGAATGTCGGTAAAACTAAATACATGGCGTTCAGTATAAGAAACAAAAATCGCCCAGATCCCAACATACACAAGTTGTTTGCCCACTCTCAAGCAACAGCAGATTGCTTTAGTAGTTCTTGCGAATGCCCAACCCTAGAGATGACAAACACCACAACTTATCTCGGAGTCTTAATTGATTCCAACCTTAACTTTGCCCCACATACAATACAACTCTCAGCTCGAATCAGGAAGCTCCTATACATATTTAAAAAAATGCGATATATAGCGGATGCCAATATACTTCGTATGACATATTTAGACTTATGTCAATCAATTATATCATATTGTATTACATCCTGGGGAGGAGCCGCAAAGTCTCATCTTCTTTTAGTCGAAAGAGCGCAAAGAGCTGTTCTGAAAGTGTGTACTTTCAAGCCATACAGATACCCTACAACAGACCTTTACAAATTTTGTGAGGTACTAACAGTACGACAGCTCTTTATTCTTGAAACAATAATGCAGCAGCACACAAGACTCCCTTTCCTTCCGCAACTACTTACTAGAAGTAACAGGATCATTAACCTTTCTATCCCATCATTTAACACTGAGTTCTCTAAAAAATTCTTCTGTTTTCTTGGTCCTTTTCTCTACAAGGAAATGAACAAAAAAGTGCCTTTATTTAAACTAAATACATACGATTGCAAAAGGATTGTACGTGAGTGGTTACAAAAACTAACATACGAGGAGACCGAACAATTTATGACACCTGTGCTTTGACTTATGCATATACTTCTATAGATCTAACTTAAATAATTAATTAATTAATTATTGTTATATTAACATAATATTACTGTTAACACTTTTACTTAGAAACATTTTGTGTCTAATACTCTTAACTCTCTCTAAAACTTATTTAAGTACTTACTTGTTTAAATGTAATTTTTAGAAATTTTGATACCGTAATTATAAGTACCTAATTTAATAAAGATAGCGAGTCCTGGTGACCCGTAATAACAGGTTCCTCGGAAACCTAGCATGGGCACCAGTCCTCCACTAGAATATAAGTACCTGTGTAATGTATATATTACTTAAATATGTCTCTTGTATATTTTTGTATTCAATTGTATTTTTATTGGAGGAAAATAAATACAGTTTTATTATTATTTATTATTATTATTATTCTGTTAAAATTTTAACGGTAATATGGGGTACCGGTAATCTAGTATTTAACGGTAATAATATTGATAACAGATAACGGTAATTTTACCGGTACCAAATTCACATTATAAGTACCGGTAAGTACCGGTACTTCTATTCTGTTAAATTTTAACGGTAATCATCTAGAAAAATAACGGTAATAATAGTGTTAAAAATTCCGTTTTTACCGGTACCTACGCATTGATGCCGTGCCCCGCATGGGACTCGCTCGACTGTAAAAGTTCCGTCCCATTGTCGGCCCCCGCCTCACGCACGCCGCACATACACAACACGGCAACGACACACATTAACAAAATGATAATTCCCGATACTGTTTACCGGTATTTAGTACAGATACTTCTGTTATTACCGTTATTAAACTTATTGATACCAATTTAATTACCGGTACCGTCGTTTTATTGAGGTACCGGTACCAATCCAATTACCGGTACCGTTGTATTATAGAGGTACCGGTACTTGATTTTTACCGTTACCAAATGTACCGGTACCAATCCAAATACCGGTACTGTTGTTTCATAGAGATACTGGTAATGAATTTACCGGTATTCCAACCCCTGGATACAGCTGGTTATGCCGCAAATTGTTGTTTTTTCAGGGTACTTCCCGTGAACTCAGAATCAGGAAAAATTGCGAAGAGCATTAATTTTAATCTACATCATCTAATTAATAATTTCAAACTAATTATATAGAATGTACGGACCCCTTCGTGCGCGAGTCCGACTCGCACTTAGCCAGTTTTTTTTTTTTATAGACCAGTCGTTTATTTTTCTACGTTTGAATCTCTTGTCCACAGTCAACATCACGCTAAAGGTGGCCAACTGGGTATAGCACTAGGCACTGTCTACCCTGTTAGGGATAAAAGACGTGATTATATGTATTCACACATACGTAAATCCTGAAAACAAAACTTTCCTTTTTTTGGGCAGTCATGTCAAAACATAACCTCCTTTCAACATAGTTGTGTAAAAAAGCTTTTGAATAGTAATTTAGAGAAAACTTGACAAGCATCAATCATCACACTTTAAACTCAAGTTCAAAGTTCAAAGCTCAGTTAACCAAAGCTGTTAGCGGGACGTGGGTAACTGTTGTTTACCCTCGATCGAAAAAGAGGAGTGCTATAAGCTTAACACCTTTGTTTGTCAGTCTGTCTATGGCTGATATACTAGCTTTGGCTCGCGGCTCTGCTTGCTTGAAAGTCGATCCCTCGGGAATAGTACAGTATGTATTTGTAATGTCCCAGTACAGTCCCGGGACATTCAAAAGTAGAATAAATTGGTATCTCTTGGATAGGCATGTGACATCCTCGTCTTCATCGTCACTTACCATCAGGTGAGATGGGAGACAAATGCCTAATCCAACATTTAGTAAAAAAAAATAGCCTCCGTGGTCCAGTGCTTAAGGCGTTTGCCTGTTGACCCAGGGGTCGTGCGTGGGTTCGATTCCCACCGGAAGCATGCTTTGTTTAGTTGCTTCCAGTTTGGTTAGGACATTGCAGGCTTGAATCACCTGATTGTCTGATAATAAAGATGATTCCGAGCTACGGAAGGCATGTTAAGCCGGCGGTCCCGGCTGCCATCTGGTAGTCGTTAAAGGAACCACGTCAGAGGCCGAGAGGCGGTTCCGAAGAACTCTGACACCAGGGTGTGCATGGTCGATTGACCGTGTCACCTACACGAAATGATGATGAGTAAAAAATAAAACAAAAATAGAATTTTTCCGGGGTAAAATTTTTGTTTAGAGCTTAGAGCATTAAACCAACTGGAGACGCCACCAACAGGCGTTCTCTGCCAAAGTTACGAAGATGGGGACTATATTTTTTGTCACCAAAGTTTATATTAATCATCAACTTGTATCACCTAATAAATAGATCTATCGCCACGAAATATTTTCGTTCTCAGATAAACAAAAATTGTTCCCAGGTATGAATTATCAAATTAATGATAATATATTTGTAACATAAGAGATGGATTACCAATAAAATTGTAGTTCATTAGATGAATATTAACTTCGTTCTTTTAATAATAGTTTTATTACTTGATTAATAGCTTTGTGCTCAAAATGGTAGATCTGTCACCAAATAAATCGATTATCGGTCCCTGAATGCGACTCCTTTTTATTTGTTATTATGTCACCAATACAGTACAGTACTTGGCTACATTTTATTTCGTTTAGTTATTAAAATAAAAGTATTCGTTGCCAATTTAATATATCTATTTATAATTTTAATGAAAATCAAATAATGAAAAGCAAAAAATGTCTTTATCAGCCAGTAAGAAAAAGGTCAAAACCAGCGCTGAATATTCTTCAGTGATTGTTATTTAAAACAATGTATATTAATAATTTTTATTTTAATTATGTTTTATTGACTCTTCTTCTAGAAATTATTACTGAAATATATTTATACCTACTACCTGTGGAAATTAAGATCCTTGGGGGAGGCCTATGTCCAACAGTAGAATCTTTTGGCTGAAACCATGGATGACGTCAATCCAAAATTTTTTTTTGGTGCTTTATGAATTTTTCTCGTGACATAATATATGACTTATTGATGATCTCTTTAAATTAGTTTGGTTAAATACATATTAGGACAAACCTATTATAATACATGCAGAAACATTTATTTGGTACTAGATCCTAAATCTCGATGATGTTATGTGATTTATTGTGGAATTGATTTGATATTGTTTGGTGACCACATTTTGGTGACAAATCCACTATTTTGCGGGCAAATCCTAATATTTAAGAAACAAAAAACGAATTAAATTGGTGATAACTTAAATCATACCCTTACGAGATCGCCGATCATAACCCTTATATAAAAAAGCGGCCAAGTGCGAGTCGGACTCGCGCAGTAAGGGTTCCGTACCTATATCTATAAAAACGGCAAAAAATCATGTTTTTTGTATGGTAGCCCCCTTTAATATTAATTCTATTTTAATTTAATTATTATTTTTTAAAGTGAATATATAACTAAATATTCTGTAATTATTTCAAGCGTCTACCTGTTGCTGTTATCAAAATCGAGCAAAAGCAAGCAAAAAAAATCACGTTTTGTTCCAACTACGCTGCAATTCTATCATAACTGCACTACATATCCAGCACAAAGTGGAACTTTGCTGCTCTAGAGCAGAAAAAATGTATGGAAATCCTTTCCTGCACTGTATAGTTTTTCTTAATCGCCTGTAATTGGCAGTTTTATGAAATTGAAATTTAATCCCTTAGCATACGTTTAAAGAGTGATTCAGACCATGAATCTGAACAACTTTCATTATGGGACCAACTTCGACATCGTGAAAAAATTATCAGCTTTTTCATACAAAACTGGAATATCTACTTGGCCAAAATGGCCAAACAACAATTTCGGAGTTGGTCCCATAGTGGAAGTTGTTCAGATTCGTGGTCTAAGTCACTCCTTAAACGTATGCTAATGAATTAAATTTCACCCTGATACAGAGTGGTCGGTTACGGTAACGGTAACAATGTCGCGGGTTCAATGACTTTTTCCATCTCAAAAAAGGTTTTACGCGCCTTAAGAAGTTTTTACTTAAAATAGCTTTATTTAAGGTCTATTTTATTTTTGTGGTACGCTAATTATTTCATTACAGCCGACGATAAAAAAGCTTGTAAAACGTGTGTCACCTTCCACTATATAAAATAAGCGTTCACTTTAAACCCCAGTTAAACTTAACTGCAGTTAACAGCGTAGTTAATGGATAATTTGTTTTTATATTGCTGCCATGTCCTACTGGTTGGGGCCACGAAAATAGCTGACAGTTCTGGGAAGAGGGAAACTTTTTTCGGACGTATAATTATTTATTTGTGGCAGACTGTGATATACGGTGTATTCAATGTAGCACAGACAAAATAATTACGTTTTCGTAATTAGATAGATCATGAGTAGGAAGGTTTTAGATTTGGATAGTTAGGGGCTAGCTCAGTCTGTGTTATTTATCTTTATACAGGATGAGTTATCGTAGTCTCGCAAAGCATTAAAATCAGCTCGTCATATTATACAACTCTTTCTATGCGATCAACGCTAGGAAATCGAAAAAACATTTTTATACAAAAGTATTCGGCCGATCCGGCAAATTGTATGAACATGTCAACTTTTTAGGGTTCCGTACCCAAAGGTTAAAAACGGCACCCTATTAATATCGCTCCGCTGTCTGTCTGTTCGTCTGTCACCAGGCTGTATCTCATGAACCGTGATAGTTAGACAGTTGAAATTTTCACAGATGATGTATTTCTGTTGCTGCTATAACAACAAATACAGAAAATTAAATAAAATATATATTTAAGGGGGTTCCCATACAATAAACGTGATTGTTTTGCTTGTTTTTGCTCGATATTGATAACGGCAACAGGTTGACGCTTGAAATATTCACAAAATATTTAGTTACACTTTGAAAATAAATAATTAAATAAAAATAATATAAAAGGGGGCTCCCATACAACAGACATGATTTTCGCCACTTTTATTGATACGTACGGTACGGAACCCTTCGTGCGCGAGTCCGACTCGCACTTAGCCGGTTTTTTTACGCGTAGTGTATTTATTCTTTGTTTGACACTGCTCCGCTAGTTACGTGGCCACTATGTGTTAATTTGTTACTGCTAAGTTGATTACTCTAGTATCGCCGGTCATTTCTATTTTATCTCTCCATTTCTAATTAGAAAGGGTTATTTTCTAAATTACAGGTGAGGACTAGTAACCAACCCCTGTTTTGCTCGAGTTATAGTTGTGCGTGAGTAGCTTCCATGCTGGTTTGGGAAAAAAAACAAACGTTGAATGTACCAGCTGTTTCTCTTCCCGCGCAGATCGTAAAAGCCGATCGAGGGAATGGGTAAAATCTGAGGAATCATGCTAATAGGCGATGCGGCTAGCAACCCATCACTATTTTGATTTCGTTTTCCACCTAATGCCCACCAACATGGTAAACGTGGCCTTCAGGTCTTATAGACCCACGCTCTGTCTACCCCGCAAGGGAAAAAAACGTGATTATATGTATGTATGTGAGTAGTATTAAACAATTTTTTTACCCGACTGCTTTATCCAGGACGGGTAATGTTTTCACACGTTAGTATGTCTGTTCCATTGTCACCTGTAGCTGTAGCCTATACGGCTAGACGAATGTACAAGTGTGATGCATCCTTAGATACTTACGTATTTTCCTGCATAACTCCGTCATTTCTGTACTGATGTTAACAAGGGTATGCTCTCAAATTAATGCCATTATTTTCCATCACAATCTGTTCAGTAGTTTTCGGATTAGTCGGATAGAGTCGGATTTTTTGAATTTTTTTTGGAGTATTTTATTTATTCTTGGGACTAAATAAATAAACATGGATAAATGATGATGGATAGCCAGAAGTAGTGAGGGATAGGGATGAGTGGAGAACCCAGGGGGAGGACTTTGCCCAGCAGTAGGGCTCCACACAACACCAATAGACTAGGATAGATAGACTTGGAACTAAGGGTTATTGAATGTCGTATCAAAAGCGAGTGCTTTAATAACTATGAAAGCTTGTACGAATACCAATAAAAGTACATGATTAAACTAGTCTACTACCACGAGACTCTCCCCTCCATGTCATAAACTCTATAGTATACGAATCAATGTGTAATTATTTTTTCATAGCGTGCCGTCCCAGGGGGTGCTCGCTCGCACGCGATCTTATTTCATGTATTTTCGTGGTATTGATGGAATGAAATTAAAAATTAATTTGATAAGCAACGGGGTATTTTGAGTGAGAACAAAATGATAGACCTAAGAAGGGTTCAGGAAGGCTGTTGGCCGGAAACAACTAGAACAGAATCATTGTACGGCATGGATAGTACGAACTAATACGTTTTTTAGGGTTCTGTACCTCAATAGTAAAAAAAACGGAACCCTTATAAGATCACTTTGTTGTCTGTCTGCCTGTCAAGACCCTTTTTCTCTGGAACGCGTGGAGGTATCAAGCTGAAATTCAAATCAAATACTCAGGTCTACTGTCCCTTGAAGCTGTGAAAAAATCAAACTTCTAAATCTAAATCAAAAGATTTAGGACGCAAATTTTCGACATTCGCAAAGGACTCAAAACCTACAGGATACTTCCCGTGAACTTAGAATCTTGTAATTTGGTACGAAGGCACTGTACCGGTTGGCCGGCCTTTTATAACATTTTTTTTTTTACATAGTACGGCAAACGAGCAAGCGAGGCACCTGATGGAAAATGCTCACCGTTGTCCATGGACAACTGTGTTGTTACTGTTGTCCATGGACAACGGTGAGCATTTTCCATTTGTTACTAATATTTCATATTACAAATTGATTTTTATTTTATGACATGACAATATACTGGACTTGAGCTTACTCAAGTCCACACATTTAGTTCTAAGTATGTCGTAGATTGTAAGTTGATGTCATTTGGAGAAAATGCGCTGCGCAGTTTGTTGTCGCTTCTTCTGCACTCCGCCTTGGAAGCGGCGTAAACTTGGATCTAAGAAATTTAATAAGTATTGACGTCAACAATAATAATGTTGTAAATAATAATGTGTAATTTAAGTTAACGTTCACCAAATGGTATTTAAAATATCTTACGATTAATAAAATATTAGACTATTGACTATTTTATATTTTAATCATTTCTATTGTTCTCTGAGACTGCGTTTATCCCACACCTCTATTTTTGAATTAATTAAAAAGCACTTTTCGTCGAGATCAAATGTCATATTCTGTGTTGAGTGATAGATGATATGTAGGTATAGGAAGAGTAAAACTTTCACTGTGAGTGCAAAAAAATTGTCTGTAAAGTCGATATACGGAATAATAATAATAATAATAGAGGCTCTCGCTAGATGGCTGGATCAAGGGTCAGATACAGAAGGCAGTACTCCTTGACACTGCGCGCATCGTCAGGAGGTACCTCTCTCTGTAGCCTTAACTGTCGGTAGCTTGAGCGGCCCCGCTGCTGGCAGACCTCTAGAATTAGGTTTTTATAAAAGTTGTATTTTTTGTTATATTTTACTTTTTACACAAGTTTTATAAATACCCAATTCTAAAAAACAAAATAAATAAGGACAATAACAATAAAAATTCTTTATAATAAAGATAATTTTACGTGATAACGGTGGAAGAGCGTCACAAGCCGCTTAAGCGCCAATTAGACCATCCAGAATTTAGGATCCGGAATTAAGTCAACGGATAGTCAACGGACAGTTTAATCGCATTCAGGACGGTCGATCCGTTGTCAGGACAGAATGGCTTCCGACGTCCTTATCGGAAGCATAACGGAAGCAAAAAGTGAAACCATCCGGAATTTAGAATCGCCGCATGAGAGGGACGCCGCTATACGTTAGAAACGGTACGATAATATCTCCAATCGCATCGCACGTATAGCGGCGTCCCTCTCACGCATTCAGGATGGCCAACGGATGGCTCTCTCAGGACGCGCAGTCTCCGTTCAGGACACGTTCCGGACGGTGTAATTAGGAGCTCCGACGACTGAATTTCTTGTCCTTATCGGATGCTGAATTCCGGATCCTAAATTCAGGATGGTATAATAGGCGCTTTAGGCCGATCGTGCCTCTTGTCTCTCTAGCTTGTTCCGCGTTCTCGCTTGCACGCGAAATGCGACACTTTTGCGTGCGTGAAGCCGGCGTTCATCCTATCCTAACTTATATTATAAATGCGAAAGTGAGTTTGTTTGTTTGTTTGTTACGCTTTCACGCCGTAACTACTGAACCGATCATCATGAAATTTTGCATACAAGTTCTCTGGAGTACGGAGAAGGACATAGGCTTTTATCCCGGGAAAAAGTTCTATTCCCGAGCGATCGACATTAAAGCGGGCGGAGCCGCGGGCGAAAGCTAGTCGATTTATAAGACGTTATCACGTAAAAAATATATTTACTTGAGGAATTTTATTGAAAAACTTTTAATTAATTTGTATCCTGTATAAGAATGCGATAAGCAACAGTACTTGACCGAATTTCTCCAAAATGAGTGTCACATTAAATGAAAGGTGCTTTCACTTGAAGTTATTAATTCAACATACTTTTTAGCTCTTTAGTACTTGATTTGGGTGGCTATCGTTTTTGGAGTTATGCCGGTCGGATCGCCAAAAAACGGAACCCTAGTTTAGGTCATTATTTTATATTTTTATCGGAAATAATACAGTATTTTAAAGAGGGGTTCCACTCTGGGAGCGCCGGCAGATGTGAAAACTCCGCGCGTTAGAAAGAGAGGGGGATATTACTTCCTCTCCTACGTGTCCGTCTTACGAATTTTCGATCAGGTTACGTGTTCCGATAAGAGTTCAAAATTTTTTACCCATCCCAAAAAGGTCACAACGCCGCTAAAGAAGTTTTCACTTCAAAAACGAAGTTGGTTATTTTAGTTATTTCTGCCATTCATACCGAAGGTCGAACGCCCTAACGAAATTCGCAGGAAGGCGTTGGACGTAGGCTGCTTCCAACCGGTCATATTCTTATTTTATTTTATTTGATTTTATTGAATAAGGCACACAAACAGAAAACAGATTAAAGACAATACAGAACAGACTTACACTTACAATATATTATATAACTAGACAATAATCCACTGCAGTGTACACAGATTGATCAAATTAATGTATAAGCACTAAGTAGTTACTTAAGTAGTGTTTGAATTGAAACAAACAAAGTGATCGATATTCGAAAAAATAAATATTCAATGAAGCAATTATAGATCTTTAAAATTGTGACAAGTTTGGATTGAAAATGTCGAGATCAGAGTTACCCTGTCTCAGTAATATTGAAAATCCTTGGGGTGGCCTATGTCCAGTGGACTTCTTTCAGTTGACTGAAGTGATGATGATGAACTTATTTAGTTTTCTTTATTTGTTTCAGGTACATTTTATAGTATTACACTCTTCAGTACCTACAACCTCAACTTGGGGAGCAACATTGAACTTCATGTAGTAAGTATATAATAAGCCATGTGCTTAAAATCGAATGCTAATAAAAATAACTTTTACTGCCTCCGTGGTCCAGTGGTTAAGGCGTTTGCCTGTAGATCCGGGGGTCGTTCGATTCCCACGGGAAGCAAACGTTGTTTAGTTGTTTCCTATTTGGTTAGGACACTGCAGGCTTGAATCACCTGATTGTCTGATAATAAAGATGATTCCGTGCTTCGGAAGGCACGTTAAGCCTTTGGTCCCGGCTGCCATCTGGTAGTCGTTAAAGGAACCACGTCAGAGGCCGAGAGGCGGTTCCGAAGAACTCTGACACCGGGGTGTGCATGGTCGATTGACCGTGACACCTACACGACATGATGATGAATAATCGTATAGTGAAGATGAGCAATGCGAGTTCTATTAGATTCAATCATCACAAATTCCAAATTCGTGCTAAGCTATTCTAAAGCTCATAGCCTTTATAGGCTCAAATCTGCATACCTCCTTTGGTCGGAGTCGGTAAACACTAATTGGTATTCCGCATAGTAATGATGTCTATGCGTGTGGTCGAACCTAACAAACAAACATGTCTTTGTATTTGTATTTAGCATGGAAGCCGTGTAACCGACTTTCAAATAAGAGGAGTTTTATAGTACTTAATGAACTGGAGATAACAGCATTTCTTTTTGCTTTTGTGACATACCCCATGGCATCCAAATGTATATACATAGTAGGTATCACGTCTTTTCCCCTTGCGGGGTAGATAGAGCCCCAGATGTTGGTGGTCGTGCGTGAGGTCAGAAATGGAATCAAAATAGTGTTGGGTTGCTAGCGGCACCGGCTACTAACATGATTCGTTAGATTTTTACCGATTCCCTCGATCGCCTTTTACGGTCTGCGCAAGAAGAGAGTCTGTGAATATGCTCTGGACAAACCCAACCACTATATGCGTTTCGACAATCCTTAAGTTCTTGCAATAGAAAACAGGTACAGGTTCCAATCCAATAATAGGCTATTGAAATAAAAAAAAAACCTAATTTCAATAAACCGGATGGTTGGCAGTTACCACCATCTTTGGTTCCTGTCATCAATTTAATAAAATCTCAAGCTCATCACAAGACTGCAAGACCTTCAGACACCGTGAGCCAATACTGCTTACATCCGGAACGTTATCAATAAATATTGTAGGCGGTAGTTTTGTATAGTTCTTAAAACACAAAAGACAAATGTCAACTTAGTCTACCTGCGACCATGAAAACTGTAAAGGTTTTGAAACGTTAGGTAAACGCCCGGTGAGGTAGCGAAAGTTCACTTGGAGCTACGAGTAGATACATAGTCCTTTCAAAAAAAAAAAGAAACGTTAGGTGTAATAATAATGTAATAAACCGTATAATTAAATGTGTAACAATCGCAAAAACATAAGAAAACCCTTATTCACGCTATCGGGTAAAATAGATGAATGGAAAACTTTTTTGGGAGCTAACAAAGAAACATAGTTCGCAAAAATATTAAGCTGTCATACCGGGAATACTGTATGCTCAGCAGGTAATAATACTAAAAGGTTACCGTTTTGATAGGGGTGGGGGAAATATCGATATTTCCCCCACCTTTATCGAAAGGTAACCAGATTAGTTTTTAACACTTAACGGACACTGAACGAGACACAATCATCATCATTTCGAGTAGGTGACACGGTCAATCGACCATGCACACCCTGGTGTCAGAGTTCTTCGGAACCGCCTCTCGGCCTCTGACGCGGTTCCTTTATCGACTACCACATGGCAGCCGGGACCAACGGCTTAACGTGCCTTCCGAAGCACGGAATCATCTTTATTATCAGACAATCAGGTGATTCAAGCCTGCAATGTCCTAACCAAACTGGAAACAACTAAACAAAGTATGCTTCCGGTGGGAATCGAACCCACGACCCCCGGGTCAACAGGCAAACGCCTTAACCACTCGACCACGGAGGCTGTGAGCACGAGACACAATAAAGTTTTATTGTTATGTATGCTTTAGCAGTTCACTGTCCAGTCGGTCTATTTGCTAATTTAGTGTACAACGTTTTTATAGTCACTTCGAAATACATTACTAATATTTAAAAAAAAATACATATCTGATATTATTCGATATTCTATAAGACGGACTAATTATTTTTAATTGTAACAATGAATGAGTAGAAACAATGAGTCCGTAGGGTCCATTGATCTGATACTGATCGAGGTATCCCGCGACCAAAAGGCTGGCAATTACCTGGCTCAAAGGATAAGCATTGCCATCCAACGTGGCAATGCTGCCAGCCTTTTGGGTACGTTGCCGTATAATGACGGTTTGCAGGGACTATGTAATTTGTAAATAATTATATTTTTAAGTAGTTTTACTTATTATTAATATTATAAGTTAATTAGTATTACTTTAATATAATTATGGTCAGTTTTAATTTGTTTTAAATTGTTATTTATAGATAAAAAGCCTATTGCCGCAATACTATTTATTGAACACGAGATAAAACGCGGGGAATGGCAAAATTATAGAAAGATTATATATACTATGTACGATACCTAAAAGATTCAGGTGATAGACAAGCAGCAATAAGGTCATAAGACCTATAATAGGCCACGTTTAATGTAATGGGCATGTGAGTGGTTTTGTTGTTAATGTCTTTACAATGGGAGACATTATTATATATATATATATATATATATATATATATATATATTGTAGTGGGAAGTGTCTAACAATCTGTAGGTGAGATAATTTTTAAAATGGATTCAGTAATAATTGAGTTTATCATTTACAAATTACAAACTAAAGACAAAATAATTGACAACGTTTTGATACAACCAATTACGTACTACAATGTGCTATTGTTAATATTATCAACACATGCCATTGTTTATCGATAACAGTCGATAAACATGGAGGTCACGTCACTGGGTCATTGACTTATTGAATTTATTTTTGTTAGTAAAGTGTACATGATTTTAAATGTTTTTCTCAGGATTTTTTATATTATTTATTACTGAAACTTGCCTGTCCTTACGATTTTAAGTAGTACTAATATCATGAAGAACATTTTAAAAATCTTTACTTTAGAGAATATGCACTTATTTATTGCTAGCTATTGCCCGCGGCTCCACCCTCGTTAATGGCGATCCTTCTGGAACAGTAGAATTTTCTGGTACCCTATGTCCTTCCCCGGACCTCAAACTACCTCCATACCAAATTTCATCCAAATTGGTTCAATGGTTGAAGCGTGAAAAGCGGACAGACAGAGTTACTTTCGCATTTATAATATTAGTATGGAAGTATGGATTTTGCCCGCCGTTTTAGTGTGATGTCATGATTTATAATAATGCATGCATGGTCGATTGACCGTGACACCTACTCGAAATGATGATAACAACATGTTGACAACAAATATGTAACCTGCAAAGTACTTTTTATTTGACTAGCTCCGTGGCGCAGCGGTCAACACGCCAGCCTGCGACACGGATTGACCGGGTTCGATCCCCGGCCAGGTCAAGATGGAAAATGATCTTTTTCAGATTGGCCTGGGTCTTGGATGTGTATATATATATGTATTTGTTATAAAATATAGTATCGTTGAGTTAGTACCCCATAACACAAGTCTCGAACTTACTTTGGGGCTAGCTCAATCTGTGTGATTTGTCCGTATTTATTTATTTATTTTATAAAATCAATGTAAAACACGACTATCACTATTGGTCAGATCGACTGACCAATAACACTACATATTCAACACTTTGTTGAACATCTTACAAGCTTTTATTAAACTTGCAATGTGTGTATGTAACTATGTTTGTTCGGGTGGAATCTTGCAACTAAATTTTGTAGCAAATATCTTCCACCGACTGAGCTGATTTTGTATACTCGTTTAGTTTTGATGACAATGCATGTTAATGTGTGTGACGTCATTCTAAAGTCAACATGGCGTAACACCCAAAATGGGGGACTAGCTATTTTTGATGCACTCCAACAATATGGATATCAAATTAAAGGGCTCTCTGAATATAGTGATGTCTCAGACAAATATGTATTGTCTGTGAGTGATGTACTTATAAGCTTATTAAGGGTTTTTACTTTTAATTTACTTTACCGACAAGAACACAGTTCTTAAATTATAGATAGCTAGACTTTTAATTTATTTCCCATCTCAAAAAATTGCGTCTAAAGAAATTTTCATTTCAAAAACATTTTACCCTTATCTATATACTAATATTATAAAGCTGAAGAGTTTGTTTGTTTGTTTGAACACGCTAATCTCAGGAACTACTGGTTCAAATTGGAAAATTCTTTTTGGGTTGGATAGTCCATTTATTGAGGAAGACTTTAGGCTATAAAACATCACGCTGCGACCAATAGGAGCGAAGCATCAATAAAAAAATGTTTTGAATACGGGGGAAATTATTCATCTATACTATTAAAAAAACGAATTAATCATAATAATAGAAATTGCCGCAGACGAAGTCGCGGGCAACAGCTAGTTTGAATAATTAGCATATTCCCTATTGTATTCGGTCACCTGCAAAAGTCCATTCATAGTCTTAAGATTAAAATCGACTGCGCTGTTTAGGGAGCAATATCATGAAGCTTATGCCACATGTATAAGGTTGAAATTGCTGTTATTTTTAAATAGTATCCGTAGCTACACACGACTTTTTACGCAACTTCTGTATGGAATTTTGCAGGCGACCGTACATAAAACCTTGATAAAGGTTTTTACTTTAAATTTATTTCCCATCTCAAAAAATGCCCTATGCGACTAAAGAAGTTTTCACTTCAAAAACATTTTAGCCTTATTTGATTAAATTGCATATTCCCTATTGTGTGTTGAGCTTGGGACCTGATAGATGCGTCAACAGAACCGAACAAGGCGTGCCATACTAATGGATTACCTTTTTATGTACCTGTTACGGGGTACACTTAACGTCATCGTTAAAATTATATTTGTCACGACAAGCTAAAGATATGTGGTCGTGCGGGTTGAATTTATTTTACTTGCGAATTTATATTTATTTTTTGTCGAAGAAATAAATGAATTGATCAGTTGGGAAGACAACTGTGTCGATTTCGATGAAGTTTACAATATGGGGGTTTTGGAGGAGAAAAATATATCTAAGTAGCTTAGTCTCATCTTGGAGAAAAAACGATGTTCTAAGATAAACTCATCATCATTAGGTCATTAGGATTTTTAGGGTTCCGTACCTCAAAAGGCAAAAACGGAACCCATAAAGGATCACTTTGTTGTCCATCTGTATGTTTGTATGTCTGTCAAGACTCTTTTTCTCAGGAAAAATGGTTGCGTGGAGGTATAAAACTGAAATTCATATCAAATACTCAGGTCTACTGTCCCTTGGTGCTGTGGAAAAATAGAACTTCTCAGCCAGCGCAATCAATAGATACAGCCGTTGATGCAGCAAATTTGAGATTCGCAAGGGAATCAAAACCTACAGGGTACTTCCCGAGAATCTTGAAATTTGGTACGAAGCGACGTCTTAAAGCACAGATAAAGGAAAAATTACGAAAAGCATACATTTTTAGTTACAACATAAATAAAAATATTTTTAATAATTTTAATATACATAATGGTACGGAACCCTTCGTGCGCGAGTCCGATTCGCATATGGCTATTTTTTTTTTATATTGAGCGTTTTAAATACGTAATACGTGTTGCTGGAATATTCCCCGAGACCACACCCGTAGGTTCAGTGTTCATGACGTCACGTCAACACGCCTCAAACAGGCTTCGGGTTCGTTACTCCGACACACCCTTCTCCAACTAGGTTAACATGGCACAAATAAACATTATTTTTGCGCGAAAATAGATTCTTTACGAGGGCGACTGCAATGACATGACAGCCTATGTAGTCCACGAGGGTATATGGTCCCAACCACAGAACCACAAACACATTAGAAGTGTTATCACGCGTAATTTCTATGAAAACCAACGTCGCCTCATTTTAAGCATACTACTAACGCAACACAATACTAATACGTTGTTCCTAAACAAAGTAGTCCTACGAGCCGGATCACTTTGTTTAGGATCCTTCGATAGTATGTATGAAATAATACATGGACTGTAGCAAAAATAATTATATTCGAGAACTTTTATGTACAAAAGTGACAAGGGCAAGTGCCCCCCAAAAGCACTACGGCCAGCCAACCAGCGTCATCGCCCCAGATGTCGTGATGGCCGACCATACACACGCCGCTGCCGCCCGTGCGTCTTGCTAGCCCCTCCGTCGCCTGGCCACCCGGCTGGAGCGCCAGCGCCGCGGCACGAACATGTTTTTTGATTTACCGGTGAATATAAACTCCTCCTTTGGTCAAAGTTTCACAAGGACTTCTCACTTCACACGTTAGAATAGCACAAGTCGGCATTTTTGATGTAAATCTCACTTTTGGGGCACGATCTGATGAAGTGTTCGGCCTGTGACGCATCTATCTCTCTTCCACCGTTATCAATTAAAATTAAAGTATGTAAACCGACTATAGACAACCAATTTTTAAATTTTACTTGATTTTACAAAGTTTAAGCTAACGCCATCTAGTGACGGGTGGAAATGTCTGTAAGTATTTCACTGCAGCGCCCTCGTCTCCACCCATAGTGGCAGTTAGTGAAACTAACTACCATGTCTTGCCGGCATGCTTGCCAGGTACTTTGTGATAAAACCAAAACTAATGCGGACGAAGCCGCGGGAGACGGCTGGTGACGAATAATTTGATTTGTATCGTAGCGGAGTAGGAGCCCGTTAGCCTAGTCGGTGTGAGCGTTATTAGCGCTTACGCATGTTAAACAACCCTGGGCGCAGTCTCCACTAGGATGGGTGACCGCAAGTGGCATAAAAATATCTCGGGCTCCTCCGTGCTTCGGAAGGCACGTCAAGCCGTTGGTCCCGGCTGTCATCATAGATGGCAGTCGTAAAGCTATGCCTTTACAGCTTGAAATATCTGTCACCAGTGTTGGCCTCTTACATACACAAAAAACAAACAAATCGGAGCAGGGACCACTACAGCTTCAGGTAAATAAGTAAATTATCTCACCCGTACCAACCCCTACCCGTTACATTAAGTTAGCCGTGCCGCCTCTATTTAATTACGTTCACTAGCTTAATAACCATGCTGGACACAAAATAAAAAGAGTTTAAAAGTATAGACCACGGTTTGTCTTTTTATCTTATCCTCAAATACAGAAATAGTATAAGTACCCCTGTACGCATAGGCGGAAACGTAGTCGAGCGTACGGACCAGTTTAAATACCTGGGATATGTGCTTCACACGTTCAGAGACATCGACAGCGACATCAAAGCTCGCATAACAGCAGCGTGGGCAAAGTAGCGCGAGGTGACTGTTTTTTTTTTTTACTAATTATTGAAGTAGGTATTTGTCTACCATCTCACCTGATGGTTAGTGACGATGAAGGATGGATGTTACATGCCTATTCAACAGATACCCATTTATTTTACTTTTGAATGTCCCGGGATTGTACTTGTTTGGGAATAAACTCGGGCAATTCATTGCACACCTTAGCTACTCGAACCAAAAAGGAACTGTCAAAGCGTGTTTATCAATTCTTTGGTATTCCAACGATAAAAGGGTGAAATTTCTGTCTGCGTCTCGTAGTCCGATGGAGGAATGGTGAGGAGGAATGGAACTGGTGTCATTTGTGACCCGAAAATGCCGGATAGGTCTATAAATCCATCTTTAGACCTGCCTTTTATATGGAAGTGAAGCGTGGCCTGTGCTTGAGCGGCTCAAGAGGGAGCTGCGTGTCACGGAGATGAATATGGTGCGCTGGATGTGTGGAGTTTCGCAGAAGGACGGCATAAAGAATTCTCGTATTCGCGGCAGCCTCCATATCCGTGAGTTCCGTGAACTTCCGTAAGATAATAGACAAGCTGAAGGAGAGCCGCCTACGCTGGTACGGTCACGTTTTGAGAAAACCGCAAAAATTACATAGGGAACAAACAAATATCTTGCCAAAAAGTGCACAAAGCCGCTAAAGAAGATTTCACTTTTAAAAAAATGTCAAACTTTGGTACTCCATTCTGTACCTACTTTATTTTGTGATGGTAAATGGCATTATAAGCTTTAACGATGTTACTTTATTAGAGGAAAAGTGACGCTATGCGAGACGATATGACGTCATATTCGTGAAAATTATAGACGGTTCAGTGATTAGCAACAGGTACCTGCTGTGAGGGGTGTCATCCTCAACTGTCTGTCCGGTGGTTGCAGGTATGACGGAAATAAACCAATGTATACTCAGTCCACATACCTATATTCTAAGGTTTTCAAAAATTTGTGAGTGGACGTCTTTTGGAGAAAATGCGCTGTGCAGTTTGTTGCCGCTTCTTCTGCACTCCGCTTTGGAAGCGGCATTAAACTTAGCCATATGTCAATTTTTGACGTCAACTATTGTTTAGAAGTGAAATATGACAATTAATAAGTGTTCAAAGAAACCTATATTAAATACACGTTTTAAATTTTGACATCGGTTACGCGCGCCCGGCCTCTCGAGCAGCTACTTGCTTTTCTCCCTTTTATCCGAGTGAGAGGTATCCCAACACCTTTATTCTCTATCCAAATCCAAAAAAATCCTATCCTTTACTGGTTAAAATGCTTTTGATGGGCAGCAGTGTCGAAAGTACAAGAAGCCAAAGAAACTGCGCTGGTCAATCCGCCTGCCAAGCGTAGTAGGTAAGACAGAACCTAGGGCCGTGTGAAGTTAACCCGTGGCTTTTAACTTGGTTCGCGTATAAGTGGAAAAGAGAAATTAAATTATTTCTGCAAGACTGCATCGTCTTTTACCTGTGAAATATTGTGAAACAGTTCAATAATTACAACTATTAATCGTCGAATCAGTTTTTTGAAAATTTAGTTGAAAACGTCAAAATGGTGGAATTTGCACAAATTACTATTATGTCGCTTAGTACCATCGTGAGTTCGCTGTGATACGAGTAAGTCTCACGAGGTCTACAACTCACAGTCTCTGTGTTACTACTTTTAAATGTTTTATTTCTTTAGTAACCAAATCAACTTGAAGCAAAATTGGGACATTAAAATAAATTTGAAATTGGTAGATGCTTGGATTGAAGCAAGTAACTCTTGGAAACTATGCCCACAGTTTTTCTTAAGAGCTTCTGACGAAAGCTCCATGGTTTCTTGACTAAGGAAACGTCATGAGTGATTGAAATGACTGATGTTGAGTCGAGTTGAGTAATCCTCGAGGAAACTACTAAGAATAAGACCTAATTTCAAAGAAAGTTATGTTAGTTTCCTGTGAAAGTAAACTGCGGTAAAACTGTAAATTAAACTTAAAGGCTATAAAAACAGCAGGACAGGAAATAAAAGCAACGTTTAATCAGCCGCCTCAGGGAAATCAAATTAGTAGGTGAACGTTGGCGCGTAAATGCAAATCCGCCATTTTGTTGCGGCGGCCATCTTGTGGCAGTAATGTAGACTTTTTATGCTGTTTTCAAAATACCTAGTGGATGTTTTTAGGGCTCCGTAGCCGAATGGCTAATACAACGTGATTTTGTACACCCTAGTTATATTGAAATCTGGTAATCAGAATCCCTAATGGAACACAGAATTGCAAGAAAAGAAGGTTAAAAACGAACAAACGTCTTATAAATCGATAAACGCCGGCTGCACGCACAAAAAAGTTGTCACGTTACGTGTGCAAGAGCGTTGAACAAGCGATAAAGAGGCGCTCGGCCAAAGCGTTCGGCTTGTGACGCATCTATCTCTCTTCCACCGTTGTCACGTAAAGATATCGTATCGTCTAAAACAAAGCCTTCTTACTTTTCCTATATTTCATAGGAAACTGGCCTTTGCCCGTGGCATCACTCGCGTTAATGAAGATCCTTCAGAAACGAAGTAAGTGAAGTTTATCTTAAGTCCTTCCCCGGGCCTCAAACTATCTTCATACGAGATTTCAACCAAATCAGTTCAATGATTGAACCGTGAAGAGGCAACAGACGTTCTGACGTAGTTACTTTTGACTTTGTTTGTTTGTTTTTCGTGTAAGTGACTAACACTGGTGTCAGATTTTTCACGTTGTCTATAGGTATCTGACATACTTTGACGACTGCCATCTATGTCTTACGTGCCTTTCGAAGCACGGAGGAGCTCGAGATATGTCATGCCTCTTGCGGTCACCCATCCAAGTGGGGACTACGCCCAGGGTTGCTTAACATGCGTTAGCACAAATTATGCTCGCGCCCACAAGACCATCGGGCTCACTTTGGCATTTAAAATATGATTATGTAAGTAGAACATTCACCTTCATGTTATACCAACATCATGGGATGGGACACGTAACTCGGTTAACCTAATTCACACGAAAATTATGTTTTTAGGGTTCCGTACCCATAATCATCATTTCGTATAGGTGACGCGGTCTATCGACCATGCACACCCTGGTGTCAGAGTTCTTCGGAACCGATCTCGGCCTCCGTCGTGGTTCCTTTAACGACTACCAGATGGCAGCCGGGACAACGGCTTAACGTGCCTTCCGAAGCACGGAATCAATTTCAAGCCTGCAATGTCCTATACAAACTGGAAGCAACTAAACAAAGTAGGCTTTTGGCCCGTGGGAATCAAACCCACGACCCCCGGGTCTACTGACAAACGCCTTAACCTCTGGACCACGGAGGCAGTTAAGGCAGCACACGAAATGAAGATGATGACCGACAGCTGAACACTAAAAAAGGTTATAATTAGTGTCTAATATTGTATAGATAATGGTACGGAACTCTTCGTGCGCGAGTCCGACTCGCACTTGGCCGAATATTTCAATATATTACCGCGGCAAAACACACCTTTTAACCACGCCTTTGTGGTTAATTAAATTTAACGTGTCAAGTCCTATTTTGAGTTGTTAGAGGATTTTCGTGACTTTGCACGCGTGAAATCCTTTTACAGATATCCTGCTGGATATCAGTCCAGCAGAGGACTGCGAGACTCATGGTCCTCATGCACTGAAGTCCTCGTTTAATAATCAGATGGATAATGTCAAGACGAGAATAATAGGTTTTTTTTTTTATATAAGACGGCAAACGAGCAAGCGAGTCACCTGATGGTAAGCGATCACCGCTGCCCATGGACAACTGTAACACCCGGGTGTAACAGGTGCGTTGTCGGCCTTTCAAGGAGTTGGGAGTAGGAAATGGGGAGAGGATGCGAAAGAAGGGGCCTCCGGCTCTCTCACTCACCGAACGAAGCATAGAAGCGGTAAAGCTTCTACTCAGACGTCGATTTTCTGTGAGAGTGTGGTACTTCCCCGGACTGGGCCGGCTCGGCCCATTCATGCTACCAGCAATTCATTTTGCCGGTAACGCGGCTCTACCACGACTAAATAGGTACTTAAGTAGGTACTCCATTTTGTATGCTGTGTCACTTAAAGCTACTCGTAGTGGCTGAAACCTAAAACTACAGTCCACTAATGCGCGTCACCCGTCGGGTGCAATTTTACCCCATCTTACCCCATTAGCGCCCTACTTTGCCCCTTTGTGGCAGAATTTAATTTGTTTGCTCCTCTGCATAGTTAACACACATGTATAAAGCGTATAGTGCAAAATATTTGGAGTTTTAAGTATGTATCTTTTTGCATCTTAATCCATTTGTTAGAAGTAGGTGCATGGATAGATAGAAACCCTTTATTGCGCATCAAAGGAGAAACAAAATGAATACAATGTCTCATCTTAGAAACTAAAAAATGCGCAAAAGCGGCCTTATCGCAGAGCAATTTCTTACAGGCAACCTTTTATGAAAAATTTGCTCTAGAATACAATGGGTACGGGTTAGTTAAGTAATTACTAGAATAATTTATATATTGGATAGTATGTAGGATGCATGGCAAGCTGTGACGTGACTCTGATGTATAAGTACGCTTAAAACCTCTTCCAAGTGGCCTCTTATATGAGGCTAACCAAACTATTTTAAGCACGAATACTATTCATTATCCGTGACTTCTCAGTTATGAATAAGCAGCAAGTTCGACGATATCGAGAAGAACGCCAATAGAACACGTTCGTTGTATATGACCCTTCAATTATGAAGTTTATTTAGATTGTTTTTATAGCGGTTTGCCGCTATAAAAACAATCTAAATAAACTTCATTTGTTTTTATAGCGGCAAAAGATGTTTACATTTTGTAAAAATTTAAGTCTCTACCTATTACGATACAATAGATACAACGCTGTGACAGACGGACGGACGGGTAGACAACAGGCTTAGTAATAAAGTCCCGTTGTTACCGTTTGGGTACGGAATCCTAAATAGGATCATAGAGTTAACCATAGAACCTCAAAAATAATAGGTTGACTGTTGTTGATGCTTATTCTATAATTTATTTATTGTTATATACGAGCCCTTCAGGCATATAGAGACCAAGACTGGACTGAGTTTCTTTCGGCGGATTCTCAGCAGTGGTCATTCCGAAACGCTAGTAATTTTTCGATTTTGCAAACATCATCATCATCATCATGGTGGCCTTTCTGTCATCCAATCCTGGATATAGGCCTCTTTCCTCTTCTTCCACTCTTGGCGATCTTGTGCCCGGCTCATCCAGTCTCGATATCGTCCACCCTCCTTGTCGTCGGATATCGTCCACCCAGCGTTGTGGTGGTCTGCCACGGCCTCTGGTGCTCTCTCTGGGTTGGAGACCTTTCAAGGACACGCCTTGTCCAGCACCTCTGGTCCATTCTTGCAATGTGTCCTGCCCACGACCACTTTTTCTTCGCTATGACAGCCATAACATCTTCAACTTTCAATCGGTCTTACTTCGAATCCACTCGTTTCGCTTGCGGTTCCGCAGGGTGACCCCGAGCATTACTCTCTCCATGCCTCTCTGCGCGACTCGGAACTTATTGGCTGACTTCTGTGTAAGCGTCATGGTTTCTGTACCATAGGTGAGCACAGGCAGGACACACAAACATAAAAGAAAGAAAATAAATAACAGAAACATATGACGTTCAAAAACCGATACATTTATCCTATTTTGAATAAAATATATTAATTTTTATTTTCATTTGCACCATCTACTTTTGTCGTGTTACTTTACTCTTAAAACCTGAAACTACAGTCCATAACGCGGGTCACCCGTCGGGTGCAACTTTACCCCATGTAAGATGGGGTAAAGTTGCACCCGACTCCATTAGCGCCGCCGGGCCTTTGTGGCAGTCGTAATTTCAATTTAATTTTGTTTGTCCGGAATGTAACGGGATCTAGGGGCAGTTTTATATCTCTTTGAGAGTTTGAAGTGAGATTATACTCTGTGGAATGAACTGGGAAAGAGCAAGATCAGTTGTTGTATTTACTGTTTACTGCGTCTATCATCCATCCCTCAGTGAAAAAGTATTATGTGTTAGTCCAGGGAATAGTCCACATACATACCAGTGTGAATTTCTATACTTGTATGTTTGTTTACAATCTTTATTGTACAAAACAATTCAATATTATAAATGCGTAGCCGTGAGGTTTCCGGCATTGTAGAATAAGAACACTCCTAGTCTTCCCATGGAGGTTGTAAGAGGATTAAGAAAAACTTAGGAAATACAAGGTAAATAAAACTCATAAACTAAACATCAATGAGACCTCTCCAACCCGTCTGGCCAGCAAGGAGAGTGTATGCCAAATCCTCTGGCTGCTCTGGCCAAGTATCGCTCCGGTAGTACAGAGGGTCATGCTCCTGCAGTGGAGACTAAAAGACCTGATGATGATGATGATTATTATAAATGCGAAAATAACTCTGTCTGTATGTTAACGGCTGTATCTTTTGATTGCGTTGGCTTAGGAGTTTGATTTTTTCACAGCTCTAATAGACAGTAGACCTTAGTATTTGGTATGAATTTCAGCTCGATATCTCTACTCGTTTCTGAGAAAAAGTGTCTTGACGGACCGACAGACAGACAGACCAAGTGATGTGTTTTTTCCTTTTGAGGCACGAAACCCTAAAAAAACCGGCAGAAGTGAAAACCCCGCGCGGTAGTAAGAGAGGGGGATATTACTTCCTCTCTCTCCAACGCCGCGTCGGCGATCTCAGGTCACGTGTCTTGACGCGAGGTTAACATTTATTACCCATCCCAAAAAGTGCACAACGCCGCTAAAGAAGTTTTCCAACTTCAACAGGAGCCTAAGAGAAGTAGGTTCTGTTAATATATTATGTTTTCTTTCTATTTCTCCCAGACCAGCATGGAAGAAATAATACTTAACGTCATATCCCCGGCCAGGTCAAGATGGAAAATGATCTTTTTCAGATTGGCCTGGGTCTTGGATGTGTATCTATATATGTATTTGTTATAAAATATAGTATCGTTGAGTTAGTATCCCATAAAACAAGTCTCGAATTTACTTTGGGGCTAGCTCAATCTGTGTGATTTGTCCGTATATATTTATTATGTTTATATTTATTATTATTTATATATCCGAGTGCTAAATGTAACCAACATGCTAAACGTGGCTTTAAGGTATCAAAAACCTGGGCTCTGTCTACCCTACAAGGGAAAAAGACGTGATAGTGTGTGTATGTATATCCGAGTAGTACTTAGTCCTGTCATATTTATTATTCATTAGGCGGACAGGACAGAGTAAAAGCCAGCGGGGCCACAGTGGAAAAAAATGGATGAAACTCAAGCTAAGTACAAAGAACAATGTAGGTCACTACTAATGGTGTGGCTTACAGGCCCACCTTGTCGCCGAAATAAAACTAGTAATGGGACAGTGTGTTTTTGTCAGTGGCCAACACAGGTGTCAGATTTTTCAAGCTGTCTAAAGGCATCTAACATAGCTTAACGACTGTCATCAACGGGTTACGACATTTTTACGCCTTTTGAAGCACGGAGGAGCTCGAGAAAGGTTTATGCCACTTGCGGTCACACCTCCCTGTAGGGACCGTGCCCTGAGTTACTTTACATGCGTAAGCGCTAATAGTGATGACGCTCGCTGTGCCATGGAGCTCATCCCACCATCATGGTAACTCCGTGGTCATGTGGTTAAGGCGTTTGCCTGTTGACCCAGGGATCGTAGGTTCGATTCCCACGGGAAGCATACTTTGTTTCCAGTTTGGTTAGGACATTGCAGGCTTGAATCACCTGATTGTCTGATAATAAAGATGATCCGTGCTTCGGAAGGCATGTTAAGCCGTTGATCCCAGATGCCATCTGGTAGTCGTTAAGGTACCACGTCAGAGGCCGAGAGGCGGTTCCGAAGAACTCTGACACCGGTGTGCATGGTCGATATCGTGTCACCTACTCGAAATGATGATGACCATGATAAAACGTTACAACCTCATGCAAATCTATGAGTCAACTTTTTTGACAGGTCGCAACAAAACCCAACTACTCTATGACGCTCATCTCATTGGAGTGGAGTTCTTGGCGGAAATTTCAGCGGACCGCACGGTTTTTGTTTTAGATTATTTTGCTAATTGTTTCTAGTGGACTTTCTAACGTGAAATAAGTATATTTTGGTGTTATAAATGCCCATATTTATGAACAAAGCTTTCGCCCGCGGCCCCGCCCGCGTCAATGACGATCCCTCGGGAATAGTACCTTTTCCCGGGATAATAGGTAGCCTATGTCCTTCTCCGTACTCCAGAGAACCTGTATGCAAAATTACATGATGATCGGTTTGGTAGTTACGGCGTGAAAGCGTAACAAACTAACTCACTTCCGCATTTATAACTTTACTAAGGATAAGTGCCCGCGGGTCCGCTCACGTTTATGTCGATCCCGAGGGAACAGTACTTTTTTCCGGAATGAAAGGTAGGTAGGCTAGGTAATAACCTGTGTATAAAATTACGTTAAAATCCGTTCAGCCGTATTAGCGTGAAGGAGTAACAAACATCCAAACATACTCACAAACTTTCGCTTTTATAATATTAGTAAGGATGTGTGGAATAAATAAAATACACTTTCATGGTGCGGCTGTAGTGAGATTTACCTAGTTAGTCCGCCTTGCTGCATCGTCTATGATCAGATCAAATCAGTGGATACGAATCCACTGATATTCAATTATAATCCACGGATATTGTTGCCAGGGTCTCCGTCTTATCAATGAAATGAAAACACCATCATTTCGTTAATAACACACGTTGACAACTATGAAGGGCTAAAAGGCGTAGAAAGCCAAATGACGTAAAACAAAATTCACGAGGATTGGATTTTGGGAATGAAACAAATCAAATTGAAGTGGAACCAACCAAAGTGAAAATACGCCGTGGGTTGCTTAACATGTGGTAGCGCTAATGATGCTCTTCAAAGTAGGTCGGTATAATAGCATGACACGCACCCTGTGACCTAAAAGTATACTAGGACAGAATATTCATTAGTTGGTCTAATAAATTGAAACTACAAATTAGGCTATATGGATGATTTTATCAGTTAATGGCGTTCTCCATTGTACTCATATATAAATAAATAAATAAATAAATATATACGGACAAATCACACAGATTGAGCTAGCCCCAAAGTAAGTTCGAGACTTGTGTTATGGGATACTAACTCAACGATACTATATTTTATAACAAATACATATATAGATACACATCCAAGACCCAGGCCAATCTGAAAAAGATCATTTTCCATCTTGGCCTGGCCGGGGATCGAACCCGGTCACTCCGTGTCGCAGGCAGGCGTGTTGACCGCTGCGCCACGGAGCTAGTCATTATATTTATATTATATTTATATTGATCTACGAATATAGAAAGAGGTACATATAGAGTTTACACATAATATACGATTTCAATATCGATGCTACTCGTAGTGTCACAGAGTACGTACTAGTACTCACGTACAGAAGTCTCATCTGCAAAGGTATTTAAAGAAATATCAAGTCAATGTGGTTAGCGATATGGTTTAATTTAGCTCGCGTCAGAACGCAGCGCCTTTTCGTTCAGATACCTATACAAGCCAATTTCATTCTTATAGATCGTCATGTTATACCAAAACGGGGTGTTATAAATAAATAAATATATACGGACAAATCACACAGATTGAGCTAGCCCCAAAGTAATTTCGAGACTTGCGTTATAGAATACTAACTCAACGATACTATATTTTATAACAAATACATATATAGATACACATCCAAGACCCAGGACAATCTGAAAAAGATAATTTTCCATCTTGACCTGGCTGGGGATCGAACCCGGTCACTCCGTGTCGCAGGCTGGCGTGTTCACCGCTGCGCCACGGAGCTAGTCAAAGTCAGGTGTTGCACGCCATGTAGGATAATAACTTGTACATTCAATTAAAACCTACACCACTGTGCTGGCGCGAGTTCAACATCTTTTACCATCCCAAAAAGTGCACAAAGCAGCAAAAAAGTTTTTACTTTAAAAAAAATTGAAGAAGTTTAGATTTTTAATGTAAAATCTTCTTTAGCGGCGTTATGCAATTTTTGGAATGGGTAAAAAATGTGAAATATAAATAAATTCGTAATACGGACACGTGACCTGAGACCGCCACAAAGGCGAGTTTCTACTTCTGCCGGCACTTCCGGAGCACAACCCTTTTTTCTGTATGTATATAGTTATGTTACTCCGTAACTCTTAAACGAATTAACAGAATTTTAGAAACTTGAACATTTAGACGTATCGGACACAGGATAGGCTAACGTTTACGACGTCAACCCTCCTAGGGTAGCACACTAGGCCATCGTGCTCCTCAATGCAAGATCCCGGGCGAAGAAGAATATATCTTTTCCGCGTAAGCAGCTTATCCGGTGGAGAGAGATAAGGGATAATCCCTTAAAGGCGAAAACTCAATTTCTTAGAAAAATACATTTACGGAGTATAATATTTGAGTATATGAAGTAGTTCTATCTTCATCCGTAATAGTGGATTTTGTATTATTTGTTTTCCTTTGTTGACGAACATAAGGTTTATTTAAATCAAAAGACGCAAATATGTAGGTATCGGAGGTAACTACATATTTGAGCCTTTTGGGGTAGAAACATTGGGTCCGTGGGGTCCATAAGCGCATAAGCTTTTTAGTTTCTTGGCTAAAAGGCTTATTGAGGTATCTCGTGACCAAAGGGCTGGAAATTACCTAGCTCAGCGTATCAGAATTGCCATTCAATTAGGCAATGCTGCCAGCCTTTTGGGCACGATGCCCAGAGGTGAGCATCTGGAGGGACTGTATGATTTGTAAATATATATTTTTAAGTAGGTTACTTTTTTTTTGTATTATTTTAGTTTCGTCTTTTTAAGTAGTTTAATAGGTAATTTATTAAATAACATTATTTAATGTATGATTACGTTTGTTCAATAAAAAGTGGTTTAAATTAAAAGCAAATATTTTAAGGACTGGTATCCATAGGTCACAGAAAAGCTTTAGTAGTAAAATTTTATAAATCGGTACGCTAGTTTTTTTTTATACTTTTCACTTTTTAGGGTTCCGTACCTCAAAAGGTAAAAAAGGAACCCTTATAGGATCACTTGGTTGTCCGTCTGTCTGTCTGTCGGTCTGTCAAGACACTTTTTCTCAGGAACGCGTAGTTATCAAGCGAACGTGTTAATAGCTCAGTCATCATGATCATCATCAGGTCTTTTTAGTCTCCACTGCAGGAGCATGACCCTCTCTGTATTACCGGAGCCATACTTGGCCAGAGCAGACAGAGGATTTGGCCTACACTCTCCTCGCTGGCCAGACGGGTTGGAGAGGTTTCATTGATGTTTATATAGCTTTGTTTAGCTTGTATTTCTTAAGTCGCCTCTTACGACCTCCATGGGAAGACTAGGAGTGGTCCTATTCTACTCTGCCGGAAACCACACGGATATCAATAGCCCAGTAAGAAAGCGTTATAAGCGTTTACATATGCTAAGCAACCCCAAACGTGGTTCCCACTGTGATTGACTTTACCAGGGATCGAACCCGGGTTCCTGCGTTATGCCACTTGCGGTACTGTGCCATCGAGGTCGACTTCACATCTAAACTTACTTTACTGTATGTCAAGCAACCCTGGGCGCAGCCCATACTGTAATGGGTGACTGCAAATGGCATACAAATATGAATATAATGAAGTCATTGGTCCCGGGTGTCATCATTGATGGCAGTCGCCAAGGCACCCCTGGTGTTGCAGGCGTCCATAGGCTACGGTAACCACTATCCATCAGGTGGGCCGTATGCCTGTTTGCCTACTAAGTAGCATAAAAAAAAAAAAGCTATGACAGATGCTTTTACGCAGCTAATTCTGACACCAGTGTTAGCCACGTACACACGAAAAACGTAACATCTAAAATGTAATTTATCCGTCTCAGGTGTAGACTTGACAAGCAATATCAATAACTTATGGGGGATTATGATAAAAAATGGGTTTCCCTTTATAACATAGTTTATGTAGACCCTTTTGAATTTCTGAACATATAGCCTTCGAGTTAACCTTCTAATGGCGCCCTGTAATAAAAAAACCGGCCAAGTGCGAGTTGGACTCGCGCACTAAGGGTTCCGTACATTATATATAATAAGTTTGAATTTATTAAAAATATTTTTTTAGTGATGTAACTCAAAATTTATGCTTTTCGCAATTTTTCCTTTATCTGTGCTATAAGACGTTGCTTCGTACTAAATTTCAAGATTCTGAGGTCACGGGAAGTACCCTGTAGGTTTTGATTTGCGAATGTCGAAAAAATACGAACATTTGCGACATAACCAGCTGTATCTTTTGATTGCGTTGGCTCAGAAGCTTGATTTATTCACAACTGCAAGGGACAGCAGACCTGAGTATTTGATATGAATTTCAGCTTGATACCTCTACCTTCCTGAGAAAAAGGGTCTTGACAGACTGACAGACAGACGGACGGACAGCGGAGCGAAATAGGGTATATATATATATATATAATAACAACAAATACAAAAAAAAGAATAAAATAAATATTTAAGGGGGCTCCCATACAACAAACGTGATTTTTTTTGCTTGTTTTTACTCGATATTGATAACGGCAACAGAAAGACGTTTGAAATATTTACAGAATATTTAGTTATGTATTCTCTTTTAAAAATAAATTATTAAATAACAATAACATTAATATGAAAGGGGGGCTCCCATACAACAGACATGTTTTTTGCCGTTTTTATAGATAACGGTACGGAACCCTTCGTGCGCGAGTCCGACTCGCACTTGGCCTATTTTTCCTTTTGAGGTACATAACCCTAAAAATAGAACCCAATTGAGAACCTCTTTTTTGAAGTCGATTAAAAGGAGAACCTACGGATGATAATTATTATTCGTAGAACATTTCGCGCATTTCCGCGCCCTGTCACTACCAGGTGTGATCAAAGCCCTGTTAAGGGCCGTCTTCACAACACCTAATGGATTGTTGAAAGTTTTAACTTGTGGTTTTAGGGCCCCGTACCTTAAGAGTTTTAAGAAAGCTTAATTTTACGATTACTTGGTGTTCATTATAGCATCACGGTTTTATTTCATTTGTCAGATTCGCCAACTAGTTTCGTTCTGTTACGGAGACCATCATCGGGGCGAGTGTTAGGGGTGGCGACACTGCGGTTCGGCTTCGAAATAATTAAATGTTCATAAAATTACTTACAGTAGTTACTTGATACTTCAATTAAAATTTCAAATGTTCGATTTAATACAAAATAATGAGAAACTTAATTACAAAATTATTTTTTATAATATAATAAAAATAATAATAATGTTTATTTCAGATAGTTAAAAAACATACTTAATACTAATTTAAACTATATAATTAATTGAGTAAAATATTATTATTTAATTTTATGTCAAATTTTATGTCATGTTTTATATGCGGTACTTTACTAAGTGGGCATTACCCATCAAATTTTTCAAAAAAAAAAAAAACACAAAAAAAAAAAACGAAAGAAACTGCGCTCGCCAACCCGCTTGCCAAGCGTGGTGAGTGTGGCAATATCCTCCCATGATACAAAAATCCTTGGGACAGGCCTGTGTCCAGTAGTGGACTTCTTACGGCTGGTATGATGAAGACTCTTTACACAATGTGCGAGTCACTCTTGACCACTTTTTACTCGGAGATCTTGAGTGTACTTGATGGTAAAAGGAAATCTGTACTGGAGATAAAAGTAATTGCCAAAAAGCCTGAAGGAAAATACTCGATGAGCCAGCTAGGTCTGCCAGTACAAACTAGCGCAGCATTTTTAAATTATAAACTTATGTAAGAAAGGAATGAATGTGAAATTAAAATTTTATTAGGTGGTATAAAAAAAATTGTAAATTTCAAAGGGCATGTAAGGTTAATAAATGTTTTGTGTTGAAAGAAACGTATTGTGTGTGAGAGAAACAGAACGATTGACGAATTACCCATGAGTGAAAGAGTAAACTAGATTATGAATGACAGATGACGCATGAAAGAGATAGATAATTAAGATAAGTATTAGGTAGGAAAGAGATGCAATAGACGTGTGAACGAAATTCGTGTTGTTTCATTTACACTTGGATATTTTCAGGTTCGTCAACGCGTGATTGCCACCTCTGGTGTTGCAAAAAATGTTAAACTCGCGTCAGGACATGTTACCTGATCGAAATTCGAAAGACACGTGACCTGAGACCGCTGTGGTGGCGTAGGAGAGGAAGTAATATCCCCCTCTCTTTCTACCGCGCGGAGTTTTCACTTCTGCCGACAATCCCGGAGTGTAACGAGTTGTTTTTTTTCTTTTTATTTAAATATAAGTATTGTACATACAACTAAATGTAAATAAAAATAACTTGAATTAAACTACTTATAACAAACCTTAATAAAATAATTAAAAAGCTTAAGCTTAGCGAATTCTCAGTAGACAGATATTAATCTAGCATTAGCACTAATCATCATCATCATTTCGAGTAGGTGTCACGGTCAATCGACCATGCACACCCTGGTGTCAGAGTTCTTCGGAACCGCCTCTCGGCACTAATAATCAACGGTTATTGTAATCCGTAGAAAGCGACCTACATCAGAATCTAGATTAATAGAAAGGCGTCTAGCTATGACTGTTCCCTACCAATAAGTACCGATAGGGTTGCCATGTTAGCCGTGTGGTTTCCGGCAGAGTAGAACAGAACCAATCCTAGTCTTCCCATGGAGGTCGTAAGAGGCGACTTAGGAAATACAAGCTAAACAAAGCTCATAAACATCAATGAGACCTCTACAACGCGTCTGGCCAGCGAGGAGAGTATAGGCCTAATCCTCTGTCTGCTCTGCTGAACCGATCATCATGAAATTTTGCATACAAGTTTTCTGGAATACGGAGAAGGACATAGGCTACCTTTTACCCCGGAAATACTATTCCCGAGGGATCGACATTGACGCGGGCGGAGCCGCTAGCGAAAGCTAGTAATTAATATATTTCTCGAATCCATATACTAATTTTTTATTTATAGTTTTGGTGTTATTTGGGTAGGTATTTGTTTAATAGTTTTAATTAATTAATTCTGACATATGTTTATTTGATATTATATACTAATAATATTGAAAATTGTACACTAATAGCTTCGAAGAAACCCGCGATGCACATACGATGAGTGTACAAATACCGCGTAAAAATTCCATTGTGTGCCATTTCAGAGGTAGTGTTGTTCCTCAAACGACATTTGTCGATAAAAGTTTCTTCAACAATATCTGGGAACTTTTTTCACGCCTCATAATATTAAAAAGCCGCGTTGTTTCCAGCAGAGTAGAATAGGACTATTGTCTTCCAATGGAGGTCGTAAGAGGCGACTTAGGAAATATAAACTAAACAAAGCTCGTAAACATCAATGAGACCTTTCTAACCCGTCTGGCCAGCGAGGAGAGTGTAGGCCAAATCCTCTTTCTGCTCTGGCCAAGTATGGCTCAGGTGGCAGAGAGGGTCATGCTCCTCCATTGGAGACTAAAATGACCTGATGATGATAATGATGATGAATATTAAAAACTTTCACACTATATTTGGTATTATATTATGTAATGTTGTGTTGATATTTGCTATTGATTCATTCATTTCAGCCGTAAGAAGTCCACCGCTGGACAAGTTTCCTCTCCCAAGGATTTTCTATAAAAGCCGATCAAGGGAGAATCTTTGCTGATGACACATCACTTGTTTTTCAAGTTGATAGACAGAAGACAAATTTTGACGATGTAAATGACACTCTCGCTCAGGTATTAGATTGGTTTACAGCTAATAATCTCCTGCTAAATGCTAAAAAAACTAAATGTGTCAAATTTTGTACCCCTAATGTTAGGCATGTGCCCACAAAAATAGTTGTTAATGATGAAGTGGTAGAATTTGTTGACTCGACAAAATTTCTAGGAATAACTCTCGACTCAAAGTTACAATGGGGTCCACATATTACAGCTCTTGCTGGTAGACTAAGCTCCGCGGCATACGCCGTTTGGCGAATAAGACAACTGACAGATGTCGAAACAGCACGTCTTGTTTACTTTAGCTATTTCCATAGTATAATGTCTTACGGGATATTGCTTTGGGGAAATGGTGCAAACGTCAACAGCATTTTCGTTCTGCAAAAGCGTGCTATTCGATCAATTTATAAACTAGGGGCTAGGGATTCTCTTCGAGAGTTATTTAAGGAAACTGGAATTTTAACGGTTGCGTCACAATACATTCTTGCTAATATACTGCACGTACATCAAAATATTCACAAATATGTTAAGAATTGTCATGTTCATACATACAATACTAGAAACAAAAATAAAGTAGTTAATGAAGCTTTTAGACTACAGAAAACTATGAATACATTCTTAGGGCTTAGTATTCGTTTGTATAATAAAATTCCTGACAATATTACAGCTTTGCCATTTCCGAAGTTTAAAGACGTTACAAAAAATATATTATTGAAAAGAGCTTATTATGGCATTAATGATTATTTCGTTGATAAGAATGCTTGGAGTCGAGACCTCGAGTGATATGCAGGACTTCTCTAAACGCTTTTATTTTAATTTTACTTATAATTGTTTTCTTTTTTTTGTTGCTGCTATTTTATTTTGTATAATTGTCTAAAATAAACTCTCAATTGTAAAACATGTATATGTTTGCGGTCAACGAGTGTCGACAATTAGTTTTCGAGTTTTGTGCTTGAGATCGAGTAAGTCATGCTCACTAAAATGTTCAAACTGGTGGCGGCGTTGTGTGTCGGGTCGTCGAGTTCCCTCTAATATGGTTGAGCTCAGCGATGGCTGATCCATGCGTCAACTCGTGAACGGGTGCTGCCAGGGGGGACAGGTCTGCTCGGCCTCTTTGACACTTTTATCATATCTGTTGTTTATCATATCTGTTGTTGTTGCACGCTCGATCGCTAACATAACGTGTTCCACAAAAATATGTTAATTAAAATTGTATATAACATGACATCAAAAAAAAGAAAAGAAAAATATTAAATATCATACAAAGCCCTTCAGGCAAGTAGGCGACCAATACTGTTGAAGAGTTTCTTTCGGCGTCTTCTTCTCTGCAGTGGTCGGTTCCGAAACGCTAGTAGTTTGTAGCTTTTAAACAATAATTAATAATTTGAATATAATATAATAAGTATTATTTAATTTTAAAGGTGAATTGACGTGAAAAAGTGCCTGAAAAGGCCTATTTTCTGAATAAATCTTTGAATCTTTGATTCTTTGAATCTGAGGAATCATGACCATAGGTGATGCTGCTAGCTTTTTAGATTCCGTTCAACTTATAGGCCCACGCGCTTTATGATTTTACTGGATTTTACCTTGTTTTCCGAAGGAGCCGTTCAAGTATTACGTAAGCAAGAATATCAGCTATTTTTAACCCCCTCCCTATTTTCAGCGAAAGTAAGAAGAGCTCGTTCCCTGCCCCCAAGCTTATGTAAACATCATTTTTAAAAAAAATACTGACGTCATCACCAAATACCCCTCCTCTAAACCTAGCATAGGCACCAGTTCTCCAAATTTAGTTCTTATGTTGTGCTCTACATCTTGTATTTCATATGATAGTTATTTTGTGTAAATGACACATTTTTTTTGTACGAACGTCGTCCAGGGGTACTATTTTTGAAAGTGTGACACACGTCTTCGAGCGATTTTTGTACGAAAAATCACTCGTTTACGATTGGCATCACTTCAAAAATGCACTCCTGGTCCAGTCAGTAGGTATGCAGATGGAGAGTCCTAATGATCTGTAACACAGGTTCTTTGGCAACCTAACACGGGCATTAGATCTCTACATACATCACTTTTGTTAAGGTTCAGGTAACTACTTTATCTTTAGTGTGTTTTGAAATTGCCTGATTTGTTTTGCCATTCATATACATATTATTATGTTATGGAGAAAAATTAATGTATTTTATTATATTATCCGTCCCCTATGTCATATAAAACTAGTGGCTCTGTGAGCTGTAGACGTCGTGAGACTTACTCGTATCATAGGGAACTTACAATGGTCCTAAGCGACATATACCCCAATGGCCCTTTGGTACTTCGTGCCAATTCAATCAAAAAATCCAAAATAAAAACTAAATACTGGATCAAAAAAATATTCTTTGTATTTATTGAACCGTCTCACAAAATTTCACGACATTCAGTTGAGAAATGCGAACTGTAGACGAGAACAACCGGGCAGCGGAACATACGAGAAACGACTAAAACGGAGTCGCTTCGCGCTTGCTCGGTTGTTAAGCTAATCATAGATGCCCCACCCCTTTGCTTAAATGAAATGAAATTAATAGTAAGTCGAATTTCTAAGAAGCGAAATCTCGATCCAAAGTTGGCAATAAGTAAACAGAAATCTGTAAATTTCTTCTGAAGTTAAGATAAATCGAGTTTGGTATCGAGAGGGACCGAACTTGGAAACTCAATATTAATTTAACTCAAATATTGGCGCTCATCGGCAGAAGATTTTGGATATAATTTAATTTGTATAAGTATTGATTTCTTGCGAATAGGTCTCAAATCTTAATTATAAAACAAAGCCAGTTTGGTCGAACACTTATAACTTACTCGTAAGAACGGGTGAAGCTATAGAGTTATAACATCGAATAGCAAAATAACTATTAAAATGTAAGACATAATGGCTATTAATGAATAAATGGAAAACAATTACGACAAAAAATAATGGCGAAACGAAGTTTATCGGGACAGCTAGTTGATCTACATATATATACTAATATTATAAAGCTGAAGAGTTTGTTTGTTTGAACGCGCTAATCTCAGATACTACTGGTTCAAATTGGAAAATTCTTTTTGTGTTGGATAGTCCATTTATTGAGGAAGGCTTTAGGCTATAAAACATCACGCTGTGACCAATAGGAGCGAAGCATCAATAAAGAATGTTTTGAAAACGGGGGAAAATTATTCATCTATACTAATTAATCATAATAATAGAAATTGCCGCGGACGAAGTCGCGGGCAACAGCTAGTATATAAATAAAACAAAGTTTGGTTTGTTGCAACATTTATAATAACTCAAGAAAGGCTGGATGAATTTTGATGAAATTTGGTATGGACGTAGTCCAGGGTGTATTAATTTTTAGCCGACTGCCCAAAAAAAGAGGCGGTACGAAGTTCGCCACGAAATTGGACCTCGCGAATATTAATTGAAATACCTATATCGTGCGTGTGTTTTTAGTGTGTGTAAGCTTCGATCAAATATAATGGTAGATACTCGATTCGCACTCGAAAAGTGGCACCTACAAAACAGCGCACTAATCGAGTCGCAGGAGTTGTTTTGTCTACAGTTTCAATAAGCCGCGCTAGCACTCACACGTCTCGCGATCACGCGATAAATCAGTGAAAAGATGCAAAAACAACGCGTCAAAAGTGAAAAAGAAAGATGCGAGTGTCATACTTTCAGTATGTACCGTTTTTGTTGTTGTTTGTAAGTATGCATGATGTTTTGACACGGGGACATTATTTTGGCTTCATTTTGTATGAGACTGTGTATCTACCATTATATTTGATCGAAGTGTGAGAGTAACCAACACTGATGCCTAAAGATATCTTTTATAGCTTTAACACTGCCTTCTAATGATTACAGCTTAACGCGCCTTTCAAAGTTTGGAAGAAATGCGGCTAGCAACCCATAACTATTCTGATTTCGTTTCTACCCTATTCGCCCATCAACATGGTAATTGTAGCCCTTAGGTCTTACTTCGTTAGGCCCTTTATAACCCGTAAGGGAGAAAGACGTGATAATATGTATGTATTTGTCGTGATAGCGGCAATGGAAAAAGTTCAAGTCTCTTCAAAAGATACAGCTCTGTAACAGAGGGATGGACGGACAGCGGACCTTTTTATAAGTTAATGCAATTGCCATAATTCGATAATAGTTTATTTCGTCTAATCTTTTATCGATATATGGTGGCCTCGCCCCCGCCCTAGTACACTCCAGTGCAGAGTTTAAAAGCGTTTCCTTGTAGAGACATCGTTGTAAATTTTAACGAGCGCTTGTGAGCGCGAATGTATGGATAAATAGCGCTTGCTTCATGTTTTTCATACAAGTTGTAAAACAATTTTTAAAGTTATTTATTTATAAGTTTCCTATAAAAATATAATTTCAAATAATTAGTCCGTCTTATAGATTATCGAAAAATATTAGATACGTATTTTTTCTTTTTTCAGTCATACAAAAATTGATAAAGTTATAGCCCGTTAAAGTTCCGCGTGACGTCAATGGCCGGTACACTTTTTACCGGTCTGTTGCGTCATTCCCCACTCCTGAATTTTGATGAGCTTTATATTTAACATCTTTTGTTTAATTGAAAAAAGGAAAAATACGTATCTAATATTTTTCGAGAATCTATAAGACGGAAATTTAGAAAATATGCCCATTATCGTAAATGTCGAACAGGGTATAGGCGAGAATCTAAAGAATCATGTCAATAAGCAATGCGGCTAGCAACTCATCACTCTTCGTCCTCATACCTCACCCCTGATCTTACATCAGCTAAAAGTAAACTTTAACAATTTCGTAACTCTTATGACACTAACATAGAGTTCAATATACTTTGGTAGTAATACGATGACGCGTATCAAGCTGAAATTCATATCAAATAATCAAGTCTACCTATCCCTTGGAGCTGTGATAAAAGCAAACTTTTAAGCCAACGCAATCAAAAGATATAGCTGGTTATACCGCAAATTCTCGTGTTTTTTCGACATTCGCAAGGGAATCAAAACCTACAGGGTACTTTCCAGGATCTCAGAATCTTGAAATTTGGTACAAAGCAACGTCTTAAAGCACAGATAAAGGAAATATTGCTAAAAGCATAAATTTTGAGTTACATCATATAATCAAAATATTTTTAATAATTATTATATTACAAAGTTATTATATATATATATATATATAATGTACGGAACCCTTCGTGTGTGAATCCGACTTCTGGGCCGTTTTTTTTTTATATAATAGATTATCGATGTACTTATCGATGTCCAAGTTACTGCACATATTTGACGGATATAATTAAACAACATTTTAGACAGTAGAATATTAACGTATGGCAACAAACGGTAACCTATGTCAGATGCCTTTAAGCAGCTTGAAAAATCTGACAATGTTGGTCACTTACATTTTGGAAAAACAATGTACCAAAACCCATAACTACATATTACTTAACCATGTTGCGTACTGTAACTTAACTGACGATATGTATTTGTTTCTTTCAGGTAATAAGATGTGGAAACCTTAAGCCAAAAACCAAGGTGCCGGATGGTGAGTGAGGAAAACTAGCGTATTGCTTACTAGCTTTCGTCCGCGGCTCCGCCCGCGTCAATGGCGACCCCTCGGAAATAGTACTTTTTCCCGTGATAAAAGGTAGCCTATGTCTATCTCCGTACTTCAGAGAACTTGTATGCAAAATTACATGGTGATCGGTTCAATAGTTACGGCGTGAAAGCGTAACAAACAAACTCACTTTCGCATTTATAATATTAGTAAGGATAAATACAAAAGGGATGGCTGCAGGGATGAATCAATAGCACGCAACACAATAGTTTTAGCACGCCAAACACGATCAATACTTAGCCATATATATATTAATTTAAATCTACTTATACCAAAGACAATTTTATACCTTTAAACGAGCAATTCTTGTATATTTATTTCTATGTATGTATGTATATAAATTTCTTTCTATAACATCGGAAACGGCTCTAACGATTTCGCTGAAATTTGGTATATGTGGGTTTTCGGAGGTAAACAATCGATCTACATTAGTCTTATGTTTGGGAAAACGCGAGTTTGTTCCTTGCACACGGAATGAAGTAAGTTTAGTCGACGTCGGATTTTCTATCTGTAAGATTATCAATACCTCTTCTCTGCTATCGCAGTCGGGTAAAACAGTAACCCATTTCATGTGACACAAGAAGTGGGTCAATTGGTGACGAATAGACGACTCAGCCTCGCCTTACTGTAATTAAAACTAGCGTTTAAGCTATTTGAGCCAGTTGTCACAATTATTTTCGCGTAGGATGTTCCCACGACATCTCGCATACTCACTCAATTTAGTAAGCATGCTATGATCCTACTTGATATTAGTTTCGTCGTCATCATGATTTTTGAAGGATGCCATCAAACGCTGGCATCCTTCAATACTCAAGTAAAAAGTAATTTTCTGTCATTTCCGTAACATTTTTCTCCTTCCTTAACGAAAGTATATCCTTATTATTGTATATGATGTGTGTATTTGGATATTTATTTATGTCGTATATGTAGGTACTTATCTATATTCTGTGTATACATATATTTGTTAATGTTCTGTTGTATATATTTTACTGAATTAATAGTATCAATTATCTATATTAATAAATCTATTTTTTTCTCTCTCTCATTTTCAATCACATCACCCATAACGCTTTGTTTTTGATTTATTCCTGTCACCCAAAGGTAGCCTGGAAGAGATTGCCTTGGCGATAAGGCCGCCTTTATTGTATAGTTTTTTTTTTTTAGAATTTATTTACATTTGTATGAATAGTTATGGTGCAATAAATAATGTTTACTTACTTACATCATAATTTCAATCGTAAGAAATCCACTTCAGATTGAGCTAGTCGAGACTTATGGGATACTAACTGAACGATATTATTATAACAAATACTTAATATCCAAGACCCTGGTCAATCTGAAAAAGATAATTTTCCACATTGAGCTGACAGGGAATTGAACCCGGGATCTACAGTATGACAGCCTGGCATGACCACTAGATCACAGAGGTTGTTTTAATTAATAATCTTTCATATGTATAAATAAAAAACCGACTTCAATCAAACTACTGAACCGATTTTGATGAAATTTAAATGGGACCAATTTGAAAGCGTACCCCTTAAAACAAAAATTATTCTATAATCTGGTTATAAATGACGGAGTTATGCGGTAACAAACATAAAAAAACCGGTCAAGTGCGAGTGGGACTCGCTCACGAAAGGTTCCGTACCATCCGTATTCTATAATAAGTTAAAATTATTAAAAATATTTTTATTTTTTGATGTAGGTAACTAAAAATTTATACTTATCGCAATTTTTTCTTAATCTGTGCTATACGATGTTGCTTCCGACCAAATTTCAAGATCAGTTCACGGGACGTACCCTGCAGGTTTTGATTCCCTTTACAAATGTCGATAAAACACGAAAATTTGCGGCATAAACGGTTGTTTTTTTTGATTGCGTTGACTTAGAAGTTTAACAGACCGACAGACAGACAGACAGACGGACAGACGGACAACCGAGTGATCCTATAAGTGTTCCTTTTTACCTTTTGAGGTACGGAACCCTAAAAATAACTTCAAAACAAATTGATAACTTATTCCTTTTTTCGAAGTTGGTTGAAAGTAACAAATTCTTACGAAGTGTCTAAAAGATTGAGTTAACAAAGTGACGTGGTGACGTCACTTTTCTCGTCTCTCAAAGTAATTCGTTTTTCGCCTGACAATGGATTTTGAAAGATTCGTCGCCAATTGAAAACTCAAATTTGTCAGAGTTTTTAAATTAAGTTTGAACGGAAAATGTTAAGCGACTATTATACCATCCTGAATCTAGGATCCGGAATTTAGCATCCGATAAGGACAAGAAATTCAGTCGTCAGAGCTCCTGATTAAACCATCCAGAACGTGTCCTGAACGGAGACTGCGCGTCCTGACAGAGCCATCCGTTGGCCATCCTGAATGCGTGAGAGGGACGCCGCTATACGTGCGACGCGATTGGAGATATTATCGTATCGTTTCTAACGTATAGCGGCGTCCCTCTCATGCGGCGATCCTGAATTCCGGATGGTTTCACTTTACGCTTCCGTTATGCTTCCGATAAGGACGTCGGAAGCCATTCTGTCCTGACAACGGATCGGCGATTAAACTGTCCGTTGACTATCCGTTGACTGAATTCCGGATCCTGAATTCTGGATGGTCTAATTGGCGCTTTAGAAATGAAATGGATGATTTGGATTACGGCCCTTTTTAGGGTTCCGTACCCAAAGGGGAAAAACGGGACCTTATTAATATGGCTCCGCTGTCCGTCTGTCTGTCACTAGGCTGTATCTCATGAACCATGATAGTTAGACAATATAACGGCAGATAGATGCGTCTCAAGCCGAACGCTTAGAAAGATCGTGCCTCTTTTTCGCTTGTTCCGCGCTCTCACTTGCATATGGAACGTGACACTTTTTCGTGCATGCAGACAGTTTTCATCGATTTATAAGACATTATGACGTAAAATAAATAATAAATAACTTAAAAGAATAAAATTACTCTCACAAAATCTTACTTAATCTGTGAAATATTGAGTAGGCAGAATGACGTCACTTTCCTCGTCTTCCAATAAAGTAATTTACATTTTACCTAACAATAGACTTGTAAGTCGCTATTTGAAAACTCATTTGAGTTTTTAAATTAAATTCCTGACAAAAATTGCCTGCGATTGTTACAAATGGCGGAGAGACGCCATTTTATTAAATTCGACGTTTGAATTTAGTTTGCTTTTGAACCTACCAAAAGAAGACTTCATCATTTTGTAGTATTATCTTGTCATATTCGTCATTTATTGGCTTGATATTTGTACCGATACATGAAGTCTTGTTTTGTGAAATTCTAGCTCCTTAACCCAAACTTACTTTAAATTTTCGGTACCATACTTACCTACTTATTTAATGTTCTCATATTTCCATATAATCATTTTAATGATAATATATCATCAATCATTTACTAAATATAGGTTAGGTAAAATGTAACACTTGGTAATTGTTACACCTGTTCCCGCAATTATTACCGACGTAGATAATTTGCTATCAAATTTGTTTACTCCACTTTGTAACTGTATTTTCAAAGTTGTACTCACCTGTTTTCTTATTGTTGCTAAGAGTTCTTAATTGATGTTGTGAAAATGTTGGGGCCTGGTGAAGTGGTGATCTGTTGTACAGACTCACGTCTAGTTCAGACACCAGACTCTCACAAGGGAAAGTGTTTGCCGAACTCAAACTTTTGAATGTCATTAACTATTAAATTTTATTATATTAACAAATTACAAACATTTGATTGATGTACAACTAAGATTTATTTTATTTTGTACATTTGATTGATGTACTTTACTTGTTTTGCCTTGTGAAGAGTAAATAAATACATTTATTATTATTATTATATAATCCATTGATTGAATGCATACGTGTTTATTCAGCGTGATTTTAAACCTCTGATACTGTACTATTGCAATCCTCGAATCTGAATTCTTAATGGAATACAGAATGGCAAGAAAAAAAGCTAATAATCGAAAAAATAATTAGGCTTCTAGGGCTTCCCATACAAAGTCGCCGTTCAGCTGCATTTTTAGGGTTCCGTACCCAAAGGGTAAAAACGGGACCCTATTAATTTCGCTCCGCTGTCCGTCTGTCTGTCTGTCTGTCTGTCTGTCCATCTGTCACCAGGCTGTTTTATCATGAACCGTGATTGTTAGACGGTTAAAATTTCCACAGATGATTTATTTCTGTTGCCGCTATAACAACAAATACAAAAAAATAGAATCATAACTTAATATTTAAATGCAAAATTGAGTTTGTTTGTTTGTTTGTTACGGTTTCACGCCGGAACTACTGAACCGATCATCATGAAATTTTGCATACAAGTTCTCTGGAGTGCGGAGAAGGACATAGGCTACCTTTTATCCCGAGAAAAAGTACTGTTCCCGAGGGATCGACAATTCGACATTGACGCGGACGGAGCCGCGGGCGAAAGCTAGTAAAATACATATTTAAGGGGGCTCCCATACAACAAACGTGATTTTTTTGCTCGTTATTGATAACGGCAACAGGTAGACACTTGAAATATTTACAGTATATTATTTATTTTTAAAGTAAATGTATAACTACATTTACTTTAAAAATAAATAATTAAATAAAAATAAAATTAATATTAAAGGGGGGTTCCCATACAAAAGACATGATGTTTTTGCCGTTTTCATAGATTCCCCGGAACCCTTCGTGCGTGAGTCCGACTCGCACTTGGCCGGTTTTTTTGACAGTATTTTGTTTAGTACAAGCTAAAAGTAGTTTATTAGGATATCTAGATGTTTTTTTAAGCTTATACAAATTGAGAGTTCCCAGTATTGATCCCATAGGAAAAGTTGTTCATATCGACGGGCTGAATCACCCCTTCAAAGATCGGGGAGGGTTTTCTTTAGATGTGATTCACACGGGAAAAGTCAGAAGAAAAGCTAAAGTTGAACAACATTATATAACAATATCACAAAGGCCGGCTGACGTATGAAGGGTGTTCATCACACAAATGCTGATGGATCGAAATAGTTTTTCAACGTCCCCTTTTTGGCGGTCCAGGAATGTTGGGTGACTTCGAGTCAATTTTCGAGTGTGTTGCGAGTATCCTTACTAATATTATAAATGCGAAAGTGAGTTTGTTTGTTACGCTTTCACGCCATAACTACTAAACCGATCATCATGAAATTTTGCATACAAGTTCTCTGGAGTGCGGAGAAGGACATAGGCTACCTTTTATCCCGGGAAAAAGTACCAATCCCGAGGGATCGACATTGACGCGGGCGGAGCCGCGGGCGAAAGCTAGTACTCTTATAATGTAACTAGCTGTGCCCGCGACTCCGTCCGCATACATTACGATTTCTAATAAATAATTTAAGTAGTCTATTCTGTTTATCTCTTAGTTTCTATTCGTAACAGCCTCCGTGGTCCAGTGGTTAAGGCGTTTGCCTTGACCCGGGGGTCGTGGGTTTGATTCCCACCGGAAGCATACTTTGTTTAGTTGTTTCCAGTTTGGTTAGGCCATTGTAGGCTTAAATCACCTGATTGTCTGATAATAAAGATGACTCCGCGCTTCGGAAGGCACGTTAAGCCGCTGGTCCCGGCTGCCATCTGGTAGTCGTTAATGGAACCACGTCAGAGGCCGAGAGGCGGTCTCGAAGAACTCTGACACCAGGGTGTGCATGGTCGATTGACCGTGACACCTACTCGAAATGAATGAATGAATCTTCTTAGTTATTACCTGATTGTCTGATAATAAAGATGATTCCGCGCTTCGGAAGGCACGTTAAGCCGCTGGTCCCGGCTGCCATCTGTTAGTTGTTAATGGAACCACGTCAAAGGCCGAGAGGCGGTTCCGAAGAACTCTGACACCAGGGTGTGCATGGTCGATTGACCGTGACACCTACTCGAAATGATGATGATCTTCTTAGTCGGTACACTCTTGCCAGAGCGGTCGTGGTCATCATTATGAATCACGATGATTGTTGATTTCGGTAATACGGCGCCATTCGTCGCGGATGCAGCTTCCAGGGTACATTCGTAAACTGAGCACTTAGTCGCGGCCTTTCTGGTCTGTCCATCTCATTGGTGATCTACCACGTGGCCTGGTGCCTTCTACTTTTCCCTGCACTACGAGACGCTCTATGGAGTCATTATCACGACGAGACATGACCAAACATGGCCGAAGAAGGTCAAAATGCGTGACTGCACTGTGGTTGATGTGTGCGTTATTCCAGCCAGATTTTGTTGAAAATTTACGAAAATCGACATTGTAGTGTAGTAGATAATTAGATATAGAGCTTCTGTAAATGGTAAGCTAATTTTTAAATTTGGTAAGCGTATATTTTTTGAATTATTTGATAAAAACAGTTCCGGCTAGCGTAACGTTACCGTAGCCAGATCTTTTTTTGTTTTACGGGAATTTTGAAATAAAAGTTATGTAAATAATTAGATATCAATTTGGTATAAATGGTACAACTTAAATTGTATTTGTATTTGCTATGGTTGCGAAGATATTTGAAATCCTGCTGGGGTAACGGTTTGCTCAATTGCTGTATCTCGGAATTGACTTAGCGGATGATGATGATTTTTGCACAGGACATCTGGCTAATTAGTTATAGTTTATAGCGCAATAAAGGAATTCACAGTAATTAACCGTTTAGAAGTTATTTTCATTAAATAGAAATATGCTTTAATAGGTCCTAGCACTTCCAATAAGCGCTCCAAAGACTAACTTTAAACGTTATTATATAGTGAAATACTGTCTATAAATGGTACCAAAGTTTCATTAGTATTCTATACGTAATTAAAAAGTTATGATGAATCTTCGATTTGTTTCGGCCATGGCGCGCGGCGGAGTTATTTTACGACCGATTAACCGAGTTTCCTGTACGAGTGGTCACATAATCTTGTGTAAATAATTAGATATACATGTCAATTTAATACCTAATAAATTCCAGACTTGTAGATTAATTAATTAACGAAATAATTGAAAAAATGATGTTCGCGTGGTAACCCGACCAAATCTAGAATGTTATGAAAAAGCGGCCGCGCCATACATTATACCAACCTTCTTAAACTTACTAGATAATTTCATACTCGTACGTGTTTTGTACAGACGAGCTACATAAGTGATATAATAAAACTTAGTTATAACTAATATTATATTAATATAAAACATTTTCGTATCTTTAGATAGAATACTGTTGACTAGCTCCGTGGCGCAGCGGTCAACATGCCAGCCTGCGACACGGAGTGACCGGGTTCGATCCCCGGCCAGGTCAAAATGGAAAATGATCTTTTTCAGATTGGCCTGGATCTTGGATGTGTATCTATATATGTATTTGTTATAAAATATAGTATCATTGAGTTAGTATCCCATAACACAAGTCTCGAACTTATTTTAGGGCTAGCTCAATCTGAGTGATTTGTCCGAAAAAGGTAAGTAAGTTTATAAATTAGCTTCAAAAATAATCACAGGTTTTTTCTTATGGACCAATATGCAACGTCGCATGCTTATCTAAAATTAAAAAGAAAGAATTTATAAATACCTATATCTTTTTTATGTTATCGTTCCGAATAAGTTAAAGTAAAATACTTGTAGTCATATATAAAGTTTTATTGTATAAAATCACAGATCAATAATAATAAAATGTAATAACATCACAGTGTAGTATGTACTTACATATTTTATCTACAGTAAGTATCTACTTCCCATTGCTTTCTGTAATCTGATTAAAAAAATCACAAATGTCTTAGACTAGCTGTTGCCCGCGACTTCGTAGTATGATTAATTAGTATAGATGAATTTTCCCCGTTTTCAAAACATTTTTTATTGATGCTTCGCTCCTATTGGTCGCAGCGTGATGTTTTATAGCCTAAAACCTTCCTCAATAAATGGACTATCCAACACAAAAAGAATTTTCGAATTTGAACCAGTAGTTCCTGAGATTAGCGCGTTCAAACAAACAAACAAACTCTTCAGCTTTATAATATTAGTATAGATAAAGATAGCCGTATTCTTAAATTACGTTTTTAGTATAAAAATCAAAATACAATATTATAAATAAACGACATAACAATGCAGTTTACTTCTTAGGATACGTACTTTTTGAAACAGTACAAGCTAAAGCTTTGTTTTATAGTAAACACTAGCTTCCGCGGCTCCGCCCTCGTTAATGTCGATCCCACGGGAATAGTACTTTTTCCCGGGATAAAAGGTAGTCTATGTCCTTCTCTGTACTCCAGAGAACCTGTATACAAAATTTCATAGAGATCGGTTCAGTAATTACGGCGTGAAAGCTTAACAAACAAACAAACTCACTTTCGCATTTATAATATTAGTAAGGATAACGCAGACTAACTACGAGTAAATTATCAAGATGCTTCCACTACTAACTGCTAAGCTGTAACTGGTAGCTAGTAGCTATTTTAAAATAAATGTACCTACTTTTTAAAAATAGCTCGTCTGTACAAACCGCGTATGTATTATCCTGTAAGTTTTAGAAGGTTGGTATAATGTATTGCGCGGCCGCTTTTTTATAACATTCTAGATTTGGTCGGGTAACCACGCGAACATCATTTTTTTCAATTATTTCGTTAATTAATTAATTTACAGGTCTGAAATTTAGCAGGTATTAAATTGACATGTATATCTAATTATTTACAAAAGATTCAGTGACCACTCGTACGGGAAACTCGGTTAATCGGTCGTTAAATAACTCCGCCGCGCGCCATGGCCGAAACAAATCGAAGATTCATCATAACTTTTTAATTACGTATAGGATACTAATGAAACTTCGGTACCATTTATAGACAGTATTTCACTATATAATGACGTTTCAAGTTAGTCTTTGGAGCGCTTATTGGAAGTGATAGGACCTATTAAAGCATATTTCTATTTAATAAAAATAACTTCAAAACGGTTAATTACTATGAATTCCTTTATTATGCTATAAACTATAACTAATTAGCCAGATGTTCTGTGCAAAAATCATCATCATCCGCTTAGTCAATTCCGAGATACAGCAATTGAGCAAACCGTTACCCCAGCAGAATTTCAAATATCTTCGCAACCATAGCAAATACAAATACAATTTAAGTTGTACCATTTATACCAAATTGATATCTAATTATTTACATAACTTTTATTTCAAAATTCCCGTAAAACAAAAAAAGATCTGGCTACGGTAACGTTACGCTAGCCGGAACTGTTTTTATCAAATAATTCAAAAAATATACGCTTACCAAATTTAAAAATTAGCTTACCATTTACAGAAGCTCTATATCTAATTATCTACTGCACTACAATGTCGATTTTCGACAATTTTCAACAAAATCTGGCTGGCGTAACGGACACGTGGTTGATAGGCGCTGTCTGATGCCGAGTTTTTTTTAATATGGAGTTTTTTAATACTGTTTATCTACCAAGTTTAAAAAAAATCAGTTAACTCGTTTATTAGTTACGCTACATAAAAAAAACCTTAAAATCATCAATTTAGTTTCAGTATCATGTATAGAGCTTATAAACACGATATCTCTGAAAACAAAGTAACTTACTCCATGACCGACCCTTATATATTGAAGTGAAAACTTCTTTAGCGGCGTTGTGCACTTTTTGGGATGGGTAAAAAATGTTAAACTCGCTTCAGGACACGTGACCTGATCGAAAATTCGTAAGACAGACACATAACCTGAGACCGCCGCAAAGGCGAGTTTTCGCTTCTGCCGGCAGTCCCAGTGTGCAACCCGTTGTTTTATATTAGTATTGATTGATGATGATGATTACGAAAGCGATTGATGTTGTCATTTAAGCGTGTTAGGTTACATCCTGAGATGCTTCGGACCCCGGGATAGACTGTGTGATAAAACCAAATACCACGCTGACGAAGCCTAGGGAAACAGCTAGGCGAAAATAAATTCCTTTACTGAACAAATATAAAGGCTTTTTTTTTTATTGAACTGACTATGTAGCTAGCTCCAAGTGAGCTTTCGCTACTTCACCGGGCGATTGAGGCGAGGGCAGAGTGCCCTCAACCTTTATAGACAACATCACCAAAGGGCCCCCAGGAGGGACGGACCTCGGCTTTGGGCGTTGCCTGTGTGCGCAAGGCTTGGAGAGACAGCAAACTCTCATATTGCCTGATGGGCCGCGTATACGTGCATGCAAGCCTGAAGGGCCAAAATATAAAGGCATTACTGAAAAAATATACAGGCATAACCTTACCGCCTTTTATCATAGCTAAAGATTATCCCGCTGGGCACGTCTTTTGATACTTTAACACAGACAGTGGCTCTCAAACTATTCGCGGCAGACCCCTTTTACAAGAAGATGAAACGGAGTCCTAACGTAAACAAAAATTGGTTATCTGTAAAGTCGGTTTGCCGTCTGGCCAGCGAGGAGAGTGTAGGCCAAACCCTCTGTCTGCTCTGGCAAGTATGGCTACAGAGAGGGTCATGCTCCTGCAGTGGAGACTAAAAAGACCTGATGATGAAAGTCGGTTTGCGGATGATAATTTTACGTGGAAGAAAGATAGATGTGTCACAAGCCTAACAATTAGGCCGATCGTGCTTCACTATCGCTTGTTCCGCGCTGTCACTTGCACACGGCACGTGATACTTTTTCGTGCATGCAGCTCAAGTTCATCGATTTATTAGACGTTAAACGTCAAAATCGATTTATTATTTTGTACAGTGTCTGTCGTGGAGACGGCCCGGCCACTCGTGCAAATTAATGAAACAATGCCTCAAAATGATATCACGTGTGAATTGTCCGGTATAGGCTCACAGAAACGATCAGGTCACGTGTCCTGGCGCGAGTTTAACATTTTTTACCCATCCCAAAAAGTGCACAACGCCGGTAAAGAAGTTTTTACTTCAAAAACAACGGGTTGCACACCGGAAGTGCCGGCAGAAGTGAAGCGCCAATTAAACCATCCAGAATTTAGGATCCCGAATTCAGTCAACGGATAGTCAACGGACAGTTAATTCGCATTCAGGACGGTCGATCCGTTTTCAGGACAGAATGGCTTCCGACGTCCTTATCGGAAGCATAGGTGAAACCATCCGGAATTTAGGATCGCCGCATGAGAGGGACGCCGCTATACGTTAGAAACGATACGAGAATATCTTCAATCGCATCGCACGTATAGCGGCGTCCCTCTCACGCATTCAGGATGGCCAACGGATGGCTCTCTCAGGACGCGCAGTCTCCGTTCAGGACACGTTCCGGACGGTGTAATCAGGAGCTCCGACGACTGAATTTCTTGTCCTTATCGGATGCTGAATTCCGGATCCTAAATTCAGGATGGTATAATAGGCGCTTGAAAATTCGCCTTTGCTGCGGTCTCAGGTCTCGTGTCCGTCTTACGAATTGTCGATCAGGTCACGTGTCCTGAGACCGCAGCAAAGGCGAATTTTTCATCTTAACATTTTTACTTATCCCAAAAAGTGCTCAACGACGCTAAAGAAGTTTTCGCTTCAAAATCGGTCCTCATTGCCATTAACGTGTCACCTGGGTTGGACGTCCCCTTCCCCAAAAAAAAACCATTATATCAGGACGCATTATATATTTTCGCGGATCGTTTTCAGAGGCTTCGCGGAATTTTGGGGCACCGTATAACTTTGAGTATAACTGCTTTAGCATACAGATGTTATGTACGTAAGTTCGCAGAAGTTGGAAATGTATGGCGTAATAAAACTGAAATGGTTTGGAGATTTGTTTATTGCACTTATTGTATTGTTTTCGATTTTTAACCGACTTCAAAAGGAGGAGGTTAACTAACATTCATACATCCACACATACGTGTTTATATGATAGGTCACGTTTAGCGTGTTGGTGGGCGTAAAGGTAGAAAACGAAATCAAAATATTGATGGGTTGCTAGCCGCATCGCCTATTGCCATGATTCTTTAGATTTTTGCCCATTACCTTGATCGGCTTCTACGGTCTGCGCGGGAAGAGAAGCAGCTGGTACATTCTACGTTTTTAGGGTTCCGTACCTTAAAAGGAAAAAACGGAACCCTTATAGGATCACTAGGTAGTCCGTCTGTCTGTCAAAACCCTTTTGCCCAGGAACGTGTGGAGGTATCAAGCTGAAATTCATATCAAATACTCAGGTCTGCTGTCCCTTGTAGCTGTGAAAAATCAAACCTCTAAGCCAACGCAATCAAAAGATACAGCCGTTTATGTCGCAAATTTTCGTGTTTTTTCGACATTCGAAAGGGAATCAAAACCTACAGGGTACTTCCCATGAACTTGAAATCAAGAATCTTGAAATTTGGTACGAAGCAACGTCTTATAGCACAGATAAAGGAAAAATTGTTATATATAATGTATGGAACCCTTCGTACGCAAGTCCGACTCGCACTTGGCCGGATTTTTTTCCCAAACCAGCATGGAAGAAATGTATACTTCAGACAATAGTAAAAATGGCTTCCAAATCCTTCATTTTGTGTTTTCAACAATCGGAGGCAATTTTCTTTGCAATGTAATTTAAAAACTCTGACAAGCTTATGAATGAGTTTTCCAATTCGCGACGAATCTAACAAGTCCATTGTCGAGTGGAATACCGAAATATTACTTTGAGTGACGACAAACGGTGAAAAGTGAAGTCAATCTATTACATTTTTCATTTTGTTTAGAAATATTCTTTTTTAGGTTCCGTACCCAAGGGGTAAAAACGGTATGGCTCCGCTGTCCGTCCGTCTGCCTCTCACTATATTGTCTTCTTCTTCTTCACTGTATTGTCGAGTGGAATACGAAAATACTACTTTGAGTAACGACAAACGGTGAAAAGTGAAGTCAGTCTATCATATTTTTCTATAATGCTGGGAAATATTCTTTTAAGGGTTCCGTACCCAAAGGGTTAAAACGGGGCCCTTTTTAATATGGCTCAACTGTCCGTCTGTCTGCCTCTCTGTGTATTGTCGAGTGGAATACGAAAATATTTCTTTGAGTGATGACAAACGGTGAAAAGTGAAGTCATATCAACTCAATATTTTTCTAAAATGTTGACAAATATTCTTTTTAGGGTTCCGTACCCTAAGAGTTCAAACGGGACCCTATTAAGACGAGGCCTCAAATGTTTGGTACCATCGCTCGGCAAAGGACTGATCAAGTGCGCGTAAGGGATAGCGCTTGGCGGTTTAGCCCGTGAATGATGAGATAGGAGATAGTCTCGAGTCGCTCAAAGAAAAAAACGTAAGCGCCAAATTCGTTATTTCTATTTTATATAAAATCAGACCGGTTAATTGTATTTTCATATTTACATTTTGATGAATTACTAATAACCTATCTTTTAGTCTAAAAATCATTATTTCATTCATCGCATTTGAGCTACAATAACAAAATCTCTGCGAACGAAGACCTTTTTATCAAAACGTGTTTTCATCTTCAATTTTTGGAGATGAAATAGTTAAAAATCATATTACTTAGATTTGAAACTCCTAATTTAAGTATTTTGCGAGATAAATAAGGTTCAGAACGACCTTATTTACAGTGGTATCGCCTTAATGTGGCTCCACTGTCCGTCTGTCTGCCTTCACTGTATCTCATGAACCGCAAGTTCTGTTCCGTACTAACCGTTCTACAGGTGATATAGTTTTGTTACCGCTATAACATAAAGACTAAAAATAGAATAAAATAAATATTTGAGGGGGTTCCCATACAACAAACGTGATTTTTTGTCGTTTTTTGTTAGATATTAATAACGAAATATTCACAGAGTATTTAGTTATAACTAAATATTCTAAATATTCACTTCAATGAATAAATTTTAAAATTAAATAAATAAAGGGGGCTCCCCTGAAAAACGTTTATAATGGAGTGTCTAAGGTTGTACAATAGTGGTACGGAACCCTTTGTCCGCACGTCCTAAACTTTAAAAAATATATATTTTAACCATTAGAATCCTAATTATCCCTGATGAACATAGGCTATAGAATTAAATACCTATATCTACCCGTGCGAAGCCGGGACGGGTCGCTAGTTTATATGAATTACTATTCTGGCCATCCAACATGAGTACTAAATGTGGTTGCTGCACCTCCATTACGCATTGTTCGCGGCACCCTCGTCACAACTATCCCAACTCGATTAATTAAAGCGACCGAGGTTCCATTCCTGGAGCTCAGTTTTTGAACTGGTAGAATCGATCTGCCAATAGTACCAAGCTTCCGCCATGGTTAATCTTAACTGGTTCTATTTTTCGATTTTTTGAGTAGGGATTCGAATGGTCACACGAGACTACTGGGACTCAAACAACCGTACAAAATGTTAAATTTGACTTTGACATACACTTAACTAGCTGTCAACCGCGGCTCTGCCCGCGTCTTGATTTCCCGAGGTAAAATGTACATTATGTCCTGCTCCGTACCCCAGACATCGGGTATGCAAAATTACAAGAAGATTGGTTCAATAGATGTAAAGGCATAACCAACAAACAAACTCACTATCGCATTTATAATATTAGTTAGGATTAGGATTCTCAAAATAGTTTTTTAAGCTTTTTTTGCAGCTTTGATCCCAGATTCTAGCCATAATTGTCTCTGGAATTATTAGATTTTTTTCATTCAATTGTGCTGGCACCCATCACAATGTTTTTCTGACAAGTCTAAGCATTAGAACTGCTCGCACGATTCAAAAATACGTAAAAACAGTACCATTATTCATCTGCAAATGCGAACCGAGTTCCGACGTCTCTTCAAGTGGCTGATCGATTCTACCAGCTCAAAAATTGAGCTCCTGGGAGACGGTCAGTTGGAATTAACGATTAACTATTGTAAAGTTCATAGAATTTCATTTCATATACGTAAGTCACTATCTTTGCCTGCCGTTTCGTCTGCATATAATAAGATTTGTATCCATTTGACTTGAGAAAAGATAAAAACCGGCCAAGTGCGAGTTGGACTCGCACACGAAGGGTTCCGTATCGTTATCTATAAAACGGCAAATTGAACGTACAGATTGCAGACGTTCTTAATGAAGGAGCTGTTAGAAGTACCCGAAACAGTAGAGCGTGTATGAGGAGAGTAATGAGTGTAGACGAAGCTAGAGATATATGTCAGGATCGTAGCAAGTGGAGATCCATAGTCTCTGCCTACCTCCATGGGAAAGAGGCGTGATAATATGAACATTTACATAAACAGGGCACAGGATTGGCTACTTAATTTTTTTCTTCAGTTATTAACGTACCATTTTTATGTTTTAGAGCGGCAAACGAGCAAGCGAGTCACCTGATGGTAAGCGATCAACGCTGCCCATGGACAACTGCAACACCAGAGTGTGACAGGAGCATTGCCGGCCTTTCAAGGAGTTGGGAGAGGACATTGGGAGTAGGGAAAATGGAAGACATGGGGGAGGGGGAGAAGGATGAGCCTCCGGCTCTCTCACTCACCGAACGAAGCATAGAAGCGGTAAACTACTCAAACGTCGATTTTCTGTGAGAGTGTGGTACTTCCCCGGACGAGCCGGCCCATGCATGCTACTAGCAAAAATAAATTTTGCCGGTAGTGTGGCTCTACCACAACATAAAATACAGTACCTAATGTTTAGTTTAGAAATCGTAATGTACGTGAACGGAGTCGCGGGCACAGCTTGTTATGATAAAGATCACTGGCGGCCATATTGAGGACGGACGGTAACCCGGTCCGTTAACCGTTACATCGCGTGCGACGATTATATACGTAATATACACGTATTGTATGTTATTATGTACTCGTATGTCACCAGTAGCGTAAGCCTGTGGCTTCGCTCGCATTTTGACAAGCTGTGGCCTAGTGGTCATGAGAAAAAAGTTCTAAAAACCGTCCAAGTGTGAGTCGGACTCGCGCATGAAGGGATCCGTACCTTTATCTATAAAAACAGCAACAAAAATAATGTCTTTTGTATGGGAGCCCCCCTTTAATATTATTTTTATTTAACTATTTATTTTTAAAGTGAATGTTTAACTCAATATTATGTGAATATTTCAAGTGTCTACCTGTTATCAATATCGAGCAAAAACAAGCAAAAGAATCACGTTTGTTGTATGGGCGCCCCCTTAAATATTTATTTTATTCTGTTTTTAGTATTTGTTGTTATAGCGGCAACAGAAATACATCAGCTGTGAAAAGTTCAATTCTCTAACTATCACGGTTCATGAGATACAGCCTGGTGACAGACGGACAGCGGAGCCATATGAAAATCACATTTTGTCCTTTGGTAAAAACGGGACCATTTGGACCCTATTCATACTAAAGAAATTTTCACTTCAAAAACATTTATTCCATAAGTGTTACAAAAGGTGACAGCTCAGCGTTACGCTGGACGAGGGATACCCTAATCCAGCACTGATTTTCAGCCGTCACCTTCAATATTATATGACACTGAGCCACGATATACGCGGACGGAGTCATGAGTAGTGGTAAACAATATAAACAGGGCTGACAACAGGAAATTGCGAGCGCAAGTTCGTCGCGCGGCTCCCGTCGCTAAAATGAGGTGTCGGAGATTCAAATTATTTGTTCAACCATACTGTTTTGCTTTAAATGACTGCAGTTTCCAACTCTGAAGGGTTTGACGGCCTAAACATACGTAAATAAGCTAAAATTGTGTATTTTAGGGTTCCGTACCCAAAGGGTAAAAACGGGACCCTATTAATTTCGCTCCGCTGTCTGTCGGTCTGTCATCAGGCTGTATCTCATAAACAGTGATAGTTAGACAGTTTAAATTTTTACAGATGATGTATTTCTGTTGCCGCTATAATAACAAATACTAAAAAATAGAATATAATCAATATTTAAGAGGGCTCCCATACAACTGACATGATTTTTTTGCCGTTTTTATAAAAAACGGTACGGAACCTTTCGTGCGCGTGTCCGACTCGCACTTGGCCGGTTTTTTTATGTGTAATGACGGCAAGCCACCTGATGAAAGTGGTCACTGTCGCACATGGATATCTGCAACACCAGAGGAGCTGCTGATGCAGCAGCAGCAGCTGTGTATGTATGTAGATTACACAGCTGCTTCTCTCTCTCTCTGCTCTCCTACGAGATCGTAAAAGCCGATGGAGAAAAAGGGCAAACATCTGAGGAATCATGTTAGAAGGCGATACGAATAGAAACCAATCACTATTTTGATTCCGTTTTCGACCTACTCGTACACGCCCACCAACATGCTAAACGGGACTTTCATCTCTTATAGGCCTAGGCTGTCTACTCCGCAAGAGAAAAAGACGTGATTATCATCAGTCATAATCATCATTACAGCCGCAAGATGTCTACAACTGGACTAGGGCCTGTCCCAAGGATTAAATAAATAAATATATACGGACATATCACACAGATTGAGCTAGCCCCAAAGTAAGTTCGAAACTTGTGTTATGGGATGCTAACTCAACGATACTATATTTTATAACAAATACATATATAGATACACATCCCAGACCCAGGCCAATCTGAAAAAGATCATTTTCCATCTTGACCTGGCCGGGGATCGAACCCGGTCACTCCGTGTCGCAGACTGGCGTGTTGACCGCTGCGCCACGGAGCTAGTCATGTGATAGAGATTCTTCGGTTCATGGGGGAATATTGCCATTCTAACCACGCTTGGGGCTGGCGAGCGCAGTTTCTTTGGCTTCTTGTGCTTCCGACACTACTGCCCATTAGAAGTAAAAATAACCGGCCAAGTGCGAGACGGACTCGCGCAATAAGGGTTCCGTACCATTTTATATTAAGTTTAAAATTATTAAAAATATTTTAATTATATAATGTAACTAAAAATGTATGCATTTCGCAATTTTTCCTTTATCTGTGTTATAAGACGTTGCTTCGTACCAAATTTCAAGATTCTGAGTTTACGGGAAGTACCCTGTAGGTTTTGATTCCCTTACGAAAGTCGAAAATGTCGAAAATTTGCGGCATAAACGGCTGTATCTTTTGATTGCACTGGCTTTAAACTTTGATTTTTTCACAGCTCCAATGAACATGAAACCTGAGTATTTGATATGCATTTCAGTGTTATACCTCCACGCGTTCCTGAGAAAAAGGTCTTGACAGACAGACGCACAACAAAGTCATCCGATAAGGGTTCCGTTTTTCCTTTTCAGGTACGAGACCCTAAAAAAGTCGTGGTAGTATGTATGTATAGGTACTTATGTATGTACAGAAACAAATTTTTCTCAAACATGCTCGAAAAAGGAGGCATTATTGTAGTAAAATGAAGCCACGAAGTTTGTAATTCTTGGCTCGTCCATTACTTTACCGGCCTAGGCCAGGAAAGTAAGTATGAAAATTCATTCCTGGCCGCTGCTCCAAACTTTTTAATTAATCTATGTAACTTGTCATACAGCCAATGGCTACCACATTATAAAAAAATGCACTCATCGAGCATATAAGAATATGAATATGAAAATAATTTTATTAAAATGTTGGTATAATATCAAACAAAAATATGCCAATAACAAAAAGAAAAAAAGCGGGAAAGTAGATTTTTTCGGGATTACATTTTTTGGGTAAAATATGACTGGGCTGTATGGGCTATGTTTCCTTAGCACTAAATGACAATTGCAATTAAAAAAATATATAACGCGGGAATGTACTATTATTTATTTTCGGCGGACTGCAAGGTTGTTGTTTTGGATTGTTTTGCAGATTGCTTCTAGTGGACTTTATAATGTAAAATCGGTGTAATTTGGTGTTATAAATGCCTATTTGTGTGAAATAAATAAAATAAAGTGTCATGGTGCGGCTGTGATGCAGATTTAGAGATTAACATAGCGGGCTGGTGGTCGCTCGCGTTATTGCGACGTCTATGATCAAACCAGAGGATTCGTGGGAATTGTCGCCAGGAATCAACGAGATGAATTACACCATTCTTTCTTTGATAAAACGTTGAAAAATATGAAGGGCTAAAAGACGTAGAACGCCAAATGCCGTCAAACAAATATAAAAATAAAAATGTACATACCATTATAGTTTTTTTATATTATACTCATTTATTCCCAGTAGTATGTACGTCTTTCATTATTTCCTCGCATTTATTGAGAAAAGCACAATACATGCCTTTGCCGGGAATCGGCTTGCCGGACTCGTATTTATTGCCAAGGCCTCGCTGACGCTCGGCCTTGAAAACTCTACTCGTCCGGCAATCCCTTACTTCCCGGCCTCTGCAGTAATGTACTATTATGGAAAACGCTTCCCGTAAACACATAAACTTTTGTTCAAAACTAAATTGAAAATGCGTTCCGGCAGTGTAACAGCCAAGTTCGCTATGCGATGTTAACTGCTGACGCATTAAGAATGCAATTCTGTACGTAAATGAGGCGAAGTAGAGCGCACGCTGGTTGCATACTGGTGGTAAGGTAACGCATTACATATTACTAGCGGTTCTGCGAATTTGGACTTTGCGAACATTTATTTCAATCTAGAAGGGCGGGCTATAAAATGTGTTTCTTTCTGTTTTCATGTAAGTATTTTAATTCAGACATATTTATTTTTTTAATAATTGTAATTCTCCACTGGGTTCAGAATGTAATTCTGATAACTGCTTTTCCATAGAAAGTCTGAAATTAATTTTATATAATAAATAAAGACACTTCTAATCATTATTTCAATTTATAAATTCACTACACAAGCAAACATACGAGGGTGGATTGAAAAGTACTCGGCCTAACCAAGAAAATAAACACATACTAAATCTTTTATATTTTTATTTTTCTACATAATCATCATCAAGTTCAATGCACTTTTGCCACCTCCCCTTCAAAGCATTTAGACCATTGAAAAAAAATGATTCTTCCTTAGAGTCAAATATGCGTCTACTGCTGCTTTGACCTCGTCGTTTGTTAAAAATCTTTGACCTCCCAAGTGCTTTTTTAGGTTAGGGAACAGAAAGAAGTCTGATGGTGCCAGATCAGGTGAATAAGGCGGATGCGGTAACAGTTCAAAGCCACAGTTGTGGATTTCAGTCATTGATAGCACAGACGTGTGAACACGGGCATTATCTTGATGAAACAGGACTTTTCTTCTAAGCATTCCTGTACGTTTTTCTTTAATTTCCTCTCGTAAACAACGTAGTAAGGTGCAGTAGTAATCAGAGTTTATGGTCTGACCCCTTTCAAGATAATCAACCATAATCACACCCTTGGAGCCCCAGAAAACTGAAGCCATTACCTTATTTGCTGACAAAATCGACTTAGCCTTTTTAGGGGGTGGTGAACCAGGTCATTCCACTGTTTTGATTGTTGTTTTGTTTCCGGTGTACAGTAATGAACCCATGTTTCGTCCATAGTAACAAAACGATTAAAAAAATCATCTGCATCGGCTTCAAATAACTCTAAACAGTCGCGTGAAATAGTCAACCGCGTCCTTTTTTGTTCAACTGAAAGCAGTCGCGGAACCCACCTAGCAGACACCTTGTGGAAACCCAACTCATTGACTATGATGTTTTGAGTTCGATCATAAGAGATGCCTATACTCTCTGCTATCTCTCTAATTTTTAATCTGCGGTCTTTCATAATTAAATCAAGTACTTTTTTAATATTTTGTCAGTAGTAGACGTCGAAGGCCTTCCAGAGCGGGCTTCGTCTTTCACACTTTCTCTACCACGCTTGAATTCTGCTATCCATTTTTTGACGGTTGAATATGACAGAGCGGAATCCCCTAATGTACTGACCATATCATCATGGATGGCTTTTGATGATAGCCCCTTCTTGTGGAGGTACTTAATGACGGCAAGCTGCTCGATTTGCTCCATTTGCGGAAATTAGTCAGATTGCTTTGTTAATAAATTTATAAAATCACAGCTAATTATCGCACACGTTTCGAACTCCACACATTTAACTTGTATCATTTGGAGTAATAATTATGTTATTATATGTCATAATCTGTTTTGTGTGTCAATAAATAAATAAATAAATAAATAAACTGAACTAAATAATGTGCGTAAATTCAATTTTTAGAATTTAAAGGATCTGTGTTGGCCGAGTACTTTTCAATCCACCCTCGTACTTTGATCGGTTACGATGTATTTTAGTCATCCACCTTCTTTTCTTTTTCAAAGCTTTCTAATAACTTTCTTGTGTTGGACCTCTGAATAGTGATATGTTGCCACCGCAAACAAAGTTATTGCAGCAGCAGCTTCGACGTCCATTTCGCGGCGGGTTTCACGAACGACTGTGAGCATCCTGTAAATGTGGAGGGCACGACATGTGCCGTAAATTCGCGCGTAAATTCACGCTAATGTGGAGCCGCCATAAAATGTACCAGTTGTGTCTCATCTCATTATATAATCGTAAAATCGGTCAAGAAAATGAGCGTACATTGTAAAAGTCGGTCAAGAAAATAAGCTAAAATTGCAGCAACTGACCGCACTTGGCCATCAATACACAAGGGAAAAAAGCGTTCAAGTAATACGTACAAGTTGTCTATTAGTATGCTAACTGGTAACGCATCAAAATGCCATTCTGCAGAAACGAGGCGAAGTGGGGCGCACGCGGGTTGACTAATAAAATCAACCTATATTAAAATGCGTATTCATTAGCATATTATTTTAATATATGATGAATTTATTGACGTGATAACGTCTTTTGATCAATGAACGCCGGCTGCACGCACGAAAAAGTGTTACGTTCCGTGTGCAAGCGATAGCGCGGGACAAGCGATTGAGAGGCATGATCGGCCTTAGCGTTCGGCTTGTGACGCATCTATCTCTCTTCCACCGTTATCACGTTAAATTATCGTCCTTAAACCGACTTAACCCAAAAAATTGCAAAGCTAGTAATTTCGGTACTTTATATGTGTTTTATTTTGCATTCACAATGCTATTTTGAATCATCATCATCAGGTCTTTTTTGTCTCCACTGCAGGAGCATGCATGACCCTCTCTGTACTACCGGAGCCATACTTGGCCAGAGCAAATGAAATGAAATGAAATGAAATTTATTTGCATTGAATGAGTCAACAGAGCTGCAACAACAGACAACAGTCAACAGAGCAGACAGAGGATTTGGCCTACACTCTCCTCGCTGGCCAGACGGTTTGGAGAGGTCCTCGCTATTTTGAATACTCATAATAAATTAAGAAATAAAATAAGGTGAAAAAAATATTTATTTTTTTTACAATTTTTTTAAGTCGGTTAAAAATGGCGTGTCTTAACCGCCACGCTGTCAAAGTCGCGGGCCCCAGATAGTGAACAATAATTCTCAGTAAGTGATCATAACAGTTCTTCGTAAGCTATGACGGTGGCATACTTATGTGGACATTTTCTTTTATTGTAGCGACACACGGGCGAATATTGCGTTTTTGATGGTATGGTCGACTAATGTGTCGTTCATATATTACATCGATGTTTGCCAGATTTTAATGTACAAAATTATTGTAAATATTTTTTTTTGTATTACGTGAATATGTAAATTTACAGTAATGTTTATTCAGGGTTCAAAGATTTATTCAAAAAATAGACCCTTTCAGGCACTTTTTCACGTCAAAAACAATACTTATTAAATTATATTCAAATTATTAATTATTGTTTAAAAGCTACAAACTACCAGTTCATCTTTGTGTGTGATGTTAGTTTTTTCACCATTAAAGTGGCATTCTACTTCAGAATCTACATCGTCATTAAGAGTACCGGCTTTGATTGATTTAGTGTTATGAAACATCTATACGTTTTTCCGGTTGTGTCCTTACCTGTTGTGTGAAACATGATTTGGCGAAAGATTCTGCGGCTGGCTACCTGCCTAAAATCATCTTTGGGTAGGTACAAAACGTAGTAGTATCCCAATTAATTCCCTTCCTAAATCCAACAAAATGCTAACGTTCCCCCTAGCTTAAAAATGTTTGCGATGGGGAGCAGCGTCGGAAGCATAAGAAGTCAAAAGAACTGCGCTCGACAACCCGCATGCCAAGCGTGGTTAGTATAGTAATATCCTAACATGGAACGAGGAATCCTTGGGAGAGGTTATGTCCAGCAGTGGACTTTTTGTGGTTGTAATGATGATGATGATGAAAACTGCAGAAAACTAAGTAGAAGTATTTGCTTACTCTGGAAATTAAACCCGGTGCCCTTTGTGTAGCAGTCTAGCGTGTTAGCCACTGCAATCGTATCGGTTCTCTCCGTTACACAGCTACGTATGTTTCCATATCACGTCTAATATGAAGGCGAATCGAATTCCAGCGATATGCGACTCCTGGGAACTCGAAGATGTATTGACATAGCTTTATTTTATAGCAGTGCTTATCTGATTTAAAGTTATTATGGACCAGAAATAAAAGTAATGAATAAAGTGATGGCTAAACTGCCTACTATTCTCAACTAGCGACCCGTCTTTTTTTTCTTCTTCTTCTTTTAGTGCCTCTCCATTACTGGATGTTGGCCGTCAGCTTCCCAAACTCCTCTCTATCCTTTGCCAAGCGGAATAATTCCTCGACCTTTGTTACTATGTCTTTTTTTTACTATGTTATTACAAGTATGTTTTTCTAGATTTGCATAAGAAATAAAATTTAAGTTATTTTATTTTATAGTTAACTTTACAATATAAATACTGTATGTTTTCGACCGATATTCCATGGGTGACAAAATGAACAACTTTTTCTATATGACCAATCATGGAAAATCCAAAAGAAAATTCGACATTATCATACAAATTGTCTGGTCGGCTGAACACTTTTGTCTGTCTGTCTGTCTGTCCGTCCGTCCGTCCGACCGTGATAGCTAGACGGTTAAAATTTTCACAGATGATGTATTTCTGTTGCCGCTATAACAACAAATACTAAAAAATAGAATTAAATAAATATTTTAAGGGGTGCCCATACAACTTGGCCGAATTTTTTCACGAATTGTTTTGTTTACAATATGTGTGTATGTATGTATTTACGCAAGTTTTCTTTATTCCATATATAATTTGAAAATGCCTCAACGCTTTTGGATGCATGGGGAATCTTTGTTGAAATATTTACTGCAAGGGAGGAACTTTTGTTACTTTTTTTGCAAAAAGTACATTTTTGTGACAACCTTTTTTATAAACGAATCCACACTGTAAAGTGCTTTCCAAGACAAATCAAATGAGCACAAACACGATTGGTGTACCTTGTTTAGTTTAAGAGTTCCTAATGCCACCTTCCGACTCCATCATCAGACCAGCGCAACGATTCCATAATATTGTATCGTCATCCGATTTACACATGCATCAAAATTTCAGCTCAATCGGTAACCGAGTGGATCGAACTTATCCAAGCAAAGTAGCAAGATTTGATGACAGGCAAAAATCGGGACAGGTGAAACTAAATAAAAGGTTGTAAGAATATAGCCTATATGGTAAGGCATTTATGTTATTTATTATTTTTGGCTTTTGAAAAAAAAAGTCGTTCTCTCTACATATATTATGAAAAAAACAACTAAAAACCCTACAGGTCATTAATTGCTACCCCAAACATCTCGAACCCCAATACTTAGCTTAAACACCCCTCACCGGAAGCCATTGATTCTGGTCTATGCTCTCCCCAGTTATTTATTACTTGCATACAACATACAACCTTCATTTCCGGTTGGATATTGTGTTGAGAAGATGCATGGCGGCAAAGTCGCCAAGACTTGTACAAGTATAAGTCGTTTCTTTAAATTTTCCTTCACTGAAACTCGTCTGTTTTGGCGCGTATAAATATTAACTCCTGGGCGATCGAGCTTTGCCGAAGATGTTTTCCAGGCATAAGACTCAAGCAAATATGTTTTACTATCTTTTGCCCGCGGCTCCGGCCGCGTCATAATCGATCCCTCGGGAATAGTACTTTTCCCCGGGATAAAAGGTAGCCTATGTCCTTCTCCGTACTCCAGAGAACTTGTATGCAAAATTTCATGATGATCGGTTCAGTAGTTACGGCGTGAAAGCGTAACAAACAAACAAACAAACTCACTTTCGCATTTATAATATTAGTTAGGATTAGGATAAGTGCAAATTTCTTTAGCGGCATTGCTTTTTGGGATGGGTAAAAAATGTTAAACTCGCATCAGGACACGTGAATGATCTAAAATTCGTAAGACGGACACGTGACCTGAGACCGCCAGCGCGGAGTTTTCACTTCTACCGGCACTTCCGGAGTGCAACCCGTTGTTTTTTTGTCTCCAAACCTTCTAAATACTAAATTAGATCGAGATCTTATTAAAATATGTAACAACGGCTTACTCACGTACGAAGTCAGCTTTTGACTGACATGTTTCGATCTCATCCGGAGGTCTTCCTCAGTGAGGATCGGGACGACTTTCGATTCACATTAGCCCTAAGGAAGACCTACGAAGTCAGATACTGGCCGACAAGTTTATCAGTAGCTGACCTCGTTCATTTGCAGATAACCCCTTCTTACAAATTTTAATGATGTCTATATCTCACGTTAGTTTTAATAACAAAATTCTAAATCGAGATCGTTCGAGGTATACCGCGAGAAAACTTAATTAATCCAAACAAAATCCGAAAGGAGAGATCGCTGTATGTTTCATTATAAACCTCCTTTAATTAGAGAGTCGGTTGAAAATAGTGTTATGGAAAGGAATAGGCCTTCGTTATTGGAAATTTAAAAAAAAAAAGTTTGGCGTTTAAAATGAGATACTAAATTCGATGTTGATTTTTTGGAAGGCTTGTCTTCTTCTCCCCCGTGCGCCCTCCGCCACATGCAGTCGCTGGGATTCGCCAGGACTTACAGTTCACTAGTTTTATGTTGCAAGGAAAATAAAATACGGTGTCTGTTTTTTATTATTTTCTTGCCCTACCATGTGCATGTAGATATTTTAAGGGAGTGGGCGAAAACCAATCTTTTCTTCTATACTATTATAACGAAAACATTTGATTGTTTGGTGTATGTCAAAAAGATGAACCGAAATACTTCAATGTAAAGCTTAATTTTTCCGTGTTTGTAAAATCTGACACCTATGTTGGCCACATGATGAAGTCGCCAAGGACTTGAAAGAGCTGGAAGTATCCAACTGGTCAGAGTTGGCACAGAATAGGGAATAGCGCACTTTAATGTCGAAGGCCAAAATCCACTTTGGGTCAGCCAGCGAAGTAAGTAAATATGTTGGCCACACTGGTGTCAGATTTTCGGTAGTACAGAGAGGGTCATGCTCCTGCAGTGGAGACCAAAAAGACCTGATGATGATGATGATCAGGGACTTACATAGTAGTAACCGGACATATAAATACATAGTGCGAAAAAACTAGCCTTGTTATCAGTGTTATAAGACGTTGCTTCGTACCAAATTTCAGGATTCTGAGTTTACGGGAAATACCCTGTAGGTTTTGATTCCCTTGTAACTAAAACTCCTTAAAAACCTTTACGCGTTCCTGAGAAAAAGGATCTTGATAGACAGACAGACGGACAACCAAGTGATCCTCCTATAAGGGTTCCGTGTTTTTCCTTATGAGGTACAAAACCCTAAAAGTAAGATTTCCTCGGTATTTCCTCAACATAATACGATAAAACATGTTCCCTTAGGCAGATCTGTCTATCAATATCAAATTGTAATAAATGAGCGGCGGCTGATATAAGAAAATAGGCTTTTCTATTTTCACGGAAGCATAATTTAGAATCCGTCAAATTTTATGTAAGAAAGCGCTCTTTGAGCTAGTAGAACCATTCACCTCACCATTCCTCCACCGGACTCATTCATTCATTTCGAGTAGGTAACGATCAATCGACCATGCACACCCTGGTGTCAGAGTTCTTCGGAACCGCCTCTCGGCCTCTGACGTGGTTCCTTTAACGACTACTAGATGGCAGCCGGGACCAACGGCTTAACGTGCCTTCCGAAGCACACAGTTTCAAGCATGACGCAATTTTTTTTTGTTAAATCTATGGTTTCAAGCCTGCAATGTCCTAACCAAACTGGAAACAAGCAAACAAAGTATGCTTCCCGTGGGAATCGAACCCACGATCCCCGGTTCTATAGGCAAACGCCTTAACCACTGGACCACGGAGGCAGTCATCCATCGGACTAAGAGACGCAGACAGATCACTCTTTTATCGTTAGTATACCAAAGAGTCGAACTAAACGCTTTGACAGTTCCTTTTTGGTTCGAGTAGCTAAGGTGTGGAATGAACTGCCTGCGTCTATATTCCCAGACAAGTACAGTCCCGGGACATTCAAAAGTAGAATAAATGGGTATCTCTTGGATAGTCATGTCCTTCTCCTTGTCTTCATGGGATGTGAGACAAATGCCTACTTCAATACTTAGTAAAACAAAAATGTATAAAAACAATGAAATTCTGACGTCTTATAAATCAATAAACACCGGCTACACGCACGAAGAAGTGTCACGTTCCGAGTGCAAGCGAGAGCGCGGAACAATCGATAGAGAGGCACGATCGGTCTAAGTGTTCGGCTTGTGACGCATCTATCTCTCTTCTATAATAATCGCCCGTAAACCGACTTTACAATAATTTTTTTTAAAGTGAATACTTTTTAGCGGCGTTGTGCACTTTTTGGGATGGGTAAAAAATGTTAAACTCTTGTTCGTTGGGACATAAAATTAAAAAAAAATTAAGAGTGGTATCCGTTTGGAATAGAATACAATTAAAAATTCAACGCAATACCAGTGGTATTCGTTCGTGGTGTTGGATAGGAATAAATCCTTGTCAGGACGCGTAGCCTGATCGGAAATTCATAAGACGGCACATGACCTGAGACTGAGACCGCCGGCCGGCGCGGCGTAGGAGAGGAAGTAATAATGTCTCTTTCTTCTGCGCGGAGTTTTCACTTCTGTCGGCAATCCCGGAGTGCAATCCGTTATTTATGTGTTATAATCTATTTTTCAATTTTCTTATTAAATTTTAGTAATAACCTTATTTTATTTTTAATCCGATGGTATTGTTACAGATGTCCCTGTGAGTCTCAGTAGTGGTAGCTCAAAATCAGTTATTTGCTCTACGAGCAAACGCGTTACTGAGCTACCTTTTTGTTATCGTTGTGGCACATATGCTAAATTCGATTTTTTTACCATTTTAATGTTGTTTTGCGTTAATGTATATGTGTCTATTCGGTAACGACAAGCTTTTATCTATCTATCATCCCTTTGTTTTAGAGTTCCGTACCCAAAGGGTAAAAACGGTACCCTATTAATATGGGACAAATACTAAAAAATAGAATAAAATATATATTTAAGGGGGCCCCCATACAACAAACGTGATTTTTTTTGCTTGTTTTTACTCGATGTTGATAACGGCAACAGATAGACGCTTGAAATACTTTTAAAACAAATTATTAAATAAAAATAAAATTAATATTAAAGGGGGGCTCCCATACAACAGGCATGATTTTTTTGCCGTTTTTATAGATAACGATACGGAACCCTTCGTGCGCGAGTCCGACTCGCACTTGGCCGGTTTTTTAATATACTCTGATACCATTACACTCCTTTTTTGGTAGTCGTGCTTTTTAATAGTCACTTGTTATAATTATACAAATATCATTTATACATAACTAATTAATATGTTTGTTTGTTTCAGGTAAATTATTATGAACAAACAATTACTTCGTTTCGTCAGGGTTTTAAACCGGTTTCAAATGAGGTGGTATTCGACCCTTAAGGTAATGTATGAATTTCTTTTTATTTTCTATACTAATACTAATATATTAGAAAGCTGAAGAGTTAGTTTGTGTGAACGCGCTAATCTCAGGAACTACTGGTTTAAATTGGAAAATTCCTTTTGTGTTGGATAGTCCATTTATTGGGGAAGCTTTTAGGCTATCACGCTGGGACAAATAGGAGCGAAGCACCAATAAAAAATGTTTTGAAAACGGGGGAAAATTATTTATCTATACTAAGAAAAAAACTAATTAATCATAATAAATAAATTGCCGCGGACGAAGTCGCGGGCAACATCAAGTTGATATATAAAATAACTTGTATTCCAATGCATAGACCAACACAATCAAATGAAAACGATATATGCCTTGAACAGATTAGGGTTTTGTTATTCCACCGGGGCAGACCTTTCCCGATCGAGATAAAACATAACCCCTTTTTCAAAGTAGGCTACAGACCTTTTTCGTGTAATAAAAAAAGGATTACGTGCACGCGGTAACCGCCCCCGGGGTTGAAGGGTCCTAAGCCCTTAATATGGACTCGCCTTTATTTGCGGTCCCAAAGTTGTACATTTGTTCGACAGTTGTATTGTCTTATTAGACGTGTCTTTGGCCTCGTGGATGGACTTAAAACATGGCCAAGTGTGAGTCGGACTCGCGCACTTATGGTTCCGTACATATAACTAGTGGTTCTGCGAGAACAGTAGACCTCGCGAGCCCTTACAACCAACATCCACATTTGCCCTCCAGTGCTCTAAAATATATCTGTTACTGATATGCTAATTGACTAAAGGATGATTTCCTTTAGTTACTATTTCCCAATCTCCGCTGCTCTTAATTAGGTACCAGAGGAAACGGAAATTTAAACCTACATTCCCTTTACCAGAAGACCCGACCAGACCCTTTTTAAAGAGGAAACACTAAGCTCGATAGAATTGAAGAATAGAGATTTATAATATTTATTGCTGTCGCGCCGCGTGCCCAAACAAACCCCGCAGAGTGCGATAGAGATAACTGCAGCTCGGCCGGAAAATACTTATAAAAATTACACAAAATTAACGCTTCGTAGTCTGATTTCTTCTCCAAAACTTAACCTATTTAATTTCTTTTTACATTAAAATTTAAAATAAGCTATGGCTGTGTTTCTGCGTTTCTTTTTCTTATATAATTGCCCAAATTTGTTTTCTTGATGTTTGAACACAACGGAAATTCGCAACACAACAAAATTTTAACATACGGATTTTTTTAGTAAAATATCATTACTCTATTGGTACTATCCGGCGAGGAATCAGGGGACTACTCTTGTATGGAAACACGGCCCTTGAGCATTAGCTATTGAGTTGAGTATGATTTTTTTTACACATTCACTAAGTTGGAGTGATCCTCTTCAAGATCGGAAATATCGGAATAGCGAATAGACCGGCGGCCGGTGGCAGGACTTCCTACCTCATAAGATACCCGAATGAGACTAGTATGTAGTGAAAGTAGGTGCTTTGGAGGTGGGGGCCAGGTAGGGTTGCCACTCCCTAACCTGGAAGAACCATAAAAAAAAGGTGTCGAAAACGTCAATTTTGGCCAAAAATTATCTCATCAGATACTCGAACGGGAGTTTGACGTAGTGAAAGATATCCTTATGGAGAGGTGAACCAGCTAAGGTTGCCTGCGGCAACCCTGGAAGAAGTCCAAGTTCAGCCACCCTGAAGGGGGTGATTTTTCATGGTAATTTATCTCATAAGATACCTCAATGAAACTAGTGCCCGATGTTAGTTCTGAGGGTCGGGATTGCGAATAAAATAGGTTGCCTGCGGCAACCCTGGAAGAACCCATGTTCAGGCACGTTTAAGACGTGGAATTTGAAAATTAAAGTAATAAAATAAATCTCGGAACCATTTCCAAAAGCACTGCAGGATTACGATCGTAACATTATTTTTAACCGACTTAAAAAAAATAGGTTTTCAATCCAATGTTCAATATATTCTCTAAAACTTTTAATTGCATTGTAACTAATATTAATTGATGTTTTATATTATATTTGATTTAGTATAAGTTCCATCAAAATGGGTTCATATGTTCACGAGATATAGGCTAATACGTATAACTGTGCCATTTTTTAAATCTCATATAGTACATGAATGAAACTAGTGCCCGATGTTAGCACTGACGATCTTGTATATGAATAAAATAGGTTGCCAATCCGTAACCTGGAACAATCTATGTTCGGGGACTTGGATTCTTCCGGGTTACGGATTTATACGTGGAATTTGAAAATTAATCATTTAAAAAAGAAGTTGAAACCATATTTAGTATATAATATAATAATAGGCGAGATTACGATTGCGATGGTTCATAATTGACTTTCACAAAAAAGTGAGGTTTTCTTTTCCATAACCTATTGGTTATGTTAATTATTTAATTAATTATATATAAACTTTAATTATTTTTCCCGGTTCGCCCGGGCCACACATCGTATGACTCGTCTACGGTAGTCCAACAGCGTTTCCCTTAGTTGGTTGTCTGCAAATGCTCTCAATGTATTTTCATGTGTCAACTCCATACCCAGTCCCAATCTTCTTCTTTTCGAATCAAAATGGTTATGTTTGCCTTCTATTATACAGTTTTTAGCCGTGTGGTTTACAATAGCCGTGTAGTTTCCGGCAGAGTAGAATAGGACCATTCCAAATCTTCTCATGGATGTCGTAAGAGGCGACTTAGGCAATACAAGATAAAAAACAAAACTCATAAGCATCAATGAGACCTCTCCAACACGTCGCATGCCCCTTCAATGTCCAGTGATATGACTAATGCCATCTGTTTCCCGTTTTAGGCTTCCTTTACGATTGTGAGTGCGAAGTAGTCCTCCTAACCGGGTTTGGGTATTGTTTTTATAACAGCTCTATTCCAGGTTCTGGGGAAATATCCGAGGCGTAAGGATGCGTTATATAGGGCAGGCATAACCTCGGGACAAGCCATAAGTGCATGGGTGCAGATATTAGCTGTGAAGCCATCATGTCCCGGGGCCTCTCTTGGGCTCATTCCATTTAGCACTGTAAGAAGCTTGTACATACGAAACGGTTACATTGCATCGAGATGAGCGTTTCGGTATCCAGGGCCCGTACAATGTTTTCAGCTTCTTCTCGTATCGCTGCGGGGCTTCTTGAGTCATTCTAAGCAATGACTCAAGAAGCCTCGCCTATGTGTCGGTTGGATAAAAGGTTTCAGCCAGCAGTTCTGCGGACTTTTCTGGACGCAAAAGGCCGCTTCCGTCTGGATTTCTCATTAGTCTGTCCTTCTCCACCAGTCTACACGCTTTCACAATCCTTTAAGCCTCAGATGTTCTCTTTCTTTTAACAGCTTTCATCTCAGCCAGTAGCGGGTTCCACCACTTTATTAATTTACACTTCGTTTTAGACTTAAGTTTGGGAATCGATGCTTCGCGAGCCCTTGTTACCATCTCCGAGTATCTGGCCACCAGGTCATCATGGCCTTCCCTATCTTTAATACGGCTGATTGAGTACTGGGTTATTTAATTTGCTAGGACTTTTCCTCTAACATTCTTTTCAAATATAGTCTAGGTAGCTCTCGCTGTTTGGTATTTCCTTGTACTAGTATTTTGGGGGGATTGTTGTTGTATCATTTAATTCACATATACCAGTTCCATGGTCATGGCTCTATGATCAGGCAAAGGTAGCAGATCTGCTTCTACTCGCCAGTTGTTAAACTTATTCGCAACACCGGGTGTGGCGAGAATAATGTCTGAAATGCTCTTATATCGTTTATTGCCTCTGTAGACATAGAAAGTTGATTTATCACGGAGACAAATGTTCCGTATAAGCTAAAAGGTTACACTAAGACGTATTTGTTTATAACTCGAAAACTACTAACCTAGTTTAATGCAACTGGCAACAAGTTAAACCAAAATAATATAAAACAAGTAAAATTATAACCAATAGGCTATGGAAAAGATAACCTCACTTTTTTGAAGTCGGTTGAAAAGCATCGCAATCTTAATCTCGCATTGCTTTTAAATATGATTCCAAATTCCTTTATAAATGATTAATTTTCAAATTCCACGTATAAATCCGTAACCTGGAACAATCCAAGTTCATCCTCGAACTTGGATTGTTCCAGATTACGGATTGGCAATTATTCATATACAGGATCGTCAGTGCTAACAACCTGCACTAGTTCCATTCATGTACTATATGAGATAAAAAAATAGCACAGTTATACGTATTAGCCTATATCTCGAGAACTAATAAACCAATTTTGATAAATCTTACACTAAATCAAATGTAATGTGAATTCAATTCAATTATTTCATAACAAAAAACAATTGTGTTGAAATGTTTATCCTAGACTACAGACATATTTATTATAATTATTATGAACATATGTGGGTAATTAAATATAATTTATCCAATACAAAATGAAACATCAATTAATATTAGTTGCAATGCAATAAAAAGTTTTAGAGAATAAATTGAACATTGGATTGAAAACCTATTTTTTTTTAAGTCGGTTAAAAATAACATTACGATCGTAATCTTTCAGTGCTTTTGGATATGGTTCCGAAATTTTTTTTATTACTTTCATTTTCAAATTCCACGTCTTAAATGTGCCTGTGGCCAGGGGGTGCCATTCGCAACTGCTTGACCGGTGGTTGCAGGTAATGGCTACGGGTACGCGCGCCCGGCTACCCGAGCTGCTGCTTACTCATCCCTGATTCATCCGAGTGAGTAGTATCCCAAAGACCTTTATCCCGTTTTCCCAAAATCCAACAAACTCCTTCCCATCCCTCGCTTAAAAACGTCTTCGATGGGCAGCAGCGTCGAAAGTCATATAGGCCAAATACACTGCGCTCACCAACCCGTCTGCCAAGCGTGGTGAGTATGGCAAAATCCCCCCATGGATTTAGAAAATATACCAAGGCCCCCAGTCCCCGGCGGCCCCGCTATTCCTGGCTCCGGTAGCGGTCATGGTAACGGCGGGGCAGGGGGTGCTAAGAATCTCCGGAAGAGATCCGGCTACCACCCCCAACGAAGACTGGCCCTGGTGACACACAACATTCGCACTATGAGGCTAGACGAGAAGGTCGAGGAAGTGGAAGAGGAAATGAGTAGGTTACGATGGGACATAGTGGGGTTGTCAGAAGTCCGAAGAGAGGGAGAGGGCACGACAACCCTAAAGTCTGGTAACCTACTCTATCACCGGGAGGGTGACTTTAAAAAGTCACAGCATGGTGTCGGGTTTCTCGTCCACAAGTCCCTCATTAACAACGTCATAACCATCGAGAGTGTTTCCAGTAGGGTAATATACCTGATACTCAGAGTATCTAAAATATACTTGCTGAAGGTAATTCAGGTATATATGCCGACCGGGGAACGCTCAGATGAAGAGGTGGAAGTGGTGTATGAGGACATCAGTAGGGCCATACACGCTTCCCAAACCTATTTTACGGTTGTTATGGGGGATTTCAACGCAATACTTGGCAAGCGGAGCGACGGAGAGGCCAGAGTGGGGCAATTTGGGTATGGAAAGCGGAACGAAAGGGGCCATAGGCTGGCTGATTTCTTGGAGGAGGAGGGACTCTACGCGATGAACTCCTTCTTCAAGAAGCCGCCAAACAGAAAATGGACCTGGATGGGTCCAAGCAGAAAGGACCAGGCCCCTGTCAAAAATGAGATAGACTTCATCTTGTCGACGAGGAGAGAGATATTCAATGATGTCTCTGTGATCAACAGGATTAAAATCGGAAGTGATCACCGAATAGTAAGAGGCATCTTGAATATCGATCTCAGACGAGAGAGGACTCGCTTGATGAAGTCTACGCTCCGACCGTCTCCGGCCCATATCCAAAATGTCGAAAGTTTCCAACTGGAACTCTCGAATCGCTTCGATTGCTTGAAGGATTGCGTATCTGTGGACGAGTTAAATAATGGGTTCGTAGACACTGTCCAAGCGGCGGGAGCGAAGTTTTTTAAGTCCCGCCCGAAACAAAAGCTTCAAAAAATCTCGCCCCAGACCCTAAAATTGATGGCCACGCGACGATCTATGCCGCTGCAGACCTCCGAAGACGCGGACGTACATCGGCAGCTCAATAGACAAATCCAGAAGGCCTTGCGACACGACATTCGTTCCTTTAATACCAAGCGTATTAAGGAGACGATAGAGCAAAATAAAGGCTCCAAAGTGTTCGCAAGAGTGGAGTCTATTGGGCAGAGCCGATTGACTAAGCTGAAGAAGGAGGACGGCGGCGTGGTATCGTCAAAAGCCGAGGTGCTGGGCGAGATCGAGAGGTTTTATGGACAGCTGTTTACCTCAGTAGCCAAACCCATTATAAGTTTGGCCAAAGATCCTAGAGCCAAACTTACCCGACACTATACCGAAGATATCCCGGACATCAGCCTGTACGAGATTAGGATTGCTCTCAAACAGCTCAAGAATAACAAGGCGCCGGGCGAGGACGGAATCACAGCAGAGCTTCTGAAAGCGGGCGGAACGCCGGTACTGAAAGTCCTTCAGAGGCTCTTCAATTCCGTTCTGCTCGAGGGCGTGACGCCAGAGACGTGGAACAGGGGCGTGGTGGTGCTGTTCTTCAAGAAGGGCGACAATACCCTACTAAAGAACTATAGACCCATCACGCTCCTGAGCCACGTCTATAAGCTGTTTTCGAGAGTAATCACGAATCGTCTCACGAACAGGCTCGATGCCTTCCAGCCTCCCGAACAAGCCGGTTTCCGAAAAGGCTATAGTACCATAGACCACATCCACACGCTGCGGCAGGTTATACAGAAGACCAGAGAGTATAACCGGCCACTATGCTTAGCGTTTGTGGACTATGAGAAGGCCTTTGATTCGATCGAAACATGGGCCGTACTTCGATCTCTCCAGCGATGCCGCATCGATCATCGGTATATCGAAGTGTTGAAGTGCTTATACAGTAACGCCACAATGTCAGTCCGAGTACAGGAGCAGAGTACGAGGGCTATCCGACTACAGAGAGGTGTGAGACAGGGAGATGTGATATCTCCAAAACTGTTCACCGCTGCTCTGGAGGATGCCTTCAAGCTGCTGGAATGGAAAGGACTTGGCATTAATGTTAACGGCGAGTATATCACTCACCTTCGATTTGCCGATGATATTGTTATAATGGCGGAGTCGCTGGGGGATCTGAGTGCCATGCTCAATGACCTCAATGAAGTTTCCCAACAAGTGGGCCTTAAAATGAACATGGACAAGACGAAAATAATGTCGAATGTCCATGTTGCGCCTTCTCCAGTGCTTGTTGGGAGCTCCATACTTGAAGCTGTTGACCAATATATCTATCTGGGTCAATTGATCCAGGTTGGAAGTTCCAGCTTCAAGGATGAGGTCTTTCGACGAATCCGACTCGGCTGGGCAGCGTTCGGGAAGCTCCGAAGTGTCTTCTCGTCCAAAATACCTCAGTGCCTCAAGTCGAAAGTATTCGACCAATGTGTGTTGCCAGTGATGACTTACGGGTCCGAAACGTGGTCGTTTACTATGGGCCTCATAAGAAAGCTCAAGGTCGCTCAAAGAGCTATGGAGAGGGCTATGCTCGGTGTTTCTCTGCGAGATCGAATCAGAAACGAAGAGATCCGTAGAAGAACAAAGGTCACCGACATAGCTCAGCGGATTAGCTCTTTGAAGTGGCAGTGGGCGGGGCACATAGCTCGAAGAACCGATGGCCGATGGGGCAGAAAGGTGCTCGAATGGCGACCACGTACCGGCAAGCGCAGCGTTGGACACCCACCGACAAGGTGGTCGGACGACCTAACCAAGGTCGCAGGAAGACGCTGGATGCAGGCCGCTTCCAACCGGTCATATTGGAAATCCTTGGGGGAGGCCTATGTCCAGCAGTGGACTTCTTGCGGCTGAGATGATGATGATGATGAAATGTGCCTGAACATGGGTTCTTCCAGAGTTGCCGCAGGCAACCTAGTTTATTCGCAGTTTGGACCCTCAGAACTAACATCGGGCACTAGTTTCATGAATGTACTATATGAGATTAAAAAAAATTGCACAGTTATACGTATTAGCCTATATCTCGAAAACTACTGAACCGATTTTGATGGAACTTACACTAAATCAAATGTAATATGAAACATCAGTTAATATAAGTTACAATGCAATTAAAAGTTTAAGAGAATATATTGAACATTGGATTGAAAACCTATTTTTTTGAATTCGGTTAAAAATAATATTACGATCGTAATCCTGCAGTGCTTTTGGATATAGTTCCGAGATTTTTTTTATTACTTTAATTTTCAAATTCCACGACTTAAACGTGCCTGAACATGGGTTCTTCCAGGGTTGCCGCAGGCAACCTATTTTATTCGCAGTCCCGACCCTCAGAACTAACATCGGGCACTGGTTTCATTGAGGTATCTTATGAGATAAATTACCATGAAAAATCGCCCCCTTCAGGGTGGCTGAACTTGGACTTCTTCCAGGGTTGCCGCAGGCAACGTTAGTTGGTTCACCTCTCCATAAGGATATCTTTCACTACGTCAAACTGCCGTTTTAGTATCTGATGAGATAATTTTTGGCCAAAATTGACGTTTTGGACACCTTTTTTTTTATGGTTCTTCCAGGTTAGGGAGTGGCAACCCTACCTGGCCCCCACCTCCAAAGCACCTACTTTCACTACATACTAGTCTCATTCGGGTATCTTAAGAGGTAGGAAGTCCTGCCACCGGACCCCGGTCCATGGGTGAATAGGAGGCAAAGTTTAGAAACCCGGTTTCATAGTTGTTATGTTACCAATTGGTCAAAATTTTAATATCAAAATTTTAATAGGACGCTAATTTTCAACTATTATGTCAGACAAACATGCGAACTTTACGTTAAGAAGTGGCCAGCATCTATAAGACCCGGGTTCAAGTCACAGGTTAGCATGTGAATCTTTTTTATTTATTTTTAATTTTTATTTCAGGATTCTAAGTTTATTCAGTGTTTTCAATTATAAAAGTAATACGCAGTATCATGCTTTAAGCCAAAAAATATTTTTCATATTTTGATTTTTGTTCCTTAGGGAAAGTTGTTCAATTTTACTCCCTCTCCACTTCACGTACTTCAACTTCTTTCATAAATATACAGAAAATTCAGACAACTTTTGGGCAAATTGCCGACTACAAAACACGTTCAAGTTTATCGTATAAAAAAGTTGTTCAGACAAAAAAGTTGCGTCTTAATGAGAATAACAAAAAAGTCTAATGACATTTTTGATTTTTTTTCCAAGTAGCTGTGCTATGAGTTTTTTTAAGTTTCAGACCCCCATATATCCGCCATTTTTTAAAATATCGAAAAACTGGCACGACAAAAAAATTCTATATAATTACCGAACCTGCTTACAAAATTTCATGAGAATCGGTTGAGAAATGCGACCTGTAGGCGAGAACAGACAGACAGACAGACGGACAAAAGAATTTTGGGCCAGTGGAAACTGAGACGCTTCGCTCGCTTCGCTCGCTCGGTCAATAAGTTTGAAATCATTAATAAATATTTTTATTATATGATATAACTCAAAATTTATGCTTTTCGCAATTTTTTCTTTATCTGTGTAGACGTTGCTTCGTAACAAATTTCAAGATTCTGAGTTCACGGGAAGTACCCTGTACGTTTTAATTCCCTTGCGAGTTTCGAAAAAGTATTAAAAATATTTTTATTATATGATGTAACAAAAAATGTATGCTTTTCGTAATTTTTCCTATATCTGTTTTTGAAATCTTGAAATTTGTTACGTAGCAACGTGCAGACGTTGCTTCGTAAAATATTTCAAGATTCCGAGTTCATGGAAAGTACCCTGTAGGCTTTGATTCCCGTGCGAATATCAATAAAATACGAAAATTTTCGGCATAACTAGATGTATCTTTTGATTATACTAGGCTTAGAAGTTTGATTTTTTCACAGCTCCAAGTGACAGTACACCTGAGTATTTGATATGGATTTCAGCTTGATGCCTCTACTTCCTCCTTCCTGTTCCTCAAAAAAATGGTCTTGACCGACAGGCTGACAGTCGGACAACCAAGTGGGGTTCCGTTTATTCCTTTTGAGGTACGGAACGCTAAAAATGGCCAAGTGTGAGTCACATTAGCAGACATACCAAGGGCTCCGTACGATCGGACAATATTTAACTAGAAAATAGATGTTGCTTGTGTGAGGACGATGTATAAGTAGGGTTAAAACGTCCATCACCATTTGATTTAATCAGATTGAAGCTTGATAGCTTAGAAGCCAAAGAGTAGGTCGTACATAGACCTAAATCGCATCTAACAAGTATGCGAAAAAAACCGGCCATGTGCGAATCGGACTCGCGGACAAAGGGTTACCGTAGGTACCGTTATCTATAAAAACGGCAAAAAAATTATGTCCTTTGTATGGGAGGAGATTATTTTTATTTAATTATTTATTTTTTAAGTGAATATATAACTAAATTTTAATGAATATTTCTAGCTTCCACCTGTTACCGTTATCAATATCTAGCAAAAACAAGCAAAAAAGTCACGTTTGTTGTAGGGTACCCCCTTAAATATTTATTTTATCCTATTTTTTAGTATTTATTTGTAAATACAAGCTAAACAAAGCTCATAAACATCAATGAGACCTCTCCAATCCGTCTGGCCAGCGAGGAGAGTGCAGGCCAAATCCTCTGTCTGCTCTGGCCAAGTATGGGTCTGGTAGTAAAGAGAGGGTCATGCTCCTGCAGTGAAGACTAAAAAGACCTGATGATGATGATGATGATTGTTATAGCGGCAACCGAAATACATCATCTGTGAAAATTTCAACTGTCTAACTATCACGGTTCATGAGATACACGCTGGCGACAGACAGACGGACAGCGGAGCGATATTAATAGGGTCCCGTTTTGACCGTTTGGGTACGGAACCCTAAAAATACAAGTCTCCTAGGATAAAAATGGAGAGCATATTAATTGCCACAAACACTATCTATTGTGGGTTGCAATGTCAGAATAATAAATTAAAATTTCAAAGCACCTGCACTAAATTAATTAGTCCACCATTTTGTCAAACGAACTAGGGTGACCACAAATTTGAAAACACGAAGTAGGGTGACCAGATAATTGTCCGGACACTTCTGTATGCAAATAAATCACATTGTATTATTAACGGTGTGTCGATTTGGCAGTGAGTGGAAATTTAACGGGTCCGTACCTCGAGCCCCTGCCGGCGAAGCGTAAAGTGTCGTAGGAGAGGCAGCCTTGTTATGAATTTAAATTGCATTTGTACGATTTCCTATGTTCATTGAATTTCTTTGTTTGTATTTCGAAATTACGTCTTTGAAGTTCATTTGTTTTTCTTTTTTGATGAAGTTTGGCGCTTGTTGGAGAGTGATTTTAGAATTAATGGTACGTATTTCCATTTTTAAAATCGACGTTTATTTGTATCTCCGGCCTGTCAGAAGCAGCCATGATTTTATTTGACTAGCTCCGTGGCGCAGCGGTCAACACGCCAGCCTGCGACACGGAGTGACCGGGTTCGATCCCCGGCCAGGTCAAGATGGAAAATGATCTTTTTCAGATTGGCCTGGGTCTTGGATGTGTATCTATATATGTATTTGTTATAAAATATAGTATCGTTGAGTAAGTATCCCATAACACAAGTCTCGAACTTACTTTGGGGCTAGCTCAATCTGTGTGATATGTCCGTATATATTTATTTATTTTTACGAGTTAATCAGAGTATTTTTTTTAGGGTTTGTACCCAAAGGGTACAAACCCTACAACTAAACTGCCCATCGGAAACATTTTTAGCCGAGGTAGGATAGGAATTTGTTGGATTTGGGAAGGGAATTAAGGTATTGGGATACTACTTATTCGGATAATTGGGGGAAAAGCAAGTAGCAGTTTGGGAGGTTGGGCGCGCGGCCGATGCCATACCCGCAACCGGACAGGCAGTTGAGAATGACACCCGTGACCATACTGGAACTAAATAGTACTCATCATCATTTCGAGTAGGTGTCACGGTCAATTGACCATGCACACCCTGGTGTCAGAGTTCTTCGGAACTGCCTCTCGGCCTCTGACGTGGTTCCTTCAACGACTACCAGATGGCAGCCGGGACCATCGGCTTAATGTGCCTTCCGAAGCACGGAATCATCTTTATTATCAGACAATCAGGTGATTCAAGCCTGTAATGTCCTAACCAAACTGTAAACAACTAAACAAAGTATGCTTCCGGTGGGAATCGAACCCACGACCCCCGGGTCAACAGGCAAACGCCTTAACCACTGGACCACGGAGGCTATTAAAACTAAATAGTACTAAATGGTACCAATGGAACGACAGTGAAACCTTTGTTGTAATAATAAAATACTTGCTTTGTTCAAAATATTTTCATTTCGGCGAAATTATAATTTTAGGAGCCCGAAGTACGGTAGCCCTTAAATATGAGAAAGACTGTTACTTCATTGTTTACCACAACAACATCGTGGACGTCACAGCCGAGCGTGTTTAGCTCACTGTCCATGACGAGGCGGTTCCCTCAAATTTCCTGTTTGAGCCATAGACTTCTAAAAGGGACTAGAGGAATGATATAAAGTTATAATCTTTCATATAAAAAACCGATCAATCAAACAACTGAACCGATTTTGATAAAAATTAAAGGGCCAAGTGCGAGTCGGACTCGCGCACTAGGGTACTACGTTATATATAATAACTTTAAAATTTAAAAATATTTTTATTAAATGATGTAACTTAAAATAAATGCTTTTCGCAATTTTTCTTTTATCTGTGCTGTAAGACGTTGCTTCTTACCAAATTTCAAGATTCTGAGTTCTTGCGAATGTCGAAAAAACACGAACATTTGCGGCATAACCAGCTGTATCTTTTGATTGCGTTGGCTTAGAAGTTTAATTTTTTCACAGCTATAAGGGTAGACCTGAGTATTTAATATAAATTATGAAAAACGGTCTTGACAGACAGACAGACGGGCATCCGAGTGATGATTCGAGATCCTATAAGGGTTCCGTTTTTTTCCTTTTAAGGTATCCATACTTTAAAAGGAAAAAAAACGGAGCCCTAAAAAAGGTTAGTTATGCGATGTCATATCATATGTGCTCTATAATACATATATATTGAAACTCTTTGATATTTAAGTAATCTCTTTTAATCTAGTAGTTTTTTTGGCTTCACCTTTCTGTAACAAATCTAGTTCATATTACCAACATTACAAATCTACGTTCTGTGACATACATAGCTCATATTTTATTGTAATGGATGAAATATTGAAACAATGCATGAAGGGGAACGTCTGACATTGTGTTTTCAAATATACTTATGTGGGAGAAGTTATTTATAGAAAATTGAGTATACTCTGGTGGCTGGGGAATGGTTTTGACGTCGATTGAGAAATATAGTGGAAGAGATATGAATGAAATTATCAAGGCAAATGTACTGTATATATTTCTTCGTATTAATTTTTGGATTGCTTACATACTAGGGTTACATGAGATATTTTAATATTTTCACAAAAACTTTCTTAGCGCGTTCTAATTTGGCGAGGTCCGTGGTGCAGTGGTTAACACGCCAGCCTGCGACACGAGGGGTTCGATCCCCGGTCAGGTCAAGATGGAAAATGATCTTTTTCAGATTGGCCTGGGTCTTGGATGTGTATCTATATATGTATTTGTTATAAAATATAGTATCGTTGAGTTAGTATCCCATAACACAAGTCTCGAACTTACTTTGGGGCTAGCTCAATCTGTGTGATTTGTCCGTATATATTTATTTATTTATTAATTCACTACTAGAGCCATCTATTAATGACTGATATGAACACACCGAATAATTTTAATATTTGATTTTATAAGACATATAAAATAATACAAAAGAGGTGTGAAGATGAAGAAACGGAATTCAAATTTTAGTAAACACATATTGGACGTGATGACAATTTATACATCTTTGAACGCCGGCTGCACGCACGAAAAAGCGTCTCGTTCTGTGTGCAAGCGAGAGCGCAGAACAAGCGATAGAGAGGCACGATCGGCCTAAGCGTTCGGCTTGTGACGCATCTATCTCTCTTCCACCGTTATAACGTAAAATTATCGTCCGTAAACCGACTTTACAGACGACCAATATTTGAAGTTAAAACTTCTTAAGCGGCGTTCTGCACTTTTTTTGGGGTGGGTAAAAAATGTAAAACCCGCTTCAGGACACGTTATCTGATCGTAAGATGGACACGTGACCTGAGACCGCCGCAAAGGCGAGTTTTCACTTCTGCCGGCACTCCCGGAGTGCCACCCGTTGTTTTTTTTCGGTATGAAAGTTAGCCTATGTCCTTTTCTGTATATTTGTAAAAGAAATAATGTATGCTTGTCAAATAAGTTTAAACATTAATGTTTTGCAAACATACTCATAAAAATGTAAAAAAGCTACTCCAATAAAAGTGTCACCGAACCTATACTATTATTTCCACAAAATATCACAATATCGTTCGTAAACTAGAAAAAAACGCACATCTGCACTCTTAAGTAGCTATTGTGACAATTTGAATGGGACAAAAGCACAATGTGGTCACAGTAGTCCCGCGGTGACAATGGTTTCGGGTTTTATCGGATTTTTTTCGTCTTATTACTGTTTAGGGGATCATTACGAGGGGTGGATAACTAGCTGTCTATCAAATAACGGTTTGCACAAGTGTGCATAGAAGTTATCATTTTCGAGCTCCGTGGCGCAGTGGTTACACACAGTGGTGGTGGTGGTCAGGTCAGCATGGAAAATGATCTTTTTTAGATTGGCCTGGGTCTTGGATGTTTGTGTATATATGTATTTGTTATAAAATATAGTATCGTTGAGTTAGTATCCCATAACACAAGTCTCGAACTTACTTTGAGGCTACCTCGATCTGTGGAATTTGTCCGTATATATTTATATCATGATATGTATAAACATAATCTTTCATATTAAAAAACCCGACTTCAATCAGACTACTGAACCGATAGAGATGAAATTTAAATGAAACCAACTTGAAAGCATGCCCATTCACACAAGGAAAGATGTTCTAAAATTGTTTCATAAATGACGGAGTCCTGAGGTAACAAACACAAAAAAGTACAACAGCACTGATAACCTCCTCCTTTTTAGGGTTCCGTACCTAAAAAGGAAAAATCGATAGGAACATCACTTTGTTGTCGTCTGTCTGTCAAGACCTTTTTCTCAAGAACGCGTGGAGGCATCAAGCTGACATTCATATCAAATACTCAAGTCTACTGTCAACGCAATCAAAAGATACAGCCGTGTATGCCGCAAATTTCCTACTTTCCGTGAACTCAGAATGTTGAAATTTTGTACGAAGCAACATCCTATAGCACTGATAAAGGAAAAATGCGAAAAACATACATTTTCAGTTATATCATATAATAAAAATATTTTTGATAAATTTAAACTTTTGGTGATAATGGTACGGAACCCTTAGTGCGCGAGTCCGACTCGCACTTGGCCGATTTTCTTTTCTCCCAGACCAGCATGGAAGATTATGGACACTCATAACTTTATACCTGTCAAATTATCTAAACTACTGACAATTTTAACTACTACAATATACGCTATACATAAATCAACCCTAACCGTAGGGTGGCCAAATCTACCACACTCAAAGAGATTAAGTTTTAAAGTAGGGTGACCAATTGGACACGCGTCCGTGGACAATAGGAGTCGCTAATCTCTGGACAAATAACCACATATTATTATTTGCTCTTCAGATTGGGGTGAGGTAGGGTGACAGTAATTTTGATTTGTGGACGGACTTTTTATTTATTTTTCTTTTAGGATCTTGTATTGGTCTTTTTTGTTTGGATCTATTTAACTTTTACCTAGAAGATAGAAGAGAATAAAAAGGTTTTAAAAGTGTTATTTTCCTTGTTTGCGATTGGCAGCAATTCCTACCTTATCATTAGAAGCTTGAGGTATTTTTATGCCACTTACGGTCACCTATCCTATGGGGGACTACGCCCGGGGTTTCTTAACATGCGTAAGCGCTAATAATACTCATGCGCTTTGGGCCGTCGGGCACATGTTTAAATTTTTTTTTCAATTACAATAACTTAGTAAAGACAGCTTCTGGTTGCGCCGCTTTTAATTATTCCCTTAATATACAGTCCACTAAAACCCCAATTCGCGCATCCAGCTTCCGAGTATTTAAACATAAAAAATTTGTGGTGTAGTAACTCCGACTGCCTGGTTAAAATGTACCATTTCGACTCGGAGCTAAAAAGGACATAGGGTACCTCTCATCTTAGAAAAAAGTTTTGATACCAGGAATCTACATCGACGCGACCGCAGTCATGGGCGAATCTAGTTGAAAATACGTTCCGATATACAAAGCAACTTTAAGTTACTTCTATGCGGATAACCTTCAAGTTATTATCCAAATTAACAGCCTAATATATGCACCCCACAAGTTGACCACTAATTGCCACATTGTTATGAATATTAATATAACAATTTACATACGAGTATTGGTTCGGGAGATACGGCCTGTTGGATGGAGGCTCCCGTCAATCAAACGCTTTGATATGCTAAAATATAATGTCTCTCCTCGCCATCTCAGTGTTTTCTCGGTTGCACCCCAAGCTGTGCGTTGAAGCCCGCGGCCGGTATTTTGGCAGCATTAACGCTGTAGTTTGTTATGATATTTTTATATATATAATATAAATATATACGGACAAATCACGCAGATTGAGGTAGCCCCAAAGTAAGTCCGAGACTTGTGTTATGGAATACTAACTCAACGATACTACATTTTATAACAAATACATATAAAGATAAACATCCAAGACTCAGGCCAATCTGAAAAAGATAATTTTCCATCTTGACCTGGCCGGGGACGAATCCGGGCACCCTGCCCGGGACAATTTAAAATTAACCTGCTTCAAATTTTCCTAATTGTTACTCACTAAAATCTTTATCCCAAAACTTAAATAACCGATTTTCATGAAACTTGCTCTATTCACTAAGTTGGACTCTACTAAAAAGATTTTTTGCAATACAAATAATAGTTTTTGAGATATGCGCGGACAAATATACAAACATACACAGATTTTTTCGTATTTCATACCTTGTTGATTTTTTGCTTGTTTTTGCTCGATATTGATAACGGCAACAGGTAGACGCAGTAGCGGCGTTTGACTCGCACTTGACCGATATCTATACTAATATTATAAAGCTGAAGAGTTTGTTTGTATGTTTGTTTGTTTGTTTGTTTGAACGCGCTAATCTCAGGAACTACTGGTTTAAATTGGAAAATTATTTTTGTGTTGGATAGTTCATTTATTGAGGAAGGCTTTAGGCTATAGAACATCACGCTGCGACCAATAGGAGCGAAGCATCAATAAAACATGTTTTGAAAACGGGGGAAAATTATTCATCTATACTAATAAATCATAATAACAGAAATTGCCGCGGACGAAGTCGCGGGCAACAGCTAGTAATAGAGATATGCTCGGACAGGCATACAATTATACAAGCATACACAGTTATTTTTTAACTCGGTTTACAAAATCTATGAGCAAAGCGTGGTCACCACAGTTGCATATAATTTCCAAGAGACACCCAACTGATTTGTCTTTCAAGTGGGGCTGCGGGGACGGCAGTTCGATTCCCGCTGGAATAATAGTTGGGTTTTTTGTGAAAGTGATCCAAATTTGTGGGTTTACTCGACTGCCTAAAATGAGGGTTGTGTTTTGAGTGTGATTAGTATGTCGCCAAAACTATTCCTTCTAACTTTTTTGTTTTTTTTCAACCATACCCTACTTACAAATAATAAAAGCTATTTTATATATATAAAAAATAAAAGCTATTTTATAAAGTAGAAAACATTTTTGGGATTTTTTTATATTATTACTAGCTGCCCCGGCGAACTTCGTTTCGCCATAAGTTAAAAACTATCCTATCTCTCAAGTTGGATCGAACTGCACATGGTATGCGAATTTTATTATAATCGGTTAAGTGGTTTAGGAGTCCATTGAGGACAAACATTGTGACACGAGATTTATATATATTAAGATTGTAATCTTCTATAATCTTTCTATTTTAATACTAACTGTCACTGCGAATTCTTGAAGTGGAAACACTTCAAGAATTCGTATTTTTACCCATCATTACCATTATTATTTTACCCATCCCAAAAGTTTTTGGGATGGGTAAAATAAGATTAAACTCGCGTCAGGACACATCACCTATCTAGGTCACGTGTCCTGACGCGAGTTTAACATTTCTTACTCATCCCAAAAAGTGCACAACGCCGCTAAAGCAGCTTTCAGGTCACGTGTCCGTCTTACGAATTTTCGATCAGGCCACGTGTCTTGACGCGAGTTTAACATTTTTTACCAATCCCAAAAAGTGCACAACACCGCTAAAAAGTTTTCCCCTTCAAAAGAGAAACTCATAATATTACTGAGACTCATAAATAAAAATCAAGTTGTCAATCGCATAAATCGTACAAGGAATTCGTTTCAAGATGATTGTCCAATAAAAATATAAATTTCAAACAAATGACGCCATCTTAGGGGAGCACCCTACAGGGTGTCCGGATCCTGATTTTATTAAGTGCTATACAGGGTGCGGCGATTAGCAATTAGGACCATCGTTATTGGGGTCTGAAGAAAGGATGAATATATTACAGACCTTTTTTTGTTATTTGCGGTACTTTGATGTGAGTTTGAGGTCGTACTGGTATAGTAATAATCTGTCATTTAACACTTTCGCTGACACTGCCCGCCTGTAGACGTAATTCCATTGTTATTTCTTTTGTGTGGTTCAGTGTCCATAAGTTAAAAACCGACTTCAATTAAACTACTGAAACTGAACCGATTTTGATAAATTTCAAATGGGACCAATTTAAACTTTCAAACAAAATTTATAACATATCTATACTAATATGAATGAGCCGTCACCTTTTGTAACACTGATAGCACCGATCTTTATTTTTTTTGTACTTTTTAATACTTTTATTTTATATTGTTTTGTGTGTGTATCTAAGTGTTACAATAAAGGTTATTCTATTATATTATAATCTATACTAATAATATAAAGCTGCAGAGTTTGTTTATTTGTTTGTTTGAACGCGCTAATCTCAGGAACTAATAGGAGCGAAGCATCAATAAAAAATGTTTTGAAATCGGGGAAAAAATATTCATCTATACTAATTAATCATAAATAACAGAAATTGCCGCGGACGAAGTCGCGGGCAACAGCTAGTAATATTATAAAGCTGAAGAGTTTGTTTGTTTGTTTTAACACGCTAATCTCAGGAACTACTGGTTCAAATTGGAAAATTTTTTTTGTGTTGAATAGTCCATTTATTGAAGAAGGCTTTAGGTTATAAAACATCACGCTGCGACCAATAAGAGCGAAGCATCAATAAAAAATGTTTTGAAAACGGGGAAAATTATTCATCTATACTAATTAATCATCAACAGCTAGTTGGTTCATAATTTTTGAGGTACGAAACTTTTAATAACAACATACAACCGAATTGATAACTTCTTTTTTTTAAGTCGGTTGATAAAAAGCCCAAGAAGATCGTTCGTGGTTCGTGGTCAGGTGGTTTCATGGCGAGGGGTATCATGATCAGAGGATTCACCTCCCGAGCTGCTATAAATTGGAATGAAAAATATCTATTGTAGAAACACAAACAAAAAAAATACAATTACAACATAAAAAAATACAACTAATAAAAGTGTACTACAATAGGTGATGGCTCAGTGTTACGCTGGACACATTTGTGACCAGCACTGATTTTCAGCCGTCACCTTTTGACATCAAGGACGCTCCAATGCGCCTATATGCTACTTGCATTTTCCCCATTCATCCTAGTAAGAATTGTTTATATCCTTATCCTTACTAATATTATAAATGCAAAAGTGAGTTTGTTTGTTTGTTACGCTTTCACGCCGTAACTACTGAACCGATTATCATGAAATTTTGCATACAAGTTCTCTGGAGTACGGAGAAAGACATAGGCTACCTTTTATCCCGGGAAAAAGTACTATTCCCGAGGGATCGATATTGACGCGGGCGGAGCCGCGGGCGAAAGCTAGTCGGTTCATAAATGACAGATTTCTGAGCTAACAAATTTATTTAAATAATTCAACAGAACTGTTAACCTCCTTCTTGTTTGAAGTCGGTTAAAAGCAACTACCTCTATCTATAGAGCTTTTCAAACGAGATCGTCCAAATTTAATAAAACAGGTGCCTAATTTAATAAAGAGGGTCCAAGGACAATTATTACAAATTGTTTGGGCCCCTTCGGTTTTTTGTCCCTTCATATATCATTATTATCTGTCTTGGTCTATAAAGTTATAGTAATATTAATGATGCCACGCTTAGAAGGTCTGAGAGAAAATAAAAAATCGGCCAAGTGCGATTTGGACTCGCGCACTAAGGGTACCGTACCGTTATCTATAAAAACGGCAAAAAATCATGTCTGTTGTACGGAAGTTCTCTTAAATATTTATTTTATTGTATTTTTTAGTATTTGTTGTTATAGCGGCAACAGAAATACATCATCTGTGAAAATTTCAATTGTCTAACTATCACGGTTTATGAGATACATCCTGATGACAGATGGACAGACGGACAGCGGAGCGAAATTAAATAGGTCCCGTTTTTACCCTTTAGGTACGGAACCCTAAAAATCAGCCAAGTGCGAGTCGGACTCGCGCACGAAGGATTCCGTAGCATAATCTATTCAACATTAGACACTATAAAGTCTGTCCAGCTAAATGGTTTGCGCTCTTTGACAAGGCGATGCCGGCAGCCGACATAAGAAGTGTCGGGTCCCGCCAAAGGCGCTAACAACAGCTTTAAAAGCTCGGAACTCTGTACAGACGCAGAACATGTTGAGGCGTTTAATAGACTTATTTATTTTTGTAATAAATATATATTTAAATATCCTGTGAATATTTCAAGCGTCTACCTGTGTCCGTTATTTATATAATTGCCTTTAAATATATAATTCTGTTTTTAGTATTTGTTTTTATAGCGGCAACAGAAATACATCATCTGTGAAAATTTAAATTGTCTAGCTGTCACGGAGCATGAGATACAGCCTGGTGACAAACAGATAGACAGACAGACAAACGGATAGTGGAGCCATATTAATAGGGTCCCGTTTATACCCATTGGGTACAGAACCCTAAAGAATGTACCAGCTGCTTCTCTTCCCGCGCAAATTTTAAAAGCCGATCATCGGAATGGGTGAAAGCCTGAGTGATGCGGCTAGCAACCCTATTCTGATTCAGTTTACCACTTACACGTCCACCAACATTCAAAACGTGGTTTTTTAAGTCTTATAGACCTGTATGTGTAACCCAATATTTTGTCATTTTTGTACATATCTGCACATACGAGAGGTTAAATATCAACTGGCGGTGGTCACCCATCCCAGTAGGGACTACGCCCGAAGTTGCTTAACATGTATAAGCTCTAATAAACACGCCCACTGGGTCACCAAGCTTCTTACACTAATAAATCTCAACTAAACCCAACTCACACCTAATAAAACTAACGACGTCATAAATTGACTACCCTCGTTTTAAAACGGGGGTTGTGGCTGTTATAACTAATTGGATACGGTACGTTACTTAGATTTTATAAAATTTATTTTGTTTCGTGGGTGTAAGTGGCCAACTGGTGTCAGATTTTTCAAGCTGCCTGCTGGATTCGATCCCCGGTCAGGTCAAGATGGAATTTGATTTTTTTCAGATTGATCTGGGTCCGAGTGCAGGAGCATGACCCTCTCTGTACTACCGGAGCCATACTTGGCCAGAGCAGGCAGAGAATTTGGCCTACACTCTCCTCGCTGGCCAGACGGGTTGGAGAGGTCTCATTGATGTTTATGAGCTTTGTTTAGCTTGTATTTCCTAAGTCGCCTCTTACGACATCCATGCGAAGACTAGGAGTGGTCCTATTCTACTCTGCCGGAAACCACACGGCTATTTATATATGTATTTGTTATAAAATAGGAGTTAGTATCCCATAACATAAATCTCGAACTTACTTTGGGGCTAGCTCAATCTGTGTGATTTGTCCGTATATATTTATTTCAGTTATTCATAATTAAGAACCACGTCAGAGGCCGAGAGGCGGTTCCGAAGAACTCTGACACCAGGGTGTGCATGGTCGATTGACCGTGTCACCTACACGAAATGATGATAATTAAGAAAAGATGGTCCAAAAAAATGAAACCCACTGTCCAAAGACAAATTGGGCTGTGCATCAGAGCGATTGTGACACGCCCCGTGGGACCCATTGCGGCATTCGATCCCAGACCCCTCGGGAGCCTAACGAAGTTTGGCTCGATGTCTAATGTTATAAATGGAAACAATGGGGAAGTAAGTAACATCGCTGTGTTGTAAAAAAAGCTCTCAAAAGTAGTCATCTCAGTGAACAAAGTATTTATATTAGGATAATATTTATTTTCAGTATATTTATCATTAACAAAAATATTACAAAATTAAATATTTACTAGCTACGCATACAAAACTAAAAATGAATTAATCCTATCTCAAATAAAAACCTCCCTAAAAATAAAAACTAACTATAAATAAAAACCTCAATAATATAATATTACCTCAATATAATATTTTTTTACATCACATCATATTTCGAGTTATTTTCAGCGAGCCCACCAGAAAACAAATCGCCGTCAGTCCTGCTACCAGAATACGAGTATTAGGTTAGGTTGGGTATTACATGCATTTCATATTTTGGCATTGTAATGTAAGGTTTATTGAAAATTTAATATTTAAAGGTTTTGTATTTTACAAATCTGACATAATAATGTTTTAGTGTTTCAAATTCTGGCATTGTATAGTAAAGTGTAATCGGTTCAGGTATTTTAAATCTTAAGGTATTTTGAGTTCGGGTATTTCGGGCTCGTATATTTTAAATGAAGGTGTTATATTTTTTGGGATTTTAATATGTACCCGTGCGTCTCCTCCTCCACCTCGAAATAGTTCTGGTTTCAGTCAGTCAAAAGAAAAGTTTGCTTAGCGAATTCTCTCTACAATTTGTAAAGTGTAAAGTGTCGCTTTGCTTTGAGACAAGCTCCAGCTTTCAGAGCAAGCTCTTAAGCCGCTTAGCTTGAACGCAAGCTGTCGGAGCTTATGGGAACTGAGATAGTTTCTATCTCACCGAAGCTTTAATATACTTAGTAATTATTTCGAAGAAATATTCATATGTATTCGAAAATTTTAATTACATTCCAACAAGAATTCTGGACGCACGAAAAAGTGCCACGTTCCGCGTGCAAGCGAGAGCGTAGAGCAATGATAGAGAGGCACGATCGGCCTAAGCGTTCGGCTTGTTACGTATCTATCTCTCTTCCACCGTTATCTCGCAAACTTATCATCCGGACCTACTTTACAAACAAAATCTTAGGGTTCCGTATCCAAAGGGTAAAAATGGGACCATACTTTCACTCCACTGCCCGTATGTCACGATGCTGTATCTCATGAACCGTAACAGCTAGACAATTGAAATTTTCACAGATAAACAGGATAAAATAAATACTCAGTTTAGGTTCTCGCATACAACAAACGTGATTTTTTTGCCGTTATTGCTCGTTTTTAATAACGGCAACAGTGAGACGCTTGAAATTCACAGAATATTTAGTGACATATTTTTTTTCTAATATCACTTACGGTTTATGAGATACGGCCTGGTGACAGACAGACAGACAGAACAACCGAATTAATAATCGCCTCCTTTTTTGAAGTCGGTTTAAAAAGAGTCGAGCTCTTTAAACGATTGCAAGCCCTGTAAGAGGACTCTGAGAACTCTAGTCTTGTCCCGACCCCTCTTCGGCTCCGAATAGCCAGAGGAATCCACCATCCGACCCCGTCGCACTCGCAACCGGAATATAGTGCGTAGAGTAGGAATAGCTCCGATTACTGGTGACCGCCCGGCGGTCCCGGGTGACTTGCACCCAGGATAGGCCCTTCTTCTTCTTGGGTCCTTATGGACCGAATAATATGGCGAAAGATGAGAGTTGCTGCTCTTGCCACAGATTCTTAGATTGGCCTTTCAGGCTATGCATGCACGTAATCGCCGCTCATAAGGCAATATGAGAGTTCGCTGTCTCTCCAAGCCTTGCGCACACAGGCAACGCCCAAAGCCGAGGTCCGTCCCTCCTGGGGGCCCTTTGGTGATGTTGTCTATAAAGGCTGAGGGCACTCTGCCCTCGCCTCAAACGCCCGGTGAAGTAGCAAAAGCTCACTGGAGCTAGATACAAAGTCAATTAAAAAAAAAACTCTTGTCTTATACATCACTACCAACGACACACTAGAGTATGTTCTTGGCGGGAATTTCGGCGTACTGCACGGTTTTTGTTTTGGATTGTATTGCTACTTGCTTCTAGTGGATTTTATAATATGAAATAGGTGTAATTTGGTGTTATGAATGCCCATGTTTATAAACAATGTGTGGAATAACTAAAATAAAGTGTCATGGTGCGGCTGTAGTGAGATTTACATAGCGGGCTGGTGGTCGCTCGCCTTACTGCTACTGCGTCTATGGTCAAACCAGTGGATTCGTGGAAATTGTCAGCAGGGGTACTCCAACCACCATTTCGTTGATAACATGTAGAAAAATATGAAGGGCTAAAAGGCATAGAAAGTCAAATGCCGTAAAACTTCATGTAAAATGACGTGATTTCATATTCGTATATTATGCTAACTCCCTAGCCAGCTGTAACTGTGGTATACAAAGACATATTATGACTAAGTTTGGAGGCAGGGGCGTATTATCCCTAATGCCCATGGCTATATGCGTTTTTTGCGCCCCTGCGTAGCTTTTAATTCTGATAATCTAACAAATAAAAAAAAATTGGTTGTCTGTGAAGTAAATTTACGGACGATTATTTTACGTGATAACGGTGGAAGAGAGATAGATGCGTCCCAATCCGAAAGCTTAGGCCTATCATACCTCTTTATCGTTTGTTCCGCGCTCTCGCTTGCGAGCGAAGCGTGACACTATTTCGTGCGTGCAGCCAGCGATCATCAATTAATGACGTTATCACGTCATAAAAACTACTTCAACCTGGAAGTATACCCGTCTTTGTTAATGACGGAGTTATGAGATAACAAACTAAAAAAAATACAGGCGTAAATTGTGGACCCTCTTTTTTCGTTTACTGATAATAGCTAGGAGACTAGGCGTCTGTTGCACAGTGGCTAATACACCAGCCTGATACGATAATCTCCGGGATCGACACCCGGGACGGGAATATAGTTGCACTTAATTTTTCACTATTTGTTTGCGGATATGAAGCTAGCAAAAGAGGATTGATTGACACATCAGGCAGGTGGCGTAACAACTGTGTATTACAGCATGAATACTCGTAAGAGCGGACTCCGGGCTCCGGCATGTACTACAACTAAGGATGCGAACGGGAAAAAGTTCTGCAGATGATGGTTGGGGCGCCAAACGTGACGCAGCCCAAGGCATCAAAGATTAAAATACGCCACTGCTAGTTCTCCGAGAGATAAAATGGCGCCTGTGCTCTTAATGAAGCGTCATAGATCCTAATATAAAGACAATTTGGTGGCGACGGAAAAACTTTAGCACAGGAAAAGGTGTGAAGACTAAAATATCTGTGTGTTTTAATATAATCTATTCTAATATTATAAAGCTGAAGAGTTTGTTTATTTGTTTGAAGGCGCTAATCTCAGGAACTACTGGTTCAAATTGGATTTTTTTTTTGTGTTGGATATTCCATTTATTGAGGAAGGCTTTAGGCTATAAAACATCACGCAGCGACCAATAGGAGCGAAGCATCAATAAAAAATGTTTAGATAACGGGAAAAAAATATTCATCTATACTAATTAATCGTAATAATAGAAATTTCCGCGGACGAAGTTGCAGGCAACAGCTAGTAAATAAATAACTTTTTAAGACGACTTTCGCGGCGCAGTGCGTAACACGCCAGCCGCGCCGGGTTCGATTCTCAGCGGGGTCACAGAATAAGTACTAGTACTTACGTACAAAAGTCGCACTCTGCAAAGGTATTAAAAAAAATAACTATGTAGGTATTAAATATTGAACATTATAAAAAAATACTTCTAATAAAAATGCCACCCCGAATAGTACCCGGCTCAAAGGTACCCATTACACTGGCTGCGTTGCCTCGCTGAATGACAATATATAGCCATGGTGTCCTGAGGCAACTTTATAAGACGTTATCACGTCAAAAAAATATTTTTCAAATCCGTTCATAAATGGCGGTATTATGACGTAACAAACATTAAAAACCCGAATTGAGAACGTTCTCCTTTTTTGAAGTCTGTTACAAAAACTCAACAATAAACTTTTATTTAGAAGTCTTGTAAAACTTTCAAAAAGCAACTCCATCCCACCTCTGTTCGGCAAACCGCGTTGATTACAATGAAGTCATAGGGAAGAGCAATTGTTGATCTGAAGTCGAGCTGCTAACCGGAGACGTTCCAATCCGAGCGTCTCATCATGTAGGTCAGATGTTCCCAAACTTTGGCTTACCGACCCGGAGATTTCTCTAGTAGACGTAGGTTTGGTTTATTTAAGGGAAAAGTATTCTTGCGAGTAGGACTTGCACCTACTATGCGTAGGTCGAAATATACATGGGCGTAGCGTGTCACATACTTGTAGATTTGTGAACTTAACTTTGGGAACATCTGTTAATCAACCCGAACTAATGTCGCTAAATGAGTGTACATGACTGCTTGAAGAATTTACCCAGGTGTATATTACTTCCTCTAGCGTTCTCTGACATTTGGGAGCTAGGATCTTGTTGAGGTCATAATAAAAGGGTCTTAGAAAATGAAAATTTGGAATGTAACTTATTGTTGTTAGAAATGCCCAGTACACTAGTGGCTCTGTGAGTTGTAGACCTCGCGAGACAGCAAGCTCACAATGGTCTTATGAGTGATATAACCCAATATAACCTAACATCACTTCGGTATTTGTGCCATTTTAAAAAATCCGAACACTAGATCGACTAAAAAAATTCTATGTAATTATTGAACCAGCTCACAAAATTTCGCGAGCATCGGCTGAGAAATGTAACCTGTAAAAGAGAACAATCGGACAGCGGAACATGCGAACAATTTTTGCCCAAGCTGGAACGCGCTCGCAAGGTCAAATATTTTTTGAAAATACATACAGTACATACATACATAGTTTTTTCCCTTACGGGGTAGACAGAGCCTAGGTCTACAACACCTGAAGGCCACGTTTAGCGTGTTGGTGGGCGTTTGGTGAAAAACGGAATCAAAATAGTGTTGGATTGCTAGCCGCAACGCCTATTAACATGATTCCTCAGGTTTTAACCATTCCCTTCATTGGCTTTTACGATCTGCGCGGGAAGTGAAGCAGCTGGTACACTCTTTTTTCCGTTTTTTCTTTTTTCCCTGACCAGCATGGAAGAGTTTTTGAAAATAAACATTTAATTTAATCGGATATAAGTACCCAGAACCGAATTTAATGCGAAATTCTGTTAGAAACCACAAACTGTGACCCTTGTTATGTGCCAATAAACATAACGGAAAATATTCCAAGTTCAGGGAGCATTATTTCTCAAATGATAACGCTATAAGCGCCGCCGTTAGGTGTGGTCTGGGAGGTTCCTTGTAGCACCGGTGGTTTGGCATCATATTTTCATATGATTTACCAAATTCGAGATATAGCCGGCAGTTTTTGATATTTAGTGCATTTTCAATTACTTCGTCATTTATACAAACACTATGAAAAAATGGTGACTCTCGCTCTGGCACGTTTTTGGTGCAAAGGATGGCCATTGCTATTCAGCGCGGCAATGCAGCCAGCATTTTGGGCACCTTTGCGCCAGAAACGTTTCAGGGCGGGTTTTAAATGTATCTAACCTAATCTTTAGTAGAGTCAAGTCATGACACGAATGTATGAATTTTTAAAATATGAAATATACTTACTTACCTATGAAAACCAAGTATTTTTTACTGGCATAAAATTATAGTGGTGAGGCTAGCTGTAGGCAAAGCATAACGTTAAATGGAAATTTAATTTAGTTTATTATGTATCCCTATGATTGATGCTACTGAACCCTTTATGGGCGACACCGACTCGCACTTGGCCACGTTTTTACCCGACTACGGCAAATCCAACAGAACTAGTTCGTTTTGTTACCTCGTAACTCCTAAACAACCCAGCTCAACTTGACATATTGTTATGTGCGTTTTGACCATCTGCTGGGTAAAGGCTATATGACGTCACATCAAAATTACGATTTTGCTAACTAAGATCTTGAATAAATAAGATGGCCATCTACTGGTCAAAAACTTACATTTACTTTGAGACAATTTACTTTGCGTGCTTCCGCCACCAGTTAGTTCATGCCAACTATTGCTGGCCAGCGCCCACCCACTACTGTTAGTCCCTTCATACCCGCCACCAATAGTTGATGCATGCAACCCTGGTCGATACTGCTGCATCCGTTGAGGCTGCAGCAATGTCGGCCGTCGTGCTCGCGACACGTGTTTCGCCTCTACACGAGGCATCTTCAGGCAGTGAAACCTAGATGTCGATCGTTCGAATGACAAGCAACGAATGACATTCGAACGATCAACATCTAGGTTTCACTGCCTGAAGATGCCTCGTGTAGAGGCGAAACACGTGTCGCGAGCACGACGGCCGACATTGCTGCAGCCTCAACGGATGCAGTAGTGGGTGGGCGCTGGCCAGCAATAGTTTGCATGAACTAACTGGTGGCGGAAGCACGCAAAGTAAATTGTCTCAAAGTAAATGTAACTTTGACTTCCGCAAAGTAACACCTGAATCTATTAACTGTTCAAAAAGAAAGCTTAAATAACCATTTTGACTCGAAAAGAAAAAGATTAAGAAAGGCAGCTCCTAGTCTTCCCATGGAGGTCGTAAGAGGCGACTTAGGAAATACAAGCTAAACAAAGCTCATAAACATCAATGAGACCTCTCACCACGTGGTTTTTTCCCCTCGTACAGCAGGATTGTGGAATGGGCTCCCGAGGTTTTCCCTGTGTGCTATGACTTGGGGTGCTTTAAAAGGCGTGTTTACAGGTATCTTAAGAGTCGGCAACGCATCAGCACCTCCTCTGGTGTTGCAGATGTCCATGGGCGACGGTGACCACTTTGAATCAGGTGGCTCGTCTACTCGTTAGCCGTCAAATATACATTAAAAAAACCTTAAGTCCCAAAGGGAAAGAACCTGTGCTCCCAAGTCCCACCCGTCCGTGGAAATAAATGGTGGAAAAAACATCATCCCTAGTAACAAGGGAATCCAATTTTCAAAGCTCTTACCAAATTGGGAGCTTACGTCTTATTTAATGATAAAATTGGTTTCTGAATAATCCTGTGGCACTTTTATAAGCTTTTATTTATTTATTTAGTACGTAAAACAGGTTACAGTCGTTACAGTATTAAAATTACAAGAAAAAATATAGTATAGTCACTAGACTGTACCCCAAAACATACGCACACAAATAGATTATATGTGATAGGTAACACAAACACATTAACAAACACGCAGCCAAAGAGAAAAAACTAACAAAAAACAAATGCCACTAATAATCAACAAAAAATTACATAAAAATTAATAATGATTACAACCAAACAGACACAGAAGAGGAAGAAAAGAAGGAACAAGTAAATATAAAAGCAAAGAGTAAGACTAACCGTTGAGGAGTGTAAAAATTGCTGATTTAAAACTGCCGACACCTGAGATACACTTTTGTTTAACTAGCAATGTGTTTTAAATATCCTGTCAAGTGCGAGTCGTCAGGGGTGACATGCTCAACTGCTGCTCAAGTTGCAGGTACTTAAGGCATCGGGTACTTGCCCGGCCTCCCGAGCTGCTTCTTGCTTTTCCCTCATTCATCAGAGTAAGTAGTATCCCAATACCTTTATTCCATTCCCAAATCCAACAAATTCCTATGCCTTCCTAAGATAATGGTTCCGATGGGCAGCAGCGTCGAAAGGACAAGAAGCCAAAGAAACTGCGCTCGCCAACCCGCCAGCCGAGCGTGGTGAGTACGGCGATATCCTCCCATGGAACGAAGAATCCTAGAAAAACCGGCAGTGGACTTTTAACGGCTGGTTATTATAAGTGCTAGTCAAACTGGTGGAAGAAAGATAGATGCGTCACAAGCCGAACTCTTAGGCCGATCGTGTCTCTATCGCTTGTTCCGCGTTTTCGCTTACACATGGAACGTGACACTTTCATCAATGTATAAAATGTTATCACGTCAAAATCTACTGTTCCTGGATATTTTGTACCTACTCTTAGAGTCTGTAACCAGCAGAGGGTCAGGAAGCACCTACACATACCATCCTGAATCGCATCCTAAATCGGATCCGATGAGAGACGCCGCTATACGTGCGACACGATTGGAAATATCTCGTATCGTGTCTAACGTATAGCGGCGTCCCATCTCATCGGATCTTAAATACAGAATGGTTTAATAGGCGTCATAATTATGTCAAGTGACGTTGGGTGGTTTAGGAGAAATAATGAACAATTGATAATAGTTACATAGTGGCCAAAATCATAACTCTTTTCCGTAATCGGGTAAAAAGTGTCTTGTTATTACGGCCGCCCTATAGCTCTTACATAATATCAAAGAGAGCACCCACAAATTCTGTTACAAAACATAATTCTACACTTAACACAGTCGGATAATTTTAAGCATACACGAATATAACGAGTTTAGACAGCGCCTGGAGCGAAATACAGAGTTTCCGTTAACATGTTTGTCAAATGTGAATATTATGTTCTGGTTTCAAGTTTATACAGACGAACATACATTATGTTTTCTAACTAAAGCATACTAGATTTCGTCCTCGGCTCCGCACTGAAAATACCCAGCATCGAATAAAAAATTTAAAATATCATACAATGCCCTTCAGGCAAGTAGGCGACCAATACTATTGAAAAGAGTTTCTTTCGGCGTCTTCTTCTCTGCAGTGGTCGGTTCCGAAACGCTAGTAGTTTGTAGCTTTTGAACAAAAATTGATAATTTTAATATAATTTAATAAGTATTAATTAAAATGTGAATTGACGTGCCTGAAAAGGCCCTTTTTCTGAATTAATCTTTTAATCTTGAATTGAAATCTTGAGTTCAGTGTGCAAGCGAGAGCGCTGAACAGGCGATAGAGAGGCACGATCGGCCTAAGCGTTCGGCTTTTGACGCATCTATCTCTTCCACCGTCATCATGAAAAATTATCGGACTTTTTTTTTTTCAAAAATATTCCTTAAATCTTAAACACGTTGTTTAGGACGCCATATTGAATTGATTGTGACGTCACATCTCACACAGAAGTTTGGACAGCGCCCCGGGAGCGAAATACGAAGTTTCTGTTAACAACTTTGTCAAATGTGAATGTTCTGCCTTCAAGTTTATAAAGTTCAGACAAGCGTATACGTTTATTAGTAGTTATTCAACAGCTCATACATACATATTACTAGTGGTTCTGCGAGAACAGTAGACCTCGCGAGCCCTTACGACCAACATCCACATTTGCCCTCCAGTGCTCTAAAATATATCTGTTACTGTTATGCTAATTGTCTAAAGGATGATTTCCTTCAGTTACATTTTCCCAATCAAAAAAGAAATATTTCAAATTTATTCAGTGTTTTCAATCATAAAAATAATTCGCAGTCTCATATCATGCTTTAATAAAAAAGCCAGAAGATATTTTTCATATTTCAGTAATGTTCCTTAGGGAAAGTTGTTCAATTTCACTGTCTCTCCCACTTCACGTACTTCAACTTCTTTCATTTCGATTTATATTTAACTTTTGTACTACATATAGTCTGTGGGTTTGAGCAATATGGTAGTGAAGTTTATTTCTGTGTAATCTACTCATAAAGCCCTTTTATTTGATACCGCACATGATATGTTTTTTAAAAAAAAAAATGTTCTTTGTATCGCCGACGTCACAGTTAGGTACTACGCACTATTTTCATACTTGTCATACCATAGATTTGTATTTCCGACATCATACTGAATGCACTAATACAAAAAAATATACAGAAAATCGATTTCAGACAACTTTTGGGCAAATTGCCGACTATAAACACGTTCAAGTTTATCGTATAAAAAAGTTGTTCAGACAAAAAAGTTGCGTCTTAATAAGAATAACAAAAAAGTCTAATGACAGTTTTGAATTCTTTTTCAAATAGCTGTGCTATGAGTTTTTTTAAATTTCGGACTCCCATATTTCGGCCATTTTTAAATATTTCGAAAAACTGGCTCGACAAAAAAAATCTATATAATTACCGAACCTGCTCACGAGATTTCATGAGAATCGGTTGAGAAATGCGACCTGTAGGCGAGAACAGAAAGACAGACGGACAAAAGAATTTTCGGCTAGTCGAAACTGAGACGCTTCGCTCGCTCGGTCAATCACGTCATTATCCTTTACGAGGTAGACAGGGCTTAGGCTTTCGTCTTTTCCAGACTAAGCATACAATTGTGTGATGGGGCAGTTGTGTATATTATTCGTTAAAAATAATTGTGGGCTGGGGCAGGAAGGCTGATAGATGAGAAAGAGTTTACTTAAAATGTATTATACTTTTTATCCTGCTTGTAGTATGCTGCAGTATTAAATTCCTCTTTTTTTGTGCTTCCAGGCCAGGTGATCTCCATCGAGCCGCATGAGATCACGAAGCGGGTCGGGGAGAACCTAACTGTGCTGTGCAAAGTCAACTATCCCATCGATTCCTGTCGGTAAGTACCTTCTGCTTCCTTTACATCCATACTACAATAATATCCTTCCTTACTAATAATAATATAATGTATAATATTATAAATGCGAAAGTGAGTTTGTTTGTTTGTTTGTTTATTTGTTTATTTGTTCGTTTGTTTGTTACGCTTTCACGCCGTAACTACTGAACCGATCATCATGAAATTTTGCATACAAGTTCTCTGGAGTATGGAGAAGGACATAGGCTACCTTTTATCCCGGGAAAAAGTACTTTTCTCGAGGGATCGACATTGACACGGGCGGAGCCGCGGGCGAAAGCTAGTCCTTAATAAATCTAAATTAATATATACGGACAAATCACACAGATTGAGCTAGCCCCAAAGTAAGTTTGAGACTTGTGTTATGGGATACTAACTCAACGATACTATTTTTTATAACAAATACATATATAGATAAACATCTAAGACTCAGGCCAATCTAAAAAGGTCATTTTCCATCTTGACCTGACCGGGGATCGAACCCGGGGCCCTCGTGTCGCAGGCTGGCGTATTAACCACTGCGCCACGGAGCTCGCCATACTAATCCATATTATCTTACTAATATTATAAATGCGAGAGTAACTCTGTCTGTCTGTCTTTCTGTCAGTCTGTCTTCTTTTCACGCTTCATCCATTGAACTTGGATGAAACTTGGTTTTGAGGTTGTTGAAGGCCCGGGGAAGGACATAGGGTACCTTTCATCCCGGGAAATTCTACTATTCCTCGAGAGATCGACACTAACGCGGGCGGAGCCGCGGGCAAAAGCTAGTATACAATATGTGAAGAAAACCCTGTTCGATCCTTGAAGGGGTGATTTAGCCCGTCGATATGAACAACTTTTCCTATGGGACCAAATTTAAAAAGTGCTGGCTAGATGTCGTTAAGAATGATATGCTTGCCAATAGTGTCACAATCAAGGATGCAAAGATCGTGCGAAGAGAAGAAGAAATAGCCGGAAGCCGGACCCTGGGTTCCAAGGCATTCGAATTTTTGTGCTTAGTTTTTATGAGGAGGGTAAGCAAGGGCGGCTTCTACTCACGACGAAGCATAGAAGCGGTGAAGCTTTTACTCAAATGTCGATTTTCCGCTACTAGCAAAAATGTATTTTGCCGGTAGCCGAGGGGTGCCCAAACCCTCTTGGAGCGCCTTCCGCCCGGTTCCTTTTAGCGTCAACGCGGGTGGCAAAGCCGCGGCTACTGAGCCTCCCCATCGCGACAAGATGGGAACCAATCGGGTGAATGATAGCCCTGATCTAACCTGTATGCTGATGCTGCCAACCTTCTATTTCAGGATAACGCTGGGCCCGGCGCAGACCTCGTATCGGCTCAAACCCAACGTGAATGACGCCAATGACAATGTCATCTACGCCGGAAATGGACTGGAGGTACGTTTTTAAGTGAAAAACTTCTTTAGCGGCGTTGTGCACTTTTTGGGATGGGTAAAAACAAAAATGTTAAACTCGCGGCAGGACAGTTTTTACTAAATACTAACCGTAAAAGAGTTTGATTAACCTCACAAGAGAGATTGTATGGAGAGGTTGTTTGTGTACATCAGAGTCCACATACAAGAAGCGTGGTCTTTGCTGGTTTTTATTATTCCTACCTCAGACAGAAGACATCGGGATAGGTTTTTTTTTTATGTTATAGGACGTTAACCGAGCAAGCGGGTCACCTGATGGTAAGTGATCACCGCTGCCCATGGACAACTGCAACACCGGGGTGTTACAGGTGTGTTGTCGGCCTTTCAAGAAGTTGGGGGAAGTAAATGGGGAGGGGAGGGAGAAGGATGGGCCTCCGGCTCTCTCACTCACCGAACGAAGCATAGAAGTGGTAAAGCTTCTACTCAGACGTCGATTTTCTGTAAGAGTGTGGTACTTCCCCGGACGAGCCGGCCCATTCATGCTACTAGCAATTCATTTTGCTGGTAGCGTGGTTCTACCACGACTAAACCAGGTGAAACTAAATAAAAGCTTAAAAAATACCTACCTTATAAATTTCAACGTCATGTTTTCCAGAACGGAGAGTGCGGCGCGCAAATCCGTCACGTGACAGAGGACCTGAACGGCAACATCACATGTACTCTGCCTCCGGAGCGAGGGCCAGTGGAGATCACTGCTACTATGAGGCTCATCATTGCTAGTGAGTACTTTTGTTCATTATCATCGTCATCATCATCATCATCATCATTTCGAGTAGGTGACACGGTCAATCGACCATGCACACCCTGGTGTCAGAGTTCTTCGGAATCGCCTTTTGGCCTCTAACGTTGTTCCTTTGACGAGTACCAGATGACAGCCGGGATCGAAGTACGGAATCATCTTTGTTTTCAGACAATCAGGTGATTCAAGCCTGCAATGTCCTAACCAAACTGGAAACAACTTAACAAAGTATGCTTCCCGTGGGAATTGAACCCACGACCCCCGGGTCTACAGGCAAACGCCTTAAGGCGATACCACTGTAAATAAGGTCGTTCTGAACCTTATTTATCTCGCAAAATACTTAAATTAGGAATTTCAAATCTAAGTAATATGATTTTTGACTATTTCATCTCCAAAAATTGAAGATGAAAACACGTATTGATAAAATTTTCTCGAAAGAAATATTTTTTGAAAAATGTTTTTCGGTCGCAGAGTTTTTGTTATTGTAGCTCAAATGCGACGAATGAAATAATGATTTTTAGACTAAAAGATAGGTTATTAGTAATTCATCAAAATGTAAATATGAAAATACAATTAACCGGTCTGATTTTATATAAAATAGAAATAACGAATTTGGCGCTTACGTTTTTTTCTTTGAGCGACTCGAGACTATCTCCTATCTCATCATTCACGGGCTAAACCGCCAAGAGCTATCCCTTGCGCGCACTTGATCAGTCCGTTGCCGAGCGATGGTACCAAACATTTGAGGCCTCGTCTTAACCACTGGACCACGGAGGCAGTTAATATAGTTATTATCATCGTCATAATCTGCATCAAAAGCAAGAGCAGGAAAAAGGTCAGGGGTGTCATCCTCAACCGCCTGTCCGGTGGTTTTTAAATAAATAAATATATACGGACAAATCACACAGATTGAGCTAGCCCTAAAGTAAGTTCAAGACTTGTGTTATGGGATACTAACTCAACGATACTATATTTTATAACAAATACATATATAGATAAACATCCAAAACCCAGACCAATCTGAAAAAGATCATTTTCCATCTTGACCTGGCCGGGGATCGAACCCGGTCACTCCGTGTCGCAGGCTGACGTGTTGACCGCTGCGCCACGGAGATAGTCAAAAGGTGGTAGCAGGTACGGCATCGGGTACGTGCGCCCGGACTCCCGACCTGCTACTTGCTTTACCCCCATTCATCCGAGTGATCTTAATATGGCAAACGACAAAGGAGTCGCTGTGGCCACCTACTGGTCAAAGCTGTATAAGAAAAAGTTTCAATTATAACCATTTTGACTCGAAAAGAAGAAGAAGAAGTGAATAGCATCTAACATCACCTTCTCAAATCCAACAAATTCCTATCCTTCCCCAGCTTAAAAATGCTGTCCAGCAGTAGACTTTTTGCAGCTGTATTGATGATATTGAATCTGCATCACCATCATTATCTTTTTCAGTAGGACCGTCATCACAGGATTTTGGTTGGCATGGCTTTTGATGCTTTCAGAACAAGAGCTTTTATTTTTAAGCTTACTTTGTCTTGTGTTGGTGAAATATACATACAAAGTAATGACGTCCTTATCCTGTACACAGCTGTACCTATGACAACTCCGTGGCGCAGTGGTTAACACGCCTGCCTGCGACACGAGGGTGCCCGGGTTCGATCCCCGGTAAGGTCAAGATGAAAAATGATCTTTTTCAGATTGGCCTGGGTCTTGGATGTTTATCTATATATGTATTTGTTATAACATATAGTATAGTTGAGTAAGTATCCCATAACAAAAGTCTCGAACTTACTTTGGGGCTAGCTCAATCTGTGTGATTTGTCCGTATATATTTTTTTTGTACGGGGTAGACAAAGGCAATTTAAATATATATAACTCAAAGGTGACTGACTGACTGACATAGTGATCTATCACACACAGCCCAAACCACTGGACGGATCAGGCTGAAATTTGGCATGCAGGTAGATGTTATGACGTAGGCATCCGCTATGAAAGGATTTTGATCAATTCTACCCCCAAGGGGATAAAATTGGGGATGAAAGTGTGTATGAAACTTCTACACTTCTTAACGCGAGCGAAGCTGCGGACAAAAGCTAGTGACAATATAATACTAACGTATAGACCAATCTCATACAAATCAGCAGCATCAGCATGGAAGACCAAAAAATTATAAGACAGTGTGGTATCCGGCAGAGTAGAATAGGACCACTCCAAGTCTTCCCGTGGATGTCGTAGAGGGGGACTTAGGAAATACAAGCTAAACAAAGCTTATAAACATCTGAGAGATTTCTCCAACCCGTCTGGCCAGCGTGGAGAGTGTAGGCCAAGTCCTCTGGCTGCTCTGGCCCAGTATGACCCTAGTAGTAAAGAGAGGGCCGTGCTCCTGTAGTGGAGACTAAAAAGGACCTGATGATGATGTAAATTTTGTCTGCTAAAATTTAACCATATGCTTTTCAATCCACAGGACCTCCTAGTGACCCCCAGCTGATCTCCCCCTCAACCCCCTCCTTCAATGAGGGGGACAAATTCATAGCGCAGTGCATCGTCGCCAATGGACGACCGGCCGCGAAGATCAGATGGTACCTTGGTAAGTTCTAATACACAGTATCACGTCTTTTTCCCTTGCGCGGTAGACAGAGCCTAGGTCTATAAGACCTGAAGGCCACGTTTAGCATGTTGGTGGGCATTAGGTGGAAAACGGAACCAAAATAGTGATGGGTTGCTAGCCGCATCGCCTATTAACTTGATTCCTCTGATTTTGCCCATTCCCTCGATCGGTTTTTACGATCTGCGCGGGAAGAAAAGCAACAGATACATTCTACGTTTTTTCTTTTCTCCCAGCATGGAAGTATGTACCGTAAAGAAGTTCTTCCTAACTAATATTATAAATGGGAAAGTGAGTTTGTTTGTTTCTCTGGAGTACGGAGAAGGACATAGGCTACCTTATCCCGGGAAAAATGTACTATTCCCGAGGGATCGACATTAACGCGGGCGGTGCCGCGGGCGAAAGCTAGTTATATATAATTAAAAAAACTTATGCGGCCTCCTACCTCACTAACACTATGGTTTTGTCTAATCAGTATAAATTCGTTCCGGTTGCCGTAGAAACATGGTGTTTGGAAGCGAAACACTTAGTGAGATAGGACGGCGATTAAAGTCCCGTGGATATGACCACAGCTCTGGATGGTACCTGGTTCAAAGGCTGTCCATAGCAATTTAATGAGGAAACGCGGCAAGCATAATGGGTACCTTTGAACCGGGTACGATTCGGGGTGGTATTGTAGGTCACTAGTTCTGATCACTGATTATCTGATAAATGTCTACGCACTCCACTAGCTTGACCTAACGTTAAGAAGTTCAGAAGGTCCTTGTAAATTAAAGACAAGTTCCAGGACGATGAGTATATTTCTATGTCCACAGTTACACACAGTCAAAATCACAGTTATGCAGAATTACGAAAGTCACTATAACAAATATGTATGTGAGGAGGTACACAAGTTACGCGAGGGTCGAGCGGGTAGCGACTGGCGGCCGAAAGCACACTAGCCCGCCGCTATACAAAACACTGACATAACAATGTGTCCCTACAGTATTTTTGACTGATTTAAATGTAGCTGTAATATTGACGAAACTAGGCTCTTGTGAATTCTGTGTGTTAAATAAACTGTTTTAAATGATCATAAAAAAATGACTTTCATTCTTTCCAGATGACAATGAACTCCTTGATGGCATATACCAGCCGTTCATCACCAGTGAGCCTGGCAGCGACCTTCAAACCATCAGTCAGAACATCAGCAGACTGCTGACTGCTGATGACAACAATCTGGTGCTAACGTGCAGGGCGGAGCACGAGGCTCTGCCGCAGCCGAGAGAAGCCAAGAGACAGCTGATAGTATACTGTGAGTAGACATTGTGAACTCAAAGTTAAGTAACCCTGGTCGTGGTCTCCACTAGGATGGGTGACCACAAATTTCAGAACTACCTCTGTGGTCCAGTGGTTAAGGCGTTTGCCTGTAGACCCGGGGGTCGTGGGTTTGATTCCCACGGTAGGCATACTTTATTTAGTTGTTTCCAGTTTGGTTAGGACATTGCAGGCTTGAATCACCTGATTGTCTGATAATAAAGATAATTCCATGCTTCGGAAGGCACGTTAATCCGTTGGTCCCGGCTGCCATCTAGTAGTCGTTAAAGGAACCACGTCAGCGGCCTAGAGGCGGTTCCGAAGAACTCTTACACCAGGGTGTGCATGGTCGATTGACCGTGACACCTACTCGAAATGATGAGTGAAATAACGAACTTATTGCTACTACATAAGATTTGAAATGCAAATACTAGAGGAACCATACTGTCTCGCTCATAATTCATCAGCCAATAGCGAACGGATATTTTCGCGCCATGCAACCATTTGATTTCTGCGGAGTTACTTTGGTGTACCTTACCTAAAACTGGTAGTACTGTAACCCTTTTAAGATTTTACGTTCCGTATGACGTTGCACTTCATAAACATCTTAAAAGTTTATAGTAACATTTTATTTTTTTTCTGCGTGAAACGAAGATAAATCACAATATTTTTCAAACCATGGTTTCTATAATACGGCAAAATGGAATTTCGTGTCTTGCAAGACTAGTATAACTTGTAGTAGACGATCCGCAGACAAACAACCTATGTGGGTGAGGTACAAGTATTTAGCCGCGCCGGGAATCAAACCCAGAGCCCCTCGTCGAACAGGCTGGCGTGTAAACCACTGCGCCATGGACCCCCATCCCAGTCACGCAAAATCGACACTTATGTTGGTAAAGAGCACTCGAGGTAGAATTTTTCTATTTACTGTACAAATACAAAATATGTTTATTGTGAACACAGGTGTAAAATGATAATATAATTTAACAATGTGAGTATCACTGTGTATCTTCTTGTTTCCCAGACCCACCCAAGCGCCTCGAATCCGGCACCATCACGATCTTCGGGCTGAAACTCGGCGCCGAGGGCCGCTTGAACGTGACCGTGCGTGCCAACCCCGCGCCCCGGGCTGAATGGACCATCGGGGCGCAGAAACTGACTGCTTCCGAGACCAACGATCTTGGAAACGTGCTCGCGTTGGAACCTGTGCATTTGGTAAGTATAGAACTCGCTTTTCTTACGACTTATCACTATCCCATTAATATAGCTTTCTAGGTGAGGGATTTTTCTTCAGTTGCGTAGTTTTTGAATTTATTAATACAAAATATAAATTTTTACATTTTATATTACCTCTTATTGGTAGAGAAAAACGAAACTGCACCATATTATCCTCAAAGCAACGGTAGTCAGACAAGATTAAATAGTAAGGTGGTCAATCTATACATTACTTACATTGCTACGCTTGAATGGACTATTAGGTTAAAGCTTTAATGGGGGGAATAAATAAACACATTCTAGCTACTAGTTCTCGCCCGCGGCGTCGCTCGCGTTGGTTAAATTATTTTCTTCGGGAACAATACTTTTACTAAAATTAAAGGTACTACCCTACCCTACCTACCGACTTCTTGGTACCATTGACGATGTGAATCCAATTTTTTATTACAATTCAGTAAAGTTAAGGATTTTCCTAGCCCTGTAGATGTTATGTCCCAATGCTGGGCAAAGATCTCTCCCTGGTTTTTCCATTTATAATATTAGACTTTATAAATGTAATGTCGTCCCTAGGGGGGTGCGTATTGTTTGATATAATAACAAATTCTATATTTTCATTTCAATAAAGTTCAAAAGATATAATGTTTACTTGACATAATCATTACCGATTATATTCTTAAAAGCTATAATATACATAAAGTTTTCAATTTAAAAAGCATAAACCCATTATTTATAACGTTTATGAACACTAAATATCACCTGTTATACAACTTGTGTAGTATATATGCCGAAATGTATACCATTCAAAAAGTATACTATTTAAAATAAATATCAATCAAAATCGATAGAAATCAAAATGTATACGTATTAAAAATATAAAACTGAGAAAATATACCAGCTAATTAGTATAGACCCATGTCTATTTTGCGAATTTGAATAATTTCAGTAATACTTACAAAATAATTCGCGCAAGCTCATTCTCAATCAAGCACAGCGCGGAGTAGCCAGCAAAACGTGCATCATTCAAACTTAGATGTAGGTAATCGATTTTATTAGTAAAGCAAACGGAAAGTAAACCAAGAATTAATTAACCTCACAGGATTACAAAAAAAGACTATAACTAACAAAAAAATTATAACAATATTTTATTGTATGTAAATATTAGGACAAAGTATAAAATAAATAATAAAAATATGTGATATATACAAAATGCGCGCGCATTTTGTATGTATCACATTTTTTTACGGAAAGTAAACCAAGAATTAATTAACCTCACAAGATTACAAAAAAAAAAACTATAACTAACAAAAAAAAATATAACAATGTTTTATTGTAAAGTATAAAATAAATAATAAAAAAATAACTTTTACAATATTTTATTGAATGTAAATATTAGGACAAAGTACGTTTTAAAGAAATAAAAAAAATTGTGATACATACAAAATGCGCGCGCATTTTGTATGTATCACAATTTTTTTCAAGTAGAAAGATAACTTACTATATTTTTTTGTATATAATAATAATGTATTACAATTATTTTTAATAATACCTAATTTATCTTATTTTTTTTAAACGTATATTAGAGGCCATAGCTCGAAGAAATTCACACTCGAAATATTCAGATTTTCGTTAAATATATTGCAGTCTTTCTTTTTGTTTTAATATTATTTTAACACTTTACATTATAACTACTTTAAGTAAAATAAGTATACGATATCATCGCCAATTGTGAACCGATTTTGATGTTTCTTTTATTATATGAAAACCTTTACTACCAAGTTAGTCCCATTTTAATTTGGTGAAGATATGATGAAGAACTTTGGAAATATGGAAGAAACTCCTAACATAAAATTGAATCGGTTTTTTTTTTAAATATAATTTTTACTTATGTATTGAGAATCTTCTACCAATTAATTCGTATAACAAATGATTATTATCCGTAATAATATGTATATATAACGTTTATTATACATAACAACTAATCGATTTTTTAAATTTTATAATAATAAAACGGTATTATAAAGGTTTGATATGTTAAATAATTGTTATAATAAAAGATTTTAGGTTTTTTAAACTTATTTCTTTCGATTTTTATCTTACTTGATAATTATACTGACCAAAATTATGTATTTCGTTGATATATATCTTAAAAGATATATATTTTGTGTTTATATGTTATATTACTTACCCTCCCTAGGGCGGAGGCTACTACAACATCACCCTGCTGCTGTCGCGCATCGAGAAGGAGGACGTGGACCGCAAGTACTACCTGCGGGTCACCAACGACTTCGGCTCCGAGGAGTTCACTGTCCTCATCAGCACTCTCGACGAGCCTACGGGTAAGATTCATGTAGTCTAACATACGGCCTTAACATATACCCTCATTTGTTATTTATAGTGGGGAGCCCGTGGGATTTTGGGATTTACTTGAGCGTGTTAGCAGCTCCTCTGGTGTTGCAGATGTCCATGGGCGACGGTGACTACTTTCCATCAGGTGGCTCGTCTGCTCGTTTGCCGTCAAATATACTTAGGAAAACCAACGGGTTGCACTCCGGGAGTGCCAACATAAGTGAAAGAGAGGATATTACTTCCTCTCCTACGCCGCTAAAGAAGTTTTCACTGCAAAAAAACAACTTGATAACCTCCTCCTTTTTTGAAGTCGGTTAAAAACTGGTGATTTTTTTCGACTTTTTTCCTTCCCACCCCCTGACGTCATGGTCAAATCGTCAGATCATTGGCATACATCATTTTTGGAACGTTTTATAGGCAGCTTGCATTAATTAGACGTGCTTGTATTTTCATGTGACAGTTATTGGTTTAAAATTTTTGAAACCCGAGCTACTCTCCCCTCCGGTGAAATCAAAAATACCATATAACCCTTTTAGGGTTCCGTACCCAAAGGGTAAAAACGGGATCTAATTAATATCACTCCGCTGTCTGTCTTTCTGTCTGTCAGCTCACCAGGCTGTATCTCATGAACCGTGATAGACAGTTAAAATTTTTACAGATGGTGTATTTCTTTTACGCTATAACAATGTTTCAAAATTGCAACGTTGCCGTTTGTATAGATAATGGTACGGAACCCTTCGTGCAAGAGTCTGACTCGCACTTGGGTAGATTTTTTTCTTTCTGACACCTAAAGTATTAAATTTAAAGTCCAATGGGTCCCACAATGCTCCAGTAAATCCACAATTAGCATCCAGGGCTCCCCTACTATTGAAGATGGTAAAAATTATAAATTGTTGATTAATCAACGATATTCTATTATTTTTAATATATATTATTTTTAATGGCAGATTATTATTAAAATAAAATAATTCTCAGTGTCAATAAATATATTTATAAGATGTATCTATACAATATGTAAAGAAAACCATGACCGATCCTTGAAGGGATGATTCAGCCGATATGAACAACTTTTGACAAGACGCTGGATGCAGGCCGCTTCCAACCGGTCGTATTGGAAATCCTTGGGGGAGGCCTATGTCCAGCTGTGGACTTCTTGCGGCTGAGATGATGATGATGATGAACAACTTTTCCTATGGCACCAATACTGGGAACTCAAATTTTTATTGACGATCCCATACAAATTGACTAGGCGGCCAAAAGGCGGGTTTACAGGTATCTTAAGAGTCGGCAACGCATCAGCACCTCCTCTGCTGTTGCAGATGTCCATGGGCGACGGTGACCACTTCCCATCAGGTGGCTCGTCTGCTCGTTTGCCGTCAAATAAACATATAAAAAAAATTTGGTTGTAAAATGTATTTTTTTTGAGTTCCCAGTATTAATCCCATAGGCAAAGTTGTTCATATCGACGAACTGAATCATCCTTTCAAGCCTCTTGCAGAGTTTTCTTTGCATATTATATATGTTGACGCCATTTGACGCCATGTTAATGTTTTGACAGCGCACAAAGCGTTCACCTCGTTCTTGGTATTCGATATCTATGGTAAGAAGTTAGGACTATTTGAATGTGTATATAGTGCGGAACGATAATTGCCGTTTTTTTTTTAATTCTGTTGGCACAAAAACGAAATAAATTGACTAGTACCTGCTGAAATAGAGTGGGCTTAGGCTTATACCAAGATTTTCGCTTAAATTTTTTTGTGTATTATACAGGTGTATTTTTTTTGTTGACTTGAAAATGTAATCGTAGGTTATTTGTTGAATAGATGAGACGTAAAAAATGGGTTCGTCCGACTAAACAATAGGTATTGGCATAGATTTAAAAAAAATTGCGAGACTTCATACTTCTATGGGTATTGGAAAGTACATTTTTTTTTAGTTCCTAGTATCAGCATTTGTGACATATGAAATTTGTTTATATTGAGAAGCTGAGACGGCCTTTCAAGACTTTCCTTTATTTTTAATTTATTTCTAAATTATTTATTAACTAGCTTTCGCCCGCGGCTCCGCCCGCGTCAATGTCGATCCCTCGGGAATAGTTCTTTTTCCCGGGATAAAAGGTAGCCTATGTCCTTCTTCGTACTCCAGAGAACGTGTATGCAAAGTTTCATGACGATCGGTCCAGTAGTTACGGCTTGAAAGCGTAACAAACAAACAAACAAACAAACAAACAAACTCACTTTCGCATTTATAATATTAGTTAGGATTAGGATTAGGATTACGAAAATATATAAGCATAGTTGTTTTATCCCTCAATTTGTGCCAACAAAATCTTTTGTTTTGGATTTTGATACTATTGGAGTTGTATTTTTGTGCGCGTACAGATTCTTGGATAGTTGCATTTTATATTTTTAATGACTTTGATGCTGCATTCTTGTTTTACAGCGTGATTTTGAACCTCTGAACTATATTGAAATCCTGGAATCAGAATCCTTAATGGAATACAGAATTGCAAGAAAAAAAGGTAAAAACTAAAAAAAATTACATCCATAGAAATTCGTCCAGCTAAACAGCGACTCTGTATGGGAAGCCTAAGTTATTTTTCGATTTCTAGCTTTTTTCTTACAATTCTATTTTTATTTATAGAGCATTATTCTTTACAGATCTAGATATATTAGGGATTCTGATTCCAGAATTTCAGCATAGTTCAGAGATTCAAAATCATGCGGTATAGTAAACATGTGATCGAACTACTTATATCAAATTTAATATATTTACGTGAAATATACTTTTTGATTGCATTTTCGTAGCATGTGTTTTTGTTTCGATTAATTGGCATGTTAGTATTAACTTTTTAAATATACATATACAGGCTGAATCTGAAAACTCTGGCAACATCAGAATCAGTAATATAATACAAAATCAATAAAGAAAAAAATGTTGTTTGTAAAGTCGGTTCGATGGGAGAGAGATAGATAAATCACAAGCCGAAGATTTAGGCGGATCGTGCCTCCCTATCGCTTGTTCCGCGCTCTCGCTTGCACACGGAACGCGACACTTTTTCGTGCGCGCAGCCGGTGCTCATCGGTTTATAAAACGTAATCACGTCTAAATTAATAGCCATTATTCGACCAACTGATCGGTGAATTTGTATGGGCCATTCTGTTTTTCCTTTTTCTTACATTTTTGCATTGCATTAGCGGTCCTGATCTCAAATTAAATATATTGCCAGCAAATTCAGAATCATCCGGTAAAGAATGATTTTAAATTAATAACGGACTTGAAATCGCATGTATTAATTACTAAGCAGGCCTTTTATTAGTATTTTTGCGAGTAAACTAGTTGATAAAATAGTTTGAAGTGCTATCTAGAGCCTCAGAATACAAAATTTTAAATGGTATCCTTTGTTTTCTTTCAAATAATTTCCACACTGTCCGGTGTTGCCGCCATTTGATTATTACCCGAAATTGGGACCCCTTTTTTCGCATAATTTATTTTGTCCTCATATGCTTTGACATACCGGTTTTAGCATAAATATTTTTGGCATAATAGTTCTTAGGCGTAATTGTTTTTTGGCATATGGGTAATTTGGCATAATCATCGATTTAGGCTAATTTGTTTTGTAATAATGTTTCACATAATCTCCATAGACATAATAACTATGAGACTAATAGTAATTAGGTATAATATTTTTAAAATACGTTAGCATAAGTTAGAAATCGCTTCCAGAAAAGTAGGTTAGGTTACGTTATATGAGATTGTTTGCTCGATATTAATAATGGCAACAGACGCTTGAAATATTCACAGAATATTAAGTTATATATTCACTTTAAAAATAAATAGTTAAATTAAAATATAATCAGGGGGCTCCCATACAAATAACGTAAATCTAAAAAAGGTTTTTAATGTTGTATAGATAATGGTATGGAACCGTTCGTGCGCGAGTCCGACTCGCACTTGGCCAATTTTATTGTAAATATCTTATTTATACTTCTAGGAGTTGAGCTGGGCGCTGGTGCGATAGTAGGGATCGTGATCGCCGTCCTGCTCCTACTGGTCGCTGTGACGCTCGTGGTCTTCGCCAAGGCCACCGACAGGTGGTGCTTCGCTGGTAAGTGATTAAGATACTTCATTTTATTGTTCTAACCACAGATATATATCAACATGGAACGGCCAAGCGCGCGGTACACTCGTGTCTCAATCTTGCACGATCGTGCAAGATTCGTTAAACGTTCATCAGTCAGCGCGCACGTGCCGACATGAACACATGCTTTATTCTGCAGTTTTTAACTGTACATTTTTTTTATCGATATGACGCGATTTATTTCTGTGCATGTCACATTACTTATTCGCTAGTTAAGCGAATTCGGGGCGCCGCTTATGCAAAAACTGACACGCGTTTCACCTCGGCATCCCCGTTCTATCTTGATATAATTCTGTGGTTCTAACTCACAGTTGTGTATGAAATCTCCGTTACACGCGTAAAGTAAGTGGCAGAGCTGACGATTACTCATAAGTAGACGTTTGAGGGACCCTCTCGTTTTGAAATCAAAATAACGAATTAATTTGTTTGTATTGGAATTAATTTAAAAAAACAATTTAACTATATTTTTTAAATTAATTGACTGTTCTTTTTCAATTTATTATTGCAATTAAAGTACTACGAAATGTGTTTTTTTGCATCTATTGAGAGATATTTAGTCGTATATTTTTTCAAATAGGTACTTAATGTACATGATTTTGAAATATAATAATTAAATAAATAAATAAAAAATTTAAAAAATATTAACAGTAAATGAATTTTAATAGATTCCGTCAGTCTTCGTTGGGCCCAGTTTAGTGTAAATAAAGGTAGGAAAGTCAAACGCTGAAAGTTGTCAAGCGTACAATATGTAAATTTGGTATTTTTCTTCAAGACGAGACGGTTCCTTTATGATAATGAGATTGTTAAAACCTGTTTAATGGCGTATGAACTTACTCGGCAAATTTGAGCGTATATTTTTAAAAATTCTATCAACGCTGAAATAAAATCTAATGTTGTTTCTTGCCTGAAAGACAACTTTGCCTCTTAGTGTTGCCAGAGTTCTTGATTTAGGTTTCTGGTTTTAAATAAATTTAGCAATAAATAACTATTTTTTATTTTTTTCTATTTTTAAAAATAATACCTCAGATGCTATAATATTTAATTGATTATACTACTGAAAACAAAATATGGGATCATGACCTTTTAATCAAAACACAGCTACACGTTTAATATGTTTTTTATATACATACATCTATAGTGTACAAGATATATTAATATAAGGTGTCCCAAATTTTCAACAAGATTTGAATTATTAAGAAAAAGCCTAAAATCTAAGAAATTAATTCTTAGATTTTTTTTATTTATGCGTAAAAAAACATAGTATAGGATAATGGAATAACACATCGGGCAAACTCCACTGTTTTACTGTCACAAAGTTACCCAATCTTGTCGAAATTTTCCAAGACCATTTTCCAAATTTGCATGTTTTTCGTTTTGTAAAATATGGTATTGTTTTTGGCGTTTTTTGAGAATAATATTTGGATTCTCAAAATGGCTAATGCGATAATTTTGGCAATTAAAAAAGCCAAAAGTTATAATTTGCATAAAAAATTCAGGCACATTTGTGCAAAACGGTCATGGGAACTTGCAACAATAGAGTGTGTTAGTGCCAGCGAAGCCGTGGAGACTATTTGCGCGATTATTTATTTCATAAATATCCTTTGTACTTTATAATTCAATAATACAATAAACTTAAATAAAAACCGACTTAAAAAAAACTTCTGATCCGATTTTTGACATTTCAATAGGACCAATCTGAAAGCATGGTTTTTGAAATACGATTTAAAGATAAATTATCAAATCGGTTCATAAATGACGTAGTTATGAGGTTACAAATATTTAACAACATACAACCGGAACCTCCTCCTTTTTTGAAGTCTGGGTAAAAACGGTGTCTTTAACTTAATTAAATTAATAAAAATATGAGACATCGTTTATAAATACGTATATAATAATTTCTAAAGGGCTATATTTTGTTTTCAGCAGTATTTTCAATATTTTATACGCCGTCCTCAGGGACTATGAGTTGGTCCTTAAAAATAATTGACCAAAGAATGAGAACTCCGAATATTAGGAAATCAGATATTTAACGTATTGAATTTACGATCATGCTTTATGCTTTATTTTCCTCAGGCATGCCTTCCATTTTTGAATTTATATTTTTAAATTAATAACTATATTTCCTGGCAGGCTCACGGGCAGTGGGTCGATAGGTAAAGTTAAAAGAGTATAAAAAATATTTATCACAACTGTGAGGCTTTCACCGTATTTTAAAAGCCTATTTATTAAAAAAAAAGTTCGTAGGCATTTTGGCTGGACGTAGTTATAGATTGAAAATGGCAGTGTTTTTATATGATCTTTGCTTGTATATGTGTAGTTGTTAAATTGTTCTATTTTTGTATTGTTTTTTTTTTTGTGATTCCCCGCATAACATTTATATTAAGCGATCAAGACAAATTTTAAAGAACAAAATTAAATTTTGCATGAACTAACTGAGTCATCGCATGTCGATGTCTTCTTTCTTTCTATATCTTACAATACATCTTTTCTACTTCTAAAAAAAGCATGGTACCAACAATTTTATCTCTATACTTTTGCATGATTCTAGATTACTTTTTAAAACGCGAAAAGGCTGAACATTTAATCTTTTATTTTTTAAGGTTCTTAATGTTTTTAAGGCTATTTGGTGGTGGGATTAACTTGTGTTTTTTTCACGTAGCATTTAACTTTTTTTTACCACATGGGCAATATAATAAAAAAAGTAAGAATTATAGGTATGAAATAACTTTGTATGGGTGTTAAAACAGAAAATTTCTTACTAATATATATATTACAATCGTTTGTCTTTTTTTTTATTGTAACTAAAACTGGTGTTGGCTAACTAAACTTGAAATAATAAAGCGAAAATTAATGCGTGATTAAAATAAAAAAAAAACCATGCGTCGTTTTTAAGACGAACTTAGTTACTTAAATAATAACCTCCTAAGATCAATTATGTATGAGCGAGTAACGCTCATAATTGATCTTTCTACAGGTGTAAAAATAACGCTGTAAAATAACTCATGAAATATCGTTATAACGCAAGCCAAAGATTATGCACATGCACAAAAGCTGTTTAGGATAATTGATCTTTCTATAGGTGTAACAATTTGTTAATTACTTAAGTACTTTTTAACGTTTTTCCTCTTTATATTATAAATATAAATCATATCTTTATCCCAAACACGTTATATTGGTTATGTTAAAGAAATATTAATGACTAGCTGTTGCCCGCGGCTCCGCCCGCGTTAATGTCGTTACCTGGGGAACAGTAGAAATGATAAAAATTCCATACAAACCCCTGCCCCTTTGCTTTTTCCCCGTAAGGGGGAATTTAATACATTTCACCTGCATAGATCTTTAGCCCTTAAGGAGGGGATTTTGCCCATTTCACCTACACAGATATTTTTTTATTGTAATAGAGAAGTTCTTATTGTCATATTTCTAAGTAAATAAAAAAATCCATACAAACTTTACCCCACCTATTCTACCCCTTCAAGGGGAAATTTCGACCATTTTAACTACACAGATTTTTTTTTTCAACGTAAACATATATACTTATTTTTATACTTCTATGTCCAGAAATGAGAAAATTTCCATACAATCCCATTTACATCATAAAAAGAATCCCTGTGCCAAATTTCAAGTTTCTGCGCACAGTAGTTTCGGCTGTGCGTTGATATATAAGACAGGTTTGCCTTTGGCCCGCAGCTCCGCCCGCATAAGTGTCGATTTCTCAGGAACAGTAGAATTATTAGTTGAACCCGGAATACATTAGTTCATGACTTTCAATGAAACACCTTAATATTGAATTTCAATTGAATAACTTCAAAAACGGAAAGTTTCATACTAACTTTGCATCCCCGTTATATTATTAAGGGATGATTTATGAGAAAAATAGTTTTACTCGTGTTTCATGCCTTTTAGTAAAGAACCTTCATACTGAATTTCATTCGACTAACTTCAAAAATGGCAAAGTTTCATGCTTACTTTGCACCCCTATTTTACCCCCTTAAGGGATGATTTTTGAGTAAAATCTTTTATTCGTGTTTCACACCTTTCAGTAAAGAACCTTCATGCTGAATTTCATTCGAATAACTTCAAAAACATTAAAGTTTCATACTAACTTTGCAACCCGTTTTTCCCCCTAAGGAGATGAATTTCCAAAAATCCTTTCTTAGTGCTCCCCTACGTTATAAAAGGAACCCCTGTGCAAAATTTCAAGTTCCTAGTCCCTTATAGTTTAGGCCCTGCGTTGATATGTCAGTCAATCAGTCAGCTTCTCCTTTTTTTTTAGTATGGATTACTATGGATAGTATGGATAGGTATAAAGGTGTCGTATAATGATAATGAATTGACTTTGGATTTTAATTTTCTTATGTCACTTATTATTTTATTTTATTTTTGCTATATGTTTGCAGGCAAACTCATGCCTTGAGTTCATTCAAATGACGATAACTTTTTTTTTAATGAACCGATTTTGATGAAACAAACTTTAAATGTTAAACTGAGTTAAAACAAAGCAATTGGTGAAAGTTTGAAGTAAATCGGTTCAGTATTTTCGGAGATAATCGTGATCATACATACAGACAGACAGACAGACAGACAGACAGACAGACAGACAGACAGACAGACAAGAAATTCCAAAAAATTTTTTTTGCTTTCTATTATTCTTTTTAAGTGTCCCTCTATCCATTTCAGTCAAAAATTCGAAATGTACAGACATAATAATTTTACTGTTTTATTATATGTATAGATGTACGGCAGAAATCAAAAGTTGTATCGTTAGATTTGAATATTGAAATATATTCGACATGTCTGTTAAAATATAATAAATACTAAAGATACTTTTTGAGGTAAAATGCATAAAATCATAAACGAAATCCTAAAATACAGATGAACTCATCGAGATTTATATTAATATAATTTTTATTAGTACGTTAATTATTTCTTTTGTGATATTTAAATTTAAAGGTCGCATGTCTGAAAACATTTATGCAAATTGAGCTTGGTGGAAACACTCTTAAAACATGATCAAAAAACTACACTTAGTATATTTTACTTGCAACAACTAAACATCACATGCAAATATGTTAAAACATGCATAATAAATTTAAATAATATTTTTTTACATAGAACTCTGAATTTTGTGTTTTCAATTAGGGCGTCAAGTTTTTTTTTTCTCTATATTTAATTGTCACAAGCCAGCAAATATGCAGGCGCGACCCGAAAAGGGGATTTGGCACTCGTACACGTCAAATTGAGAAATCTACTAAAAATTTACGAAAATATTAAATAAAATATATTATGTATTGTGCATTAAAGTTTAATTCACTTGACGTATTTTGTTATCAGTGACTCCTTCTAAAATTTCAGTCTGCGACCGTGCTGAGACCGCACGCTAAGATATGATTAATCCTGGCGAAAAAAAAACTAGTTGCATATTACACTAAATCCACTTTTACAAGTAGAAAGCACGGGCAAACTTTTAAAACCGTGCTCAATTAAATTAATTAACACAATTTGCATATGCAATACTAAATACTAAAAGCAACGCAAAAAACGAGTTATAAAATAACGTGTAATAGACTACATATACTTTTAATAAAAACTATTTGTTGTATCATTATAACCAGTTTAATAGCAATATAATATACTAAAATTGATATTTTATGACATAAGACGACAAACGAACAAATTTATACTGCAATAAAAATATTATACTAAAGAAATCGTTCAAAAGACGGACTCATCGCACTGCAATTTTAAACGAGGCGACTTACAGAGAAAGACACAATGTTGGCAGAAAAAATATGTTACATAGAAAAAAAGTCTAAACGTCATTGCATTTATCTTTCGTTTTCGTTGTACTCTTAATTATTACTTATTGATTATATTAGAATAAAGATTTTTTGTACAACTTGTTCTAAAACCTTAAGAAAAGTAATTAAGAAATGTTAAGTACATAAAAAACATAGCACTAAGAAAGAAGAAAAATTTAAATACCCGTGCTTTATAAAAATAAAATCCAAAAAATAATATTATTTTTATAAAGCATTACAATGCTCGGTATACATACTTTTTAATTAAAATTACTGCAATAAGAAGATATCACGTGAAAAATAATGGATATTACCGTTAAATAACTAAATAACGTTGTTAGCTACACCCGCACTTTGTAAATAAAGTATTAAGATTGATTACAACAACTGTAATAAAATGTCACGCGTAAAAATAACATTGTAAAATAACGCACTAAATACCGTAAAGACGTAAGCTAAAGCTTATGCACATGCACAAAAGCTATTTAGGTATATTACTAAATCACATTAATAACTAGATATCACGTGTAAAATATAACGTTGCAAAATAACGCACCAAATAACGTTAATAACGTTATAACAGAAACTTGATCGCTTAATATGGTTATGCAGGGCGCTCGCACCGCACCGACATCCCGGATGGGGCCGACTCGGAGGCGCCCCTGCCCTCGCACGATGACGTCAAGGGCTCGGAAAACCCTTCGCACGACCACGGAGAGTACATCAGCAACGGAGACACGAAACACCCGGAGAAAAAGCCCGACACGGCTGTCTAAGTTTGTAAGTCATCCAGGGGGACTATTTTTGAACGACTTCGCTAAACGAGCGATTTTTTAATATAGAAAAATCGTACGATTTCTTACAGTCGTCTGTTTAAAATAGTTCCCCAGTCACTGCAGCTTGTAGTCCCAAGCTAGCAAAGATTTCATGATCAACTTCCTCCCGGGCGATAATTTGTAAAACTTAAGAGAGTTGTTTCATGAAGCCCTGTGAACGTCAGATGTGGTTTTGTTGGCAAGCAGCGGTGTCAGACGTTCTTTCCACCGAAATATAGCTATCTGATAGTTTTATTCATTTACAATAGCTTATAAACTAAACAAAAAAACAAAACTCATTTATTTTTATGTTCATGTGACGGAAGTCCACCAGTTTCTACCTGTATTTTTCATGATATTGGTAATAAACATGTCAGCTGGCTATATCCTGGTGTAAATATTGTCAGCTGATGTTCTGACCGCATAAAGATGTAAAGGTTTAAGTTTATAGCTGCCGCTCGTTATTAATAGCGTTTTTTTAATAAGCTTTTTCACGAAAAAGTTTCAATTCTGATAAACCGACTGCCTTGCAAAATAAAACACTTCTATAGCCGGCATAGATAGTTATAGCTAGTGAACCCAAGTAGTGCTAACGTCAGTTAACGATACCCAAAATATATATCCATTTTTTTTAAAGTACTGTGTCAATAAAAACAACGGGTTGCACACCGGAAGTGCCGGCAGAAGTCAGAAGTGAAAACTCCGCGCGGTAGAAAGAGCGGGGAATATTACATCCTCTCATACGCCGCGTCGGCAGTCTCAGGTCACGTGTCCTGACGCGAGTTTAACATTTTTTACCCATCACAAAAGTGCACAACACCGCCAAAGAAGTTTTCACCTCAAAAACCTAATAAACAAGTACTCTCTTCTGGGCAGTCATGTTATCAGACGAATAGACAGTTATGGTTATATTTTGCGTTGAAAATAACTTGACATTGAATAATACCGATTTTTGTTCGGCAATTTCTAAGAAATATTAATAAAATATTTTATATTTAGACATCGACGGTATGTTAACTATATTACCTTAGCAAGAAGAGTGGCAGCTCATATTAATAACATATTTTACTTATATTTTTAAGTTGAAAACAAATATTTTAATTTATATCACTTAATATGCTTTTTTGAAAAATATAAATAGAATAGAAAGCGTGAAATAAGACTACCGACCTTATGTACACATCTTGTTTTTAGAGTATCATATAACCGAGTGACAAAAGAAAACCTTTATGGAGTACTCGTGCGTGTATACGTCTGTACGTCTGTTACAGCCAATTTTCTCTTAGTCAAAAAAAAAGAAATAACCCGATAAGGACTAAACGCCTGTCCATTGCGAGTTTGACTCATTTTACTGGTATTTTTTTCATCGCCTATAATTTTGTTAGTGCCACATACCTAGGCCTGATATAAAAAGGCTATATTAAATTTGTCTAAAGCTAAATTTTTAAGAGATTATAAAGAATATATAGCACATTGATTTAGATATTGAAATTTAATAAATTAAGCATTTTTGATGAGTTTTCGTAATAATGTTGTCCAGATATTTAGAAACTAAATAAATTAAAAATATATTATATCGCTTTATTTAATACGCGATATTTTTATTTTTGATTTATACAGACTGATTTTAAGCCCTGGCAATATTTTAATCTTAGAATCCGAATCTCTAAAAGAATGGCAAAAAGAAAAAAAATCTTACTCTAAACCTACTAACCGGTGAATTAGTTTGGGAGGTCCAATTTTTATTCTCGTTTTGAATATTGTGTTCTTTTCTTGTTTCAAGAATGAAAAATTGCCATGAGTTGAGAATCAGCCTGTACTTGTAGTTTAAGGTTGTATTTCCACTCGTTTTTTACTGCTAAAGCGCACGCATTTCTTTTTTATCGATTTATGTACATACTCTACAGCAAGTATAACACAAGTGGAAATATTTTCATGGTTGTGACGAAAGACGTTACCTTTGATAAATGTCACGCCACGTCGTCAAAATACATCTTTTCTCAGAATGACACTTTCGCATAATGTTACTTTTGCAAAATGACATTTTCAACTTGAATCAAAAAATACCTATTATGTAACATCTTGCGAAAGTGACATTCCTTAACTGCGACTTTTTGCGAAAGTGGCGTTCTGCGTACCTAGGCTAGGAGTAATATAGACCGGGCGCGGAGGACGTCACAAGTGACGCTAACTTTTTACGTTACATGTGTGCAGCAAACGTAGGAGCTCTTTTATCATTCGTTTGAATTTGAATTTCGAACGGAGGAAAATTGCTTTTATTACTGTCGATGTGTGCGTGAGCTTGTGTAGCGACATGTTTGTATGAATTATTGTTCACGTGTCAATGTTACGTTCGTAAGGGGCCTATCCTGATTATTCTTAGCCATGTCTGCGTCACAACCGTTACGTATAAGAATCTCATAGGCGTGGACTACAACGAATCCCAACGTGTACCATAAGATCGACTTTCAGACTTCTATATTCTAGACTAATATTATTTTATCAAATAAGTATTAGGTCGCAATCCGATAGATTAAAATTTTAATTCTGACTGTAATGTCGTTATAATAAATGACAACAACTGAATAACATAAAAAATATTCTTAATAACTCGTTTGTAAAACTCGTTTTTATTAAGTGATTGTGGTTTATGCTTAATTGATAAACATTTACATCATTAAGGAAGTCGTCTCAATAGTTTTAATAGTTGATTAAAATTATTTAATATAACTGAGTGCGCTTTGTTATAAAATGCAGTCTAAATTACATGGTTTAAACCATAGGACGCCTATATTAAATTGACAATGACATATGAGACAACGTCAAAATAATAAGCATTTACATATTTTGGTCGGATAATGATTTAAACCAATTTAGTCTTAGTTTTAAAATAAGACGAATATCCAATGACAATATTTAATATTGAACAAGCTTGTGTCTTTTATATTGTCTCTGTCATCTTATTTAAAACGAACACTGGCAACAGTTTTGACAATTGATTGTTATATGAAGCTTAAAGTGTTGACACAGTAAATAGATTCATTGAACTGAAAAATCACAATAATTTTAAATCTATAATGTTTTCTACTTTACCGACTACAATGAATTGTAACCGTCGTATATACATCTAGTTATTAAACGTATATTATATACAAAAATCATACCTCTATTTTGCCAATAAACTGTCAAAATCTGGTATGCGAAGGTTTTTAAATGCACATACTGGTTTAAGATCCTAGTACAGATTATCTTATCTAAAAGTGCCCTCTAGTGCATTTAAACTCAAATATTTAAATATATTATTATGCCTAACACTAATAAATTTGGACTCCACATATGTATTACAAAAAAAAAACAACGGGTGGCACTCCGGGATTGCTGGCAGAAGTGAAAACTTGAACATTAAACCTTCAAGCGCGGGAAACGCAGACACAATTGATTTTCTATTGTTATGCGTCCTCATTGGACCGCTTGGTGAAATGTCACGTGTCCCTCTTACGAATTTTCGATCAGACTACGTGTCCTGAGGCGAGTTTAACATTTTTACCCATCCTAAAAAGTGTTCACTTCAAAAATTGTCATTATGAATGGTCGGATCTGTTGACCAACAAGTGCAGTGGAGGGGAGTTCTTTTTAGATCAGATGATCTCTAATGCAAAACTCTGAAGATGAATTTTTTTTTCAGTATTCTTGTGACTTCTGATATATAATGTAACCAACTCTTTTCTCACTCGTAACTTAGTTATTTTAGTGAATATTGTGTTCGTACCACCATTGTGTATGTTTACTAAATTGTGTATATAAAATGCTTTCAACTAAGTTCATATAAGTATAGATAACTTTTTAACTACTTAAGTAATTTTGTAATGTTTTTTTATTGTATCCCTAAAACACCAGAAACATTAAAACTTATTTTTGTATAAAATAGATTTAATTTTAGTTGCATAAGTCACCGAAATTGTGATTTTTAGTATTTTAGGTACATTATTAATTATTTTTGTACCAATTTAGTTTTATTTTTTTAAGCAACGCTGTTCAGTCAATTATTGATGACACTTGAGAAACACTGCCATAAGCACGCCAAAACATGCTTTTGAAAGCTCAATGTAGCAATTTTTACTGTCAATTTTTAATATTATGAAATTTGTCACAAGGACTTTAAATCATGCTTGCCAGTTTCGGCACAATACAAACAGATTTTTGAATTATCGCTGTAGTTTATATCTTTAAAATTGAAAACTGATGAATTTGTTTCTTAGTATAAATTGTGGCAAATTTTATAAATTGTTCAACTTTTAAATAAAAAAAATCGTTTTGATATCTATAACTACGTCATTTAAGCTACGTTGATACGATATGAATAAAAAGTATTTATTAAATAAGGTTAATTTGTTTTATTTTAAAAATAATCTTAGGCTTTTGATCCATTTTATTACAATAAATCTGTATAAATCGCACTACAAGAAATTATTCACATATAGTACGTTACATCCATACAGTAATAGGGTTAGTTTCATAAAAAAATATTGTCCGTCAGTTAGATAATCTAAATATATTAAATACGTATTTTCTTTAACTTTAATTTTGATTAAAGAAAAAATAGGCCTTTGAAATTCCGTCTGATGTCATAGTTTACGACACTCTTAAGCAAACTTTGGCGTCACGACCCACTCATGACATAAACTTTGACGCATTTTGTCTTTATCATTTTTTGATTAATTGACAAAAAAAATATGTTCAATATTTTTGATATCTAAATGACGGACGGTTATCATTTTGACCCAGAAAACTAGCATATTACTATAAATATAATAAATAAATAAATATATACGGACAAATCACACAGATTGAGCTAGCCCCAAAGTAAGTTCGAGACTTGCGTTATAGGATACTAACTCAACGATACAATATTTTATAACAAATACAGATATAGATACACATCCAAGACTCAGGCCAATCTGAAAAAGATCATTTTCCATCTTGAGCTGACCGGGGATCGAACCCGGTCACTCCGTGTCGCAGGCTGGCGTGTTGACCGCTGCGCCACGGAGCTAGTCGCTAATATGATACATATGTTTTTTATTTAATTTATCAACAAAATTTACAACACAAATTAAGGACGACACATATCAGATTCAACACTAACACCTATGTCATGGATAGAGTTAAGACTACGATGATTAACGATGGCTAGCTCTGTGGCGCAGTAGTCAACACGGCAGCCTGCGACACGGGGTGCACGGGTTCGGGTTCGATCCCCGGTCAGGTCAAGATGGAAAATGATCTTTTTCAGATTGGCCTGGGTCTTGGATGTTTATCTATATATGTATTTGTTATAAAATATAGTATCGTTGAGTTAGTATCCCATAACACAAGTCTCAAACTTACTTTGGGGTTAGCTCAATCTGTGTGATTTGTCCGTATTCCGTATATATTAATTTATTTATTTAAGACTTTGAAGTTTGAAAACAGGATGAGGACAGATGACAGCGCGGTCACGCCGTGACTCGTTATTTTATACAAAATACGCGGCACTTGCTGCTGTCAAATGGAAAAAAATACAATTTCAAAATTTTAATTGTCAAGTGCAGAATTATTAAAATAAACTGTCATGCTTAGCTCGCTGGTTGATAAACCAGTTGACAGGCCAGGGGTTCCGTCGACTCAACGAAATAATTACACCATAATTTCGGGGATACACAAGAATAACGATAAGAATTAATAAATTGCCTTACACTGGCCAAAGAACAACGGGTTGCACTAATAGTGTTATTAACCCCCGTAGCAAAAAGAGGGGTGTTATAAGTTTGACGTCGATGTTTGCGTGTGTGTGTGTCTGCTGTGGCATTGTGGGATTACTCGATTAAGTGGTTCATGCTCAGGCCTGCCAGTATAATCGTTAAATGACAATAAGTATTTTCTGTGTGGGGTTTATTTTTTAATTGTACCTATACAACGTGATTTTGAACCTCCCCTAGCTTTATTGAAACTCCAGAATCAGAATCCCTAATAAAATATAGAACTGCAAGAAAAAAAGTTGAAAATCGAAAAAAAAAATTATGGTTTCCCATACAAAGTCGCCGATCAGCTGGACGAATTTCTATGAAAACTTAATTTCTTTTCTTCGGTTTTTACCTTTTTTTCTTGCAATTCTGTATTCCATTAGGGATTCTGATTCCCAGATTTCAATATAGCTAGGGGGTTTAAAATCACGCTGTATTAAATTAAGCGCACCAACATGCTAAATCTGGCCATAAGGTCTTATAGACTTGGGCTCTGTCTACCCCGCAAGGGAAAAAGACGTGATACTATGTATGTTTTTACAGTATATTCATTTGAATTTTCAGGCAGCCGAGGAAGAGACAATACGAAGAGCTCGGGGGAATCGTATGTATATTTTATTAATAAATTCTTCTTTTCTTCATTAGTCGCTGTGTTTTTTGACTACAGTAATTTGGCCCCATATGCGGCCACTGCCCTGTTAATTTTTAACTAACTTTGTAAATTAATTAACTAATGGGTGTAAAAATCCTTGACGTATCCTTGAGGAGGCGGCTCAGCCTGTCAATATGAAACTTTTCCTATACAACTAATAATAGAAGCTCGAAACATTTGTCGACATTCCCATATTGGCTGGATTTTTTTAATGAACAAAGCCAGCTCCAAGTCATCATCATCATATCAGCCGCAAGAAGTCCACTGCTGGACATAGGCCTCTCCCAAAGATTTAAGTCCGAAGTAAGCGATCACCGCTGCCCATGGACAACTGCAGCACCAGAGTGTGACAGGAGCATTGCCGGCCATTTAAGGAGTTGAGGGGAGGACATTGGGAGTAGGGAAAAATGGGGGACATGGGGGAAGGGGGAGAGGATGGGCATCCGGCTCTCTCACTCACCGAACGAAGCATAGAAGCGGTAAAGCTTCAACTCAAACGTCGATTTTCTGTAAGAGTGTGGTACTTCCCCGGACGAGCCGGCCCATGCATACTACTAGCAAAAATCGATTTTGCCGGTAGCGTGGCTCTACCACAACAAAAAAATATAGCCATGACCAAAATGTTGCCATGTTTAGGTCCTCCAGTGTGCAGGTCTCGGCACGCTGGGCATGACAGTAGGTTCATGGTCTGAGAAACACCACAGCAGTTGCAGATATTGTTAAAAGATTCTGTATATATGTAAGCTTCTCCTGACCAGGTTATCCTTGTTGCCGCCGACTTGGGTTCTCAGTCAAAAGTCGAAGATTTTTATTCAAAATTGGATACATGTATCTCTTTTTCAACGTCATATTTTTATTTCTTATATTTTTGATATACGAGTTTGCAAAATCGAAATACTACTATCTGAGTATCATGATAACTAATAGGCGATGCGGCTAGCAACCCATCACTATTTTGATTCCGTTTTCCATTATGCCCACCAACATGCTAAACGTGGCCTTCAGGTCTTATAGACCTAGGCTCAGTCCACCTCGCAAGGGAAAGACTTGATACTATGTATGTATGTATACTACTAGCGTTTCGGAACGACCATCGATTGGAGAAAATGCGCTGTGCAGTTTGTTGCCGCTTCTTCTGCACTCCGCTTTAGAAGCGGCATTAAACTTAGCCATAAGTAAATTACTGAAGTCAACAATTCTCAGTTAAAAATATATGACAATTAATAAGTGTCCAAATGACCTAAGTTAAATATTTTTTTTTGAATTTTGAAAAAAACAAAAAAAAACCACTGGTGAGAAGAATACGCCGAAAGAAACTCAATCCAGACCGGTTCCCTACGTGCCTGAACGGCTTTAGTCTTAGATATAAGTCCCATAGGAAAAGTTGTTCATATTGATAGGATGAGTGGCCTCTTCTAGTGTCAGGGTTATTTTATGCACCCGACATAAGTTCTTTGTAACATATAAATATTTATTTAATTTAAATTTGTCTAGCGTATATTAGCTTTCAATTTCAGTGTTTCTTCTATTTAGATGTTTTATATTATTTATTACTCATTTCTTATATATACTGGGTGGCGCAAAAGTAAAGACCCTATTTGGTTCAGCTATAACATTTTTTCTAAATTAGAAAACTAGATTTAGGTTTTTTTAAATGTATATTTGTGCCATTAAATTTCGTACCATTAGGATTTAAAGATGATGTCTTTTAAATGGTGACCTCCAGAGTTGATACACATTTGAGCCCTATTTATGACATTTTGCATAACTTGCCGTAACACTTCCTGCGATATGTTCGTTATTTCTTGACGAATGTTTTCTTTTAGAGCTGCGAGAGTCTGTGGCTTGTTCACATACACCCGAGATTTCAAAAAACCCCAAAGAAAGAAGTCTGGACTGGTCAGATCGGGTGATCTTGCAGGCCAACGCAAATCGCCAAAACGAGAGATAACTCGGCCTGGAAAAGCGTCCCTCACTAAGTCCATAGTGTCGCGCGCTGTGTGTGCCGTAGCGCCGTCTTGTTGAAACCAGATGTGCTCCAGCCCCAATTCGTCCAAACTGGGTATCAAAAACTCTCGTAACATGGTTCTGTAGCGTTCTCCAGTGACAGTTATCGCATTGCCTCCAGCGTCTTCGAAAAAATAGGGTCCGATCACTCTGTCAACACAGATGCCACACCATACAGTAACTTTTAGTGGGTGTAGAGGTGTTTCTTGAATAATGCGCGGATTATCAGTGCCCCAGAACCGAGTATTCTGCTTATTGACATGCCCTGAGAGATGGAAATGCGCTTCGTCACTCATAACCAATTTTGAAGGAAAATCATCCTCTTCAAGGTTGAGGTTTATGACGCGCTGGCAGTAATCTAGACGAGCTCGGTGGTCAGCAGGCAGCAGCTGATGAGTCATTTGAGTTTTATACGGGAACATCTTTAAGTCTTTCACCAAAATACGCTGCAGGGTCCGTCTGGAAATGCCCAATTGCGTGGCACGTCGCCTCGTTGATGTTTCTGGACACTCTTCCACATCTTCGCGCACAGCATCGATATTTTCAGCTGAACGGCCTGTTCTTGGTCTCCCAGACTTAGGTCTATCCAATGTTGAGCCAGTTGCTTCAAGGCGTGTGGCAAAGCGTCGAATTGTGCGACCAATCGGTGCCGGACGGTGGTGAAATCGTCGACGAAATTCACGTTGTGTTCTTATCACTGATGAATTATTCCGTAAGAACATTGACACAATTATTCCACGTTCTTGGGGAGTAAAACGGTCCATGTTTATTTTCAGTGTATTTTACATTTGTTCACTACACAATTTTCAAAAACAGAATGACAGAAAATGTCATATAAAAAAAATAAAAGTATTTTCTTTAGTGCCAGTACTTTTGCGCCACCCAGTATTAGGTGGGGAAAAAGCTTTTTCGTATTTTGTATGCATTAAGTTGCAATAAAATATCCTTAGTTATGCTCTTTCTGGCTCGTTTTGATACCATTAGACTGGAACTTATTCATTTATTCATTTATTCATTCAATACATTGCATTACACTTGTTATGGTAAATACATACAAATGTACCTTGTCAGGCATTGCAATGGGCGTAATTTGCAACTTAAAATTGCAACTTAATTTTTTTAAGAAAAATATTAAAACGCAAAAAGCATTATTCTGCCAATCAGCAAGTTTCTATTGAAATATATTAGTTTAACAAAGAAATTTGAAACATTTTGTAATGTTATAATAAGTGAAAAGATCAAAATAGGTCGCGAATAAAATTGAGTTGTTTATGGACATACTGCGGTCCCAATAACTCATCATCATCATCATCATCAGGTCCTTTTTAGTCTCCACTATAGGAGCACGACCCTCTCTGTACTACTAGAGCCATACTTGGCCAGAGCAGCCAGAGGACTTGGCCTACACTCTCCACGTTGGCCAGACGGGTTGGAGAGGTCTCACAGATTTTTATAATCTTTGTTAGCTTGTATTTCCTAAGTCGACGATTACGACATCCACGGGATGACTTGGAGTGGTCCTATTCTACTCTGCCGGATACCACACGGCGTGTCCCAGTAACTGTCTAAGAATTTTGATGTTAAAGTTTAGCTAATTTTGATGTGGAAGCTCATACAAAAGTATGAACAGATAAAAATACCATACAAATACCAGCGACCCGCCCCGGCTTTGTACGGGCATCTTCTAGGCAAGCTCGCTCCATCGTAGATCTTGTCTTTACCCTCTGGGTTAGTCTAAAGGTCAAGAGTAAGCATATTCAAAATAAAAAAATATACATACAAACCTTCCTCTTGAATCATTGTATCTGTTTCAAAAAACTGCATGCGTTGCGTAGTTTTAAAGATCTAAGCATACAGCCAGACAGCGGGAAGCGACTTTGTTTTATACTATGTAGAGACGAAAACACTTATCCCCCACCTAATATTAAGTTTAAAATACATTTTAACCTTTAAATGGAATTAAAGTTTGCAGTTTAATGCTGTTGTACAATATTTATAATCTTAATTTTGAAAAATAACTGATTGTAAATAAAGTAACTGTTAGTAAAAATATTTTTTCTATAATTTATATATACGTACGATAAGCTCAGTGGCCTAGTTCACGCCAGGCTGCGACTCCGGAGGTCATGGGTTCCATCCCCGGCCAGGTCAAGATGGAAAATTATCTTTTCAAATTGGCCAGGGTCTTGGATGTTTATCTATAATTGTATGTATTTGTTATAAAATATAGTATCGTTGAGTTAGTATCTCATGACACTCGAACTCGACGTAAAAAGTGCCTGAAAAGGCCTATTTTCTGAATAAAACTCTCGAACTTACTTTGGGGCTAGCTCAGTCTGTGGAATTTGTTGTACATATTTATTTATCAATATTTGTATATTTTTTGGTATCTTACCTTGCTGCTATGTAAATAACGCCTGTTTTTCAAGGACACCTGCCGGGGATGTGCTTTTGTCGGGCATGGCGACTTATCCTTCTAGAACGTACGTTAACTCTATGTCTTAACTCTGGTTTGGGGTATACTTAATTCTATTAATTCTATTCTATGACTAGCTCCGTGGCGCAGCGGTCAACACGCCTGCCTGCGACTCGGAGTGACCGGGTTCGATCCCCGGCCAGGCCAAGATGAAAAATGATCTTTTTCAGATTGACCTGGGTCTTGGATGTATATCTATATATGTATTTGTTATAAAATATAGTATCGTTGAGTTAGTATCCCATAACACAAGTCTCGAACTTACTTTGGGGCTAGCTCAATCTGTGTGATTTGTCCGTATATATTTATTTATTAAAATATGTAACATCGGGTTACTCACGTACGAAGTCAGCTACAGGCCGACATGTTTCGACCCCATCCGGAGGTCTTCCTCATATGGATCGAGACGAACCCATTGTTACATAATTTAATAATGTCTATGTTTCACGTTAGTTTTAATCAAAAAATGCTTATTAATGATTTCAAACAAATGGTTTCACTGTATTTAACAGCCTCCGTGGTCCAGTGGTTAAGGCGTTTGCCTGTTGACCCAGGGGTCGTGGGTTCGATTCCCACCGGAAGCATACTTTGTTTAGTTGTTTCCAGTTTGGTTAGGAGATTGCAGGCTTGAATCACCTGATTGTCTGATAATAAAGATGATTCCGTGCTTCGGAAGGCACGTTAAGCTGGTGGTCCCGGCTGCCATCTGGTAGTCGTTAAAGGAACCACGTCAGAGGCCGAGAGGCGGTTCCGAAGAACTCTGACACCAGGGTGTGCATGGTCGATTGACCGTGACACCTACTCGAAATCATGATGACTGTATGCGATGGACGGCCGTGTCGCGACATTCTTGATACTCGCCGAGATTTTCTGTTTAGGCTGAACACAGAACAACAAATACATTAGAAGTGTTATCACGCGTGATTTCTATGTAAACCAGCGTCGTCTCATTTCACACATACTACTAACGCAACAATTGAGTAGAAACTCCTCCTTTGGTCACGTTCACTAGGACTTTTCACTTTACACGTTAGAATAGCACACGTCGGCATTATTCGATAATAACCTTATCCTTACTAATATTATAAATGCGAAAGTGAGTTTGTTTGTTTATTTGTTTGTTTGTTACGCTTTCACACCGTAACTATTGAACCGATCATCATGAAATTTTGCATACAAGTTCTCTGGAGTACGGAGAAGGACATAGGCTACGTTTTATTCCGGGAAAAAGTACTATTCCCGAGGAATCGACATTGACGCGGGCAGAGCCGCGAGCGAAAGCTAGTTTCACATAAATCACACTTTTGTTCTTTTGACGATCGCGGGACAAACTACTTAGGTGATTCAAGTGAGCTGATCGAGCATGTAGGCGCGTGCCACGCCCCCTTGCCATTTCTAATGTCTTTGTCGTTCTGTGGGCTGCAACTTTACAAACGAAAGCGTTTCTTTCTCTTCCTTTACCTTATTTTTCTCAGTAGTTCCATTGACATTATGAAGTCAATGGAACTACTGAAAAATCTCACTAGTTCCATGGAACTATTTGCCAATTGAACTAGTGGTTCAATGGTAGATGCGTGACATGTCTCAGTCTGTCACCTACAGACAGACTTACTTTCGATTTTGTAATATTAGTATAGATGTAAAGAAAACCATCGTTGAAGGAGTGAATCAGCCCGTCGATATGAACAACTTTTCCTATAGGACCAATTCAATTTTTTTTAACAAATTGCTCAAACATTTTTTTTTATGGAAGTTTATTTTTTTTGAGCTTCCGTTTTAATCCCATCGAAATAGTTATTCATATCGAGGGCTTAAATCACCCCTTCAAGGATCGGACACGGTTTTCTATAGATACATATTGTACGAGTATGTATAAATAATTGTGAATATTCCAATTGCGATATTTTCTGTGTGTATGTCTATCTGTCATATCGTCACGCTTCAACCACTTAACCCATTTCATAAGTCAAGCTCCTGGGGTACTATTTTTGAAAGTGTGATACTCGTCTTCGCTCGATTTTTGTATGGAAAAATCGCAAATTTACGAACGGCGTCATTTCAAAAATAGCACTCCTGGCACTGTTCATCCTGGAAAAAGATACTGTTCCTGAGGTACCTACAATCACGCGAGTGGATCCGCAGATAAAAGCTAGTATAGCGGACGGCAAACCTATACCGGTGACAATAATATAATATAATGCTTGGAAATAAAATCTGCACTATACTTATAAAACTATTTATTTTCAAAATTAAGCGTGTTCATAGTTAGTTTCAAACGACAACAAACAGTACGTTTACAACTATGAATGAATTAATGAATGAAATATGTAGGCGGCAAAATTAAATTCCGGCTCCGCGTACGCGTAATTAGGTACCATTGCCTCTTTTTTTTTTATAATAGCTTTTCCGAGCGACATATTTAGCCAGTAGCCAGTAAAGCTGGGTTTCTTGTAAACATAGACTTCAACCATAGACTCAACACTCAGGGTGACTTTTTCGCACACGCGGACCGGCGAGCTGGGGTACTATTTTTGAAAGTATGACCTCTCGTCTTCGAGCTATTTCTGTATGGAAAATCACTCGTTTACGAGCGGCGAATTTTCAAAAATAGCACTCCCGGTGGCATAGAGATTGGCGTAGCGCATCCACTCTTAGTGTTCCCCGCTATACTAGTTAGATAATTACATTACATATAATATATCAGTGGCTTTTTTGTATTTTGAGCTTTCAAGTTTTCTTTTTTTTAATCGTTTTTTGTTTGATGTTAATTTAACAATATTTCATCTTTTCACTGCTTTCATAACCCTAAGCTGTCGTTTTGCTTTCGTTTTATTTATTTTTTATAACAGTCGCATTTTTTGTCGGCAAAATAATGCTTACAATGCATTTTCTAAATGTCGTTATGACCGAATCATTCTTAAAACGAAGACTACCTAACTTTTCTACCTGGTTTAAACCATTATCAATTGACATTGACAGTTGACCAAACGTCAAACTGTTAGGTGTCGTTTTATTTTGGTCGGATAATAGTTTAAACAAGGGGTACTATTTTTGAAAGTATGACGTCTTCGAGCGATTTTTCCATACAAAAATTGCTCGTAGACGAGTGTCATACTTTCAAGAATAGTACCCCAATTACTAAAGTTAGTCCTCGTTTTATGAGTTTATTATTCAATAATTTTAGCATTCCCGGATGTGGTATTTTACGCACACAATATTTAATTGAAATTCTGTCAGTAGCGACACGGAGAGTGCTGTGGGCGGGCGGGAGCGGTCGCGTCTGGCCAACCTCGGGGCGCGGATGCGTGCCGTGCTTCCCAAAGCCAAGGACAAGGTGCAGGCGACGGAGGCAGCTGCAGCCGAAACTGAGGAAAAGGTATTTTTTCCATCAAAAGAAACGTGAATATTCCACAATTTTTTACGTGTTTTCTTATGATATAGGACGGCAAATAAGCAAATGAGTCACCTGAGTAAATGATCAGCGCTGCCCATGGACAACAGCAACACCAGGGTGTGACAGGAGCGGCCTCCCCCTCTACTGTCCTTGGAGGAAAGGAATAAAAGGGGGGGGGGGGGGGGGGGGAATGATTCGGCTTTCTCACTCACCGAACGAAGCATTCTAATTCAAACTTCTCAAACGTCGATGTTCTGTCAGAGTGTGGTACTTCCCTGGACAATCCGGCTTATTCATCATTCTACTAGCACTTATTCCTTCGCTGGAAGCAGGTAGTGGTCATTAAAAAGACCTTATTTGAATCAGATTGGACAACCAACTCAGAGGTACCGTCGGGGTTCGAACCCGGGTTAGTCGCTTTTGGGTTGTGCTCGACAACCACTGGACTATAATAAATAAAATAGTGTTTGCCACTACAACAAATATTAACTTACCTATATTTTTTGTTCCAGCCTCTATCGGAAGAAAAAAAAGGCGTGGTGTATGCAGAGTTGGCGTTAGGGGACCAAGCTGCTACTGAGAAACCCCCTCCCCCCTCCACCGAGTACGCGGAGATTGTCTACACAGACCAGCCTAAAGAAACTAAAGAATAGACGAGTAATTTACAAAAGCCATTAAAAAGGCTTGTTACCATATTCATCTGCTAATTTACCGACTTCCAAAACGACAAGTTTAGTATGTCAGTTTTTTATAAATATGGGAGTCGCTTTTTTCGTGACTTGTTAATTTATTACAACTATTAAAATCTCTTAAAAATCTTACATTTTGCGATTTTTGGCATAGTTTATTTTAAAACTTTACTTTGGGTAAATAAGAAAAATAACAAAAACTGAGCATACCTATGAAAGATAGCATTTTAATATATTAACACTTTAAATGAATTGATTTATCATAAGGGTTTTGTAAAAGTAAAAATATATTATGTGTATTCTTGTGCTTTATGTGTTCCGAATGGAAAGCTGCTATTTAACCTAATCAAATAAGATATAATTATAAATTTAAAAAAATTCATCACAAAATTGTCTGAGGTCCACCGAGAGAATTAAATTATTAAAAAAAAAAAACAAAATTACGGTAGATTAAGAAATTGGTGTTTGAATGTTAGTTGCTAGATGTTTTATATGCCTACCACTTTTAGATTATAAATATAACGTCTATCAAGTTAATGTATACTTAGGATATGTGATTTTATAAATGTTTCTTAAGAAATGTACCGAAATGAATATTGTAAGCAAATGTCACCTTTAATAAATTAAATAAAATAAATATCAAAAATAAATAGAACAATTAGTAAAATAAAGGTTTACCAAACACTTACAATATTATTAAAATCATGATTCATAATCCCCGGAAATCATTTCTCATCTTAATTTCCTTAGATGTAAGACAAAATGATTTTGGTTAACAATAGAAAACGATATATATATTTAACCTGCTATTAGCAATCTTACATTACCTACAATAAAGTATATTGAAATTCAATTAAACTTTCTTTTATTTATTGTAAAATTTTCTTTTAATTGTATTGTATTATATTTATTCATACATTTTAGTAGATCTCCTTATTAAATCTTTATTTATTTTAAATCTATTTATTTGTCGTTCTTACGTTAACCGAATCATATCGTAATCTCATTGTATTCGTAAATTATAAGACCATGTGTGCTTTACTGATATTAAAACAGGTATTATTTATATGTAGTATACGGATTAGTGCGGGTCGGGACGACTTCATGCTTGTTCGAGGTACAGTTTTCATTCTTCCGAACAAGGCACTGGGTGGGGTCGATGCATGTCAGCCAATAGCTGACTTTAATACAAATAACCCTCACATTTTAAATTAAATTTTATGGCGTTTTACACCATTTTTACACCTAACGTTTTGAAAACTTAACAGTTTTTCTTTTCATGTCCTACCTTATCTACGTTAGGTGTAAAAATAATGTAATAAATGCGATTAAATCGTATTAAGTGATTTGATTTAATTTAATTGTGTAACAATCGAGAAAGCATTAGAAACAATATCCCTTATATTGCATATTAATAATGTCTGTATCTCAATTTAGTTTTAATCGACATATTTTAAAATAGGTTTAAGGAAAATCTATTTTTTTATTTAAGTTTTTAATCAGGGTAACATTTGAGGCTTTAACGCTTATTTATTAATTGAAAACGGATTACCTATAATATAATAATACAATACCAGGTTTAGTGTGATGTAGTTGGAAAAAAAAACAATACGGGACCCTAAAAAAAGGAAATGATCTAAATTCGGGTATTTTTTTTGTATTTGAACCGATTTCCAATTAATAAATAAGCGTGATTATATGACACCTTACCAGTTATTTTATTTTTATGTCATCCTGTTCATTTTAAGGTACAAAATACGTATAATTTTACATTATTTTGTATTATTTTTTTCCGTCCATTAAGGATTAGTTATATTATTTAATTATTTTTTGAGAAATGTTTAATAAATAAGGTTTAAAGTGGCTTATAGTTATAAAATTAAGAGTGTACAAATGCTGCTTTTTTAAATTATTGCGATAAATAAATATTATATTAAAGAATAGTAAAATATAGCCATGAAACAATATTGTAAAATTTGTATTTAAAAGCACTTGCCAAATATGTTAACAAAACTGATTAAGAAATGGTTCTCATATATGGCTTCATTATGTAAATGACTTTATTATAAAAGAATAATATAAAAAATGAATGAAAATAATATGCATCCGGTATTATTGTTTCATTTTTGGCAATTGCTTCTATTCGAATAAATATTGATATTTTTTATTATAATTACATGTTAGAAGTTTTAGTCTATGACACAACATATGGATTTTTTTATATTACTTTATTTTTTAAATGTCAACACTATATGAGGTATATTTATAAAAAGGTGCTTTTTTCTGTAACGCACATTTTATACGATTTATTTAATTTTGAGACAACTTATCAGAGTATAAGAGGATATTTTACGAAAACACAAATTTAAGAGCTTTTCAATTTGTATGTTTTTGATGTATACATACATGCTTTTTAATATGTAGAACATTTTATATATTTCTTTAAATATTTACATCAAAGATTTTTATCTAAAATTGTATGTGTAAATTTTTTTTTGTACGAAATCATGGTATAATCCCTTGCCTAAAAACATATAATATATGGAATACACATTTCTAAAATAAAAAACTTATCTTGAATTGTAACTAAACAAGCTTGTGGTACTTAAAGGTTCGTAATTTATATGGAAATAAAGAAACGTGTCATTTTTTTCATTGTTTTATTATTTAATTATATGGAACCTTAAAAACAAGACTTAGGGTATATTAGGGACTACTCGTGTCTTGTTTTACAAGTTTAATTTAGCTTCACCTGCCACAGTGTGTCTGTAACCAAATCCTGAAAGTTAAATATGGCCGTCATCGTGAAGTTCAAATGATATTGTGTGCCGTCGACCCGAGGCTTAAAGACAGACATGTTTAACTCGCGTTGGGATTGGGAGTTCAGGACCTGAGACCGCCGCAAAGGCGAGTTTTCACTTCTGCCAGCGGTCCCGGGGTGCAACCCGTTGTTTTTGGATATATTTTGGTAAAAAGTTATATGGCAACACCGTAGTGATCGGCCTTCAGAACACGGATAGTAGAAGAAAGAAGGTAGGCCCAGCGAACATTGATGTTCAGGCAATTTCCGGGTTTAGTCTATATTTGCCTGATGATGGTGATGATGATCTATAATAATAATTCATTTATTTCTGACGACTTGTAGGTCCATAAATTGAGGTTAGTAACAATGCATCTTAAGAGTAGGTTGTTAGTAAGACAGTTACAAAAGAGCACAAAAACTAAAAAGTAACAGTGCAGTGGCTGACACTCAGCGATGCTAGGCTGGCAGTTACTTGACTACATGCAGTTTCAGCCAGCGGGCCAGCATCGGGGAGTCCCAGCGTGCCGCAAGCGCGCTCAAGATGCTGTTGGGACTGTCGCGTACGCGCCTGAGGAGGGACCGCTGCGCTCACGTATAATGGCTGCAAATCCATCGATGTGAGCCTCCGCAAACATGGCGGGAGCACTATAGGAACACGGCAGCCTCATCAACGCCCTGAACGCGTTATTAAATTGCACACGAAGATCGCTGTCGACGATCACGGACGGATGGACGGACGGATAGACAGACAGACAGCCGAGTGATATTAATAGGGTCCCGATTTTACCCTTTGGGTAAAACAAAAATTTGTCAGTCAGCTATTTTAAAAACAAAGCAAGGTGTAAAGGTTGAAGGAGGTTTCGTTAATTTAAAGCCTTCTAATAGAATGTTAAAATACGATGTGATGGATGATTGAATTAATGAAGCCTGTTTTGATTTGAAAATTGGTATATGGCTATATTATTTTGTTTGTCCAAGTTTGTAGGTATATTTCATTACTTTTTGAGGTGTTCCGGTATTTTCGTAAAATTTTATCTGGTCACACTGATATTGTCTGTCACTGTCAGTTCGGACATTGGTGCCGATGGATATTTGATATTCTTTTCGCGGGCACACCTACTACCTAAAACTTATTTAGTTGTATTGTATTTTAGACTATTACTTTTAAACCATTATTGCTAGGTTTTGTTTTTCTAATTATTCAAAATTTGTGATCATGTTTATTATAGGATAACAGACTCGGTCAGTGTCGGGATAAGACTTCGTGTTTGTTATCTTTGTTTGAGTTGAAGGGAATCTACAGTGTCTTTAGGGTGTGTCAACAGGAACGCAACGTTCCTGTTTCCAAAGGTATGTTCGAAATCTTGTTTTAACTATTGGTCAGTCTGTCGCAAAAGTGTCGCAAGGTATTCGGGAAGTTAAGAAAATTCGACTCCAAATTTTGAGGGGCCGGCTCGTCCGGGGAAGTACCATACTCTCACAGAATATCGACGTTTAAGTAGAAGCTTTACCGCTTCTATGCTTCTTTCGGTGAGTGAGAGAGCCGGAGGGCTATCCTTCCCCCCACGTCCTTCCCCCAACTGTTTAAAAGGCCAGCAACGCTCCTGCTACGCCCTAGTGTTGCAGCTGTTCGTGAGCAGCGCTGATCGCATACCATCAGATGACATAAAAAAAATTGACTCATCACTCAAACTCAAACCTTTTTGTATTGCTGTGGCGTTATTGTTTTTTACTCCATATTTTTTTCACAGTTTCTTTTTATCAAACTGACACTAGAGCAGGAAATAGACGGCATTATCTTATCACATACAACCAACATGTTGTCAATTTAATTTGTGTTATATACAGGTCATCTGTAAAAGAACATATAGAAGTTGCATATAAACTTGTGTGTAACAAAAAAATAACAGCAATTACAACCTTATACAATTGACATTAGGATCATATTTTTATTTTTAATATCTAGGGACTATCACATAAATTTGAAATTCAATTGAGCTTGCCCCACAGTAAGTTGTGAACTTGTGTCGTAGGATACTAACTCAACGATACTATATTTTATAATAAATAAGTTTATTAAAATTTGGACCATTACATAAAAAAGATAATAAAAAAGATATGTCCAACTATAGACAAATTGCTATCGGATCGGTTTTTACAAAAATATTTGAAAAATATCTACATCACTCAATTTATAATTACTTGACAAAATATAACATATTATGTGACGATCAAAAGGGATTTAGGAAAAATACTACAATTAATATGGCTATTTATAACTTATTTGACATTGTTATGAGAAAAGTAGATAGTAAGAAACCTGTGTGTGCTTTGTATACCGATATGACGCAAGCTTTCGATTTTGTCAATCACAAAAGGTTATTAAATAAATTAAGTGTTTGTGGTATACGAGGAAATGTTTTAAATTTGTTAGAATCGTACCTACTAAACAGAATGCAATATGTTGAAATAACTAGTGTACATTCTAAAATAAGACAAGAAGTAAAATATCAATCTGAACGAAAAATTAACAGGTTTGGTGTACCTCAAGGAAGTGTTTTGAGGCCACTATTATTTTTAATTTACATAAATGACTTGCCAAAACATATCAAACATAAAATGGTATTATTTGCTGATGATAGCACGGCTATAATTAATTGTGACGATACGAATGAATACGAATGTGACATAAATAATGTTTTAAATGATATAATACAATGGTTGGACACTAATAATTTAAAAATTAACTTACATAAAACTAAAATAATGCAATTTTATCAAAGAAAATTACCTACTAACCTTAATATAATTTGTAATGGTCATAAAGTAGAAGAAGTACAGACAACTAAGTTTTTAGGACTATTACTTGACAGTAACTTAAAATGGATACCTCACACTGAACATGTATGTAAAAAACTTAGTAAAGCCGCCTATGCCTTGTTCAAAATATCAAAAAAAGTAAAATTAGAACTGGTTTTAACTGCATACCACGGCTTAGTTACACCACATCTACGTTACGGTGTTATATTTTGGGGTAACTCGCAAGACAGTGACAGAGTTTTTAAGGCTCAAAAAAGGTGTCTAATGTCAATGTGCAAATTGAAAAGTACTGATAGTTGTGTTCCGGTGTTCAAGTCCCAAAAATTATTGACATTAGTATGTATTTATATTCTTGAAATATGCATATATGTAAAATTAAATCCAAATTTATTTGTAAAATTGATTGACGCAAGGAAAAGGGTAGATCATATCAGACAGCAATATAAACATAAGTTGGTAACTGGTGGTTTTAAAACAGCAATGATGGACAAAAATGTAATTGGTATGACTCCAATTATTTTTAATAAATTGCCAGATAGTATAAAAATTTTAGATTTTGTGACATTTAAAAATAAATTAAAATCAATTTTGACAAATAAATGCTACTATAATATTAATGATTACTTAAATGACAATTTAATTGAATAGAATTATATAGATTTGGATGAATATTTTATTAGGATAGTAGAGTATTTTTTCATTTTATTGATTTTGACATTGTTTTGAAGTTTTAGTTTGTATTTCCTTTTTATTATTGTACGTCTTATGTAGACAGGTCACAGTGACACACACATTATCTGTATCTATATTCTTTTTTTTAACCTGTGTACCACAATAAAGATATTATTATTATTGGATATCAAGTATCTTTTTGAACGTCATATTATTATTTTAATATTTGCAAAATCAATAAACTACTGGCGTTTCAGAACGACCACTGCTGAGAAGAATATGCCGAAAGAAACTCAGTCCAGTGTTTTCCATCATGACCGTACTAGGGACTGAACCCAGGTCCTCCATTGTTGACTGCATATTGGCAGCCTGGCATGATGGCCACTTGGCCACATAGCTCATCAAATCGGTTCATAAATGACGTACTTATGAGGTACTGTTACCTCATAAGTATGTCATTTATATGTACATCATATATAAAAACAGTAGCACTCCGGTAGTGCCGACAGAAGTGAAAACTTGAACATTCTGTTACTTATATACAGAGGTGTCGGTAACGGTAACGGTAACATTGTTGTTCATTCAATGTTTTCTTCACATTTCAAAAAATGGCCAATGCACCTAAAGAAGTTTTCACTTCATAAATACAACCGTATTGAGAACCTCTTCCTTGTTTTAAAGTAGGTTAAGAAGTCATTTTATTATTCAATAATAGAAGCCTAGATAGCTTATGATTCGTGCACTCATATTGATTTCTGTTATCACACATAGATAACAGCTAGTTCGAAGTTAACAAGTGATAACAGACTTATAGGAATCTTATCAGATTTATATAGGCAGTATATTATTAACAAATAAGAATAGATAAAGTCATTGTTCACAAGGACTAAAAAGGAACTGATGATGATGATGATGATGATGATTGTTCACAAGCATTGAATACAATATGTAAGGAAAACACTGTCCGATCCTTGAAAGGGTGATCCAACCCGTCGATATGAACAACTTTTCCTATGGGATAATTTATACAACGCTGGAAACTGTCGTTTTCTTAGGAACCTGTGGAGGTTTGATACCTCCACAATTTGTTTGATACCTGCTAAAATTCATATTAAATCATCATCATCAGGTCTTTTTAGTTTCCACTGCAGGAGCATAACCCTCTCTGTACTACCGGAGCCATACTTGGCCTACACTCTCCTCGCTGGCCAGACAGGTTGGAGAGGTCTCATTGATGTTTATGAGCGTTGTTTAGCTTGTATTTCCTAAGTCGCCTCTTACGACCTCCACGGGAAGACTTGGAGTGGTCCTATTCTACTCTGCCGGAAACCACACAGCTATCATATTAAATAAATAAATATATAGCGACATATCACACATTGGGCTAGCCCCACAGTTAGTTATGAACTTGTATCGTAGGCTACTAGCCAGGGGTTGGAAAACCGGTAAAAATCCATTACCGGTACCTCTATGAAACGACAGTACCGGTAATTGGTTTGGTACCGGTACATTTGGTAACGGTAAAAATCAAGTACCGGTACCTCTATAATACAACGGTACCGGTAATTGGATTGGTACCGGTACCTCAATAAAACGACGGTACCGGTAATTGAAAGAAGTACCTGTACCAAATACCGGTAAACAGTACCGGTACTTAGTACCGGTACTCGTATTGGGAATTATCATTTCGTTAATGTGTGTCGTTGCCGTGTTGTGCATGTGCGGCGTGAGGCGGGGGCCCACAATAGGGCGGCACTTTTACAGTCGAGCGAGTCCCATGCGGTAGACGGCAACAATGCGTAGGTACCGGTAAAATTGACGCAATTTTAATACCGTTAAAATTTGACAGAATAGAGGTACTGGTACTTACCGGTACTTATAATGTGAATTTGGTACCGGTAACAAGTAGCGGTAAAATTACCGTTAACTGTTAACAATATTATTACCGTTAAATACTAGATTACCGGTACCTCATATTACCGTTAAAATTTTAACAGAATAGTAATACCGGTACTTACCGGTACTTATAATGGGAATTTGGTACCGGTAACAAGCCCTGCTACTAGCTCAACGATACCATATTTTATAATAGATCCTTATACAACGTGATTTTGAACCCCCTAGCTTTATTGAAATCTCAGAATCAGAATCCCTAATGAAATATAGAACTGCAAGAAAAAAAAGCTGAAAAAAAAAAAAATATTAGGGTTTTCCATACAAAGTCGCCGATCAGCTGGACGAATTTCTATGGAAAGTCAATTTTTTTTTTCGGTTTTTACCTTTTTTTCTTGGAATTCTGTATTCCATTAGGGATTCTGATTCCAAGATTTCAATATAGCTAGGGGGTTCAAAATCACGCTATATAGATAAACATCCAAGACCCAGCTCAATCTGAAAAAGATCGTTTTACATCCGAGAGGATCGAACCCCCTCGATGCTGCCCTCTCGTGTCGCAGGCTGGCGTTGTCGCACGTTGACCACTGCGCCGCGGAGCTCGCCAGCTCAAATACTCAGGTCTCTAAGCTAACGCAATCAAAAGATACAGCTGTTTATGTCGCAAATTGTTGTTGTAGTTAATTTAAGTATATGCCTATGGAACAGACTTGCACTTGGCCCATTTTATTAGGTAATTTTTTGACATGATAACGTCTTATAAATCGATGAACGCCGGCTGCACGCACAAAAAAGTGTCACGTTCCGTGTGTAATCGAGAGCTCGGAACAAACGATAGAGAGGCACGATCGGCCTAAGCGTTCGGCTTTTGACGCATCTTTCTTCTTACCGTAAATCGACTTTACAGACAATCAATTTTTTTGGCAGGATTGTCTTTGATCTGAGAAATGAACTCAAGTGGAACTACCCCGAAGAACTCTGCGACATCAAAGTGGCGAGAAACTAGCGAGATCCTCGGTAAGTGAGCGTGTGCCCGGGTGGGTATGAACCACCTCAGCCAAGGGCTGAAGTGGTTCAAACCCTGGCACTGCTTTAAAAAAGCTTGTTAGGAGGACATTGACTACGAGGCAAAAACCGAAGCCCTCCCTCCCTTCCCCCTTTAAAAAAGCGTGGTAATTTGAAGCCCCCTTCCCCTCTCAATACGTTACGTAATATGGTTACGTAAGTCCTAGTACTTATTCTGTGGTATGGGTATGTTTCCTTAGTACCCATTAATACCTTAAAATGTTTGGCTAAGTTTGTACTGCCGGCCGTTTCCTGACACCAACCGTCCTTGGGTATACTTCTTCTTTTCGAGTCAAAATGGTTATAATTGAAACTTTTTCTTATACAGTCTTTGGGTATACTTGATATTACTAGACTCCACCTTCTTCTGCTTTCAATGCTGGCTTGGAAGTAATATGTAACTGTGTAAGGAATCAACTTGTCACAAACATTTAAATGTTTTTTATATTCTTATGTTACAGACTCTTTCGCTTGTTTTAATGTAGGAGCATAGCAGTCGTATTTTTAAAATGTATATAATAGTTTTTTTAATTGTATATAATTGTATAGAAATGTATATAAATATTTTTTGCTCATTTCCAGACTCCGGTGCAAGTAGCAGCGAAGAAGACGAACAGCAAGCCAAGAACTACCAATTGTTTGTTGCCATACGTAAGAAAAATCTAGAAAAAACTATTATTCAGGAAATCAATGATCTACTAAATAGTGGCGCTGATATAAACGCATTCAATAATAGACACAAAACGATAGTAGATTTAGCTCGTAACAAAAAGTATGAGTCTCTGGAAAAATATCTGATTGGACGTGGTGGTAAAACGGCGTTTGACATAGATCATGACATTGAAGACATTCATCAAAAAATTGAAGTAAATTGCACGAATAACGATAGCGATATACTGGAGATGTTAAATGCTGAATCAGAATTACAGGATGAGAGACAAATGTTAATACGTTTTAGGATTGATGACAAGCGAGAAGAATTAGATGCGCTTTTAAAAAAAGGTACAAACAATCTTACGCAGGATAAACTGGAGGAAATAAATGCTAAATTGAAATCCGAATTTCAGATTCAGGAAGTTATAGAAGCGTTAATTCGCTGTGAGATCGATTTGAACTATCAAGATTCAAGATCCAGTGAATGTGCAATAGATATAGCTTGGGACAATGAATACTATGATGCTATGTTAATGTTACTTGAGGCTGATTCAAAATTTCCTTTACATTTTTACGATTACTTAGATACGTTTTACGAAAATCCTAATATTCCAAAGAAATTAAAAGATTTTGTAAGAGAACGACAAGCATTGCATGAATGGATTCGAAACGATAAGTTAGAGAATGTACAAAAATTTATTGCAGTTAATAAGTTGTCAAACTGTTTTAATTGTGAGAATAAATCCGCATTAGAAATTGCTGCAGAGTTTGCAAATGTTGATACTTTAGCATCTGTGATAGGTATTATATTACCATCAAATGAAATAACTATTTCAGAAGAACAAATCAAATTGCTACAACAACTTAACCCCGAAGGCAATACACTTTTGTCAGTTGCTGCGAAATGTGGAAATGGAGATAATGTGGATTTTCTTTTAAGATGTGGGATACAAATAAATCACTCTAACATAAACAATGATAGCGCTGTAGATTTAGCTTGGCGAAACGAGCACTATGACGTTGTACATATACTACTAAAAGCTGATTCAAATTTTCCGAATGCTTTTAATCTAGATGCTTTGAATGTAGCAAATGCGGAAGACTTAAGACAGTTTGTTGAAGGGAGGAATAAATTACATGAGTTGATTAAAGAAAACCGTTTGATTGAAATAAGAGAATTTGTTGCACACGACACATCGACGCTGTATTTGAATAGTGAAGGTAAATCGGCGCTCTTCACAGCTCTTGTAAGCAGAAGATATGAGATTTACGCATTCCTACAGTCAATCGGACTGAACTTGACGCCTCATGAGGAAGAATACATAAACGAACTCTCATCAGAAGAAAAATATGCATTAAAAACAGAATTGATGCGTAAATTCCCTCAAATTGATAACGGCCATATTCTTTTTCTGATGTCCAAGTCAAGATCAAAAAAGCCTGTCGAAAATTTTAACAAAATAATCGAAAACCTTTACATATATTTGGATGATATCCCCGAAATCTCGATATTAATGCAAGTGCTGCAATATATAGAATACTTAGATTTGGTTTTCGATTTTGACAAAAAACATATTATTGATATCAATCCTTCTAGTCCGAAATGCTGTAAAGGGATCGCCGAATACATATGTGGTAGAATATATATTGGAGCTGGAACAGACGAAAAAACAGTGGCAGGTACGTTAGCGCATGAATTAGCGCACCTGGCTATGTATTTTCTGTATGAAAATTACTGTAACCCTTTTGATGATGATGGGGAATCCCGCCATGAATTCGAAAAAATTACAGATACGATTAGAGAAAAATTAAAAGAAACTAAGGACCAAATGAGTGGTTATAAAGAGAGCCCAGAAAAAACTTTAGCTGAAATATTACTTTATCCAGATAATGAGCATCCCTCCGAACTTATTGTGAGGGTACCACAGATACTTGCTGAGTATTCTACTGAAGGGAGAAATCTGTTGACTTCACGTAAAGAATTTAAGTTACTTTTCGATTACTACAATAATCAAGAAGAGGGGGGATTGATGCATCGGTGTAAAAAAAATATCGAAAACAGCTTCTTTATCAAGCCCAGTAAATGTATACAAATTTTTAATAAATCTGTAGGAAAAATTGACGAAATTATAAAATATGGGATACATTTCGAACTTTGTATTGATCTCGATAATTTTTTAAGGAATGAAACGCAAGTTTTTCTTTTAGAAACTGGAAGTACGTTTTTAAGTTCGTTGAATATTTATGATAGTTTGATAATGAGAAATAAAAACTTCTTGAAGGATAGCTTTTTATTAGAATTTAACTCTTATATAGAAAACGAAGACATAATCTTGTATCTGTTGCAGTCCCCAGCCAGCAAGGTTTTGTGCATTAGCTATTCCTGTGATTCAAGCAAAGAACAACTATTAAATGCATTGAATAACATAAAAGAGCTCTTAAAACAGAGACCAGATAAAAAAGTCATATTTATAATACAAGAAAGTGAAACAGAAATATTGTCAAAATTGATTAGCACGTTTAACGACAACTGTGAAAAATCAGTACAACATAAGTTCACGTTAAATGATTTCACGGTAGAATCACAACTAAAGATATTGGAGCGAGAAATACTGTTTCACGAAGAAAACATTAACTTAAACAATTTTATTAATATTTTGGATGACAAGGCAAAAGCTGTTATTGATGCAAACATTTTAGTTAAATTAATAAAGGGCGAGAGTATAGAAATTGGACGTAGACCACCAGATACAAGTCATTTAGAAGGGGCATACTCAGAGTTGTTTCAAGAAATTGACATCGATACATTCGTTGATAAATTATTAGAACAAAATTCAAAGGAAGTTTACATTATCAGTGGCATATCTGGCTCAAACAAACAGGACATGTTAGTCAACTGTCTCCGTAATAAAACAGAAGATATCAATAGAATACCAAAAGTCAACGCTCTAAAAAGTCACATAGAAGTGTTGGACGTACAAGGAGTTAACAGAAATATCAGTAAAAGTATGCAAGTAACTGGTGATCAATTTAAGCCGAAGCATTTCAAGCAAATGTGTCACAATAACTCTGCGATGAAGATCTATTGGATTCATTGGCGAAACGAGATCGGTAACTCTCAATTCATTTTGCAACGAATCTACAATCCTGACTTTTACGTAACTGGCAAAAGAATTAGTAACGAAGTTGTGATCGAAAAGTGTGTCGTAAGAGAATTAACTAGTTCTGAACTCTCTGAGACATTCATCATAAGCATGAATGAGAACAGTGATATACAAAAATGGCTTCAACTCAATTCTAAGCAAGAAAAACAGTTAAAACATAATGTGCAGAGTAAGAAGATCAACTTTGTTTATTTACAAGATGATGCGGAAGATTATTTTCCTGAAAGTGTTGAAGCAAATCAAACGGTGCATTTGCTTAAGTTTAAAGATGATCATCTTATTTGGTATAAAACTTTTGGCTCGTTGAATACTTTACCTGAATACAGAGCAAAAGAGTATAAAAGTATAGAACCTTTAATAGAAGAAAATGATGCTATCAAAATGATTAAAGACAATAAAGTGTCGATCATCGCTGGTGATCCAGGAACGGGGAAAAGTACCATTATAACACGGCTGTATAATGGAAGCTATTCTTCGAAATCTGGCCAAGAAGAGACATTAATGCATTCTCATTGGGTTATTAAAGTAAATCTTAAAGATCATGTTGCAACTATAAAGAATATGGCGCTGCATTGCAATGAACTAAGCGAAATAACAGAGTTTTTATTGCAGGCCGACAAAAACCTAAGCCATGATACGAGTCAAACTCTGGCTCAGGGATTAATAGATATGAGCTTGCAAAAAAAGAATTTTGTGAAGCCTTTACTAATAATATTCGATAGTTTTGATGAAGTGTTAGATAAAACAAACAGAAATAATATAATCAAACTTTTGAAATATTTAAAAGAAAAGACTAATGCAAAATTTTGTATTACTACTCGGCTTCACTATGTACAAGATTTAGAACGCGCTCTGTCGACATTTGCTATGAAGCTAGTGCCTATGGATGGTCCTACAATACATACATTTATTGCAAAGTCTTTGAGCAACCGTCTAAGCCTGAGACTAAATCAGGATAAATTTACGCAGTTCTTTGATAATGATGGGGAGCGAATGTTGAGATACTCTGATGCTTTTATAAGTAAGATGCAAGAAGTGTTTAGTCATGACGGAGGTGAGTTTATTGGCACTCCGTTACAGCTTTATTTGATGTTAGAGAATTCTGTCGTCAGTTTTCTAGAATGGATGAACGACAGCTCGAAATATCCAGACTTTAGTTACTTGGGTAACGATATATGGGAAGTATACGAAAATTTTGTTGGTAAAAAGTACGATTATTTTAGTAAAACAAAAACGCGACTGAAAGAAGAAATACTTTACTTAAATAATAGAAAATATCTTGATAAACATCATATGGATCTTGCTAAATCTATAATTTTTAAGTCGGAATTAAAAGAATCATTAAAAGATATTCCAGAAATTATTATATCTGCGGGTATCGTTAGATCTGAAGGTAACCTACTTAGTTTTATGCATCCAACGTTCGCAGAATATTTTGCTGCTAAAGCCGTTGTGTATTGGATAAGGAAATGGAAAAAAGGAGGTTTTATAAACTTTGCAAAGCAGAAATACTTCTTTACAAAAATCTTGCAAGTGTTAGATTATGAAGTTGTCCGAACATTTTTAAATGCCAAACTCTTAAAAGAGAAAGATAATACGGTTGAATTGAAAAGTGCATATTATCACAAGCATATTGTTCTTCGAGCAGCAGCGGAAAATCACGTAGGAATCGCAAAGTTTGTATTAGATAACTTTCCCAATGTAGATGTTAACGAAGATAACAATGACGACAGTGTTTTAAGAAAAGCTGTGAAAGAGGGACATTTGGAAATAGTGAAATATCTAATAGAAAAAGGTGCAAACTTTAATGATCACAACTGGATGCGCCAAACAACGTTAGCCATAGCTGCTAAATTAGGACATTTAGAAATAACGAAATTACTTATAGATAAAGGTGCTAACGTGAATGCAATTGATAAGTGGCACCGGACAGCGCTACATTTAGCTTGTAGGTTCGGACATTTAGAAATAGTTAAATTGCTTATAGATAAAGTTGAAAACGTGAATGCCCGCGACCAGGCGGGGCGTCAGACAGCGTTAACCTTTGCTGCTGAGTCGGGACATTTAGAAATAACGAAATTGCTAATAGATAAAGGTGCAGACACTAATGTTCCTGATAAGTCGGGCCAAATAGCGCTACACTTTGCTTGTAGGTCTGGACATTTAGATATAGTAAAATTGCTCATAGATAAAGTCAAAAACGTGAATGACGGCGACAGGACACGTCAGACGGCGTTAACAATAGCCGCTGAGTCAGGACATTTAGAAATAACAAAATTTCTCATAGATAAAGGTGTAGACGTTAATGCCGTTGATAGGTCGGGTCGGAAAGCGTTATACTTAGCATGTAAATCTGGACATTTAGAAATCGTTGAATTGCTCTTAGATAAAGTTGATAACGTAAATGCCGGTGACCGGACATGCCAGACAGCGTTAACTATAGCTGCTACATCAGGACATTTAGAAATAACGAAATTGCTCTTAGATAAAGGTGTAGACCCTAATGACGGTGATGAGTCGGGCCAAATAGCGCTACAATCTGCTTGTAGGTCTGGACATTTAGAAATAGTTAAATTTCTTATAGGTAATGGTGCAAAAGTGGATGCCATTTGTAGATCGGGTGAGACAGCGCTATACTCAGCTTGTAAGTTGGGACATTTAGAAATAGTAAAATTGCTCATAAGTGAAATCGTTTATATCGAGACCGAGGAGGGCAAAACAGCTCTGCTTGCAGCTAAAGAAAATGGACACTCAGCAATAGTAAAACTGCTAAAAAGCCATTTTCAACAGAAAAAAAGGAAAACAGCTTTGAAGAGAGGGGCAGAAACGGATAAATTTGAAAATAACATTTATAGCAAAAAGCGTAAATATTAATGCCCAATACGACTTTGCGTGACGACAATGCTCGTTATTAAGGTGCTTTCGATAATATTGTAGCCAATGATGGCATGACAGCTCTGTATGCAGCTTCTGATTGTGGACATCCGAAGTGGTAGACAAACGCGCAATCGGTGCTGCATATTGCGTGTAGGTAAATTAAACCACAGTAACCGGTACCAAGAATAGAATGGCTTCTTTAATTATTATAATACTAGCTTATATACTAAGGTAAATGAACGTACAGTAGTGGGGTAGTTTGCTTATTTAAAAATACGTGTTCTGGTGTACGTGCAATAATTAACAATATTATTTACTTCCTAACGTCACGTTCGTATTCCTAAAGCCGCAATACTGCAAACCATGAAGGCCAGACGGCATTGCTCGTCACTGCCAAAGCTGGGCAAATCCTTATCCTTACTTCCTTACTAATATTATAAATGCGAAAGTGAGTTTGTTTCTTTGTTTGTTTGTTTGTTTGTTTATTTGTTTGTTTGTTTGTTACGCTTTCACGCCGTAACTACTGAACCGATCATCATGAAATTTTGCATACAAGTTCTCTGGAGTACGGAGAAGGACATAGGCTACCTTTTATCCCGGGAAAAAGTACTATTCCCGAGGGATCGACATTGACGCGGGCGGAGCCGCGGGCGAAAGCTAGTGGCTCATAAAGGAAAAGATATTTTTACATTTCTATATGTGTAAGCATTAACTTTAAAAACCCAAATAAAATTACCTATCTGTGGTCCTGCTTCCGTTTTCCCATATATCAACTTCCTTTTCGCCGAGACGGCCTCTGATTGGTCGCACAATACGAGTCGAAAAAATACGGCGATCGAGTCTTGTTGAGCGCGCCCTTGCGCTAATATAATTTCCAAAAATAACGACTCTAAGGGCTTCGCTGGCCGAAAACAACCCTAAATCTTCATCGCGCGTGTGTGATGGTGTACCACTAGTGTAGGCAGTAAGAAAATAACGCAGTTCAAGCACAAGGATCGTCGGCCGGTCGACGCGGGGTCCCGTCGCGGGCGAATCCTTCCGAGTCCTGTTCACCAGTGAATCCAGGTTAGTGTTTACTGTTTTTTTCCTTGCTGTGATTCTGGGGTTGATCGGAGAATGCAGTGACCCTTCCAGAAAGTCGCAACATTAATTTATGGTGCCTCCTGTGAGGACAATTCCTCACGTACTTATTTAAATTTACCCACTTAATTTCAATATTTTCAACTAAAGTTATTTCCAAATATGGATAACTAATTTATTCATAAATAGACTTATTATAGATTCAAATTAATTAGGTACTTACCCACCTAGCATTTGTCTATTTGTCTAACAATCTCGTATCAAACAGGGAATTCCATACCTGTGCCATACCATAGTAAATACCTATTGCTTACGAGTACATATTCTTATCTCGTTAATTCCCTTGTAATAATCCCTTAATAGTTCGATTTGTATGCCATAAGGTACTATCTTGTTACTCAGGCTTTCGAACTATTTTGGAAAGCCTATGTACTTACCTAGGGTCAATTAATAGCAGTGAGGTGTGTATTTATGATTATAAGTAATAGTCCGTAGTTTTAAAACCTACGTGTTTGGTGAATATCTGTTCCATTAATCAGTTTCCATTTAAACTTTTGCTACTTACCTACATTACTCGTACTTTTCACAATTAGTGCCTACCAAAACATGGCGGAAGGAGAATTAATGTCCACCATTGGAAAACGTGAATATGAGTTTAAAAATATGCAAATACTTTATGACTTAGCAAAAATTACGAAAGAAAATAAAACTAAATTAGCATCCTTTCGAGCTAGGTATAAAAGAATTGATAAAATTCGTGATAATTTCTTGGAATGCAACGATCGTGTAAACCAGTTGCAACTTAAACTAAATCCTCAATTTGTTATCGATAATAATGCTTTGTTGTCATTTGACGAGTTATACTATTTCGTCATTGAGTTTGCCGATTCTCTCGACGCAAGCGCCGGTGCGAGTTCGCGCTCGGAACTGTGTCAAGGTCATGCGCATTCCAGCTCGCAAGTGAAACTACCTAAATTGCAAATAGCTAAGTTTGATGGTAATATAGAGAACTGGCAGATGTTTAAAGGCAGTCATACGTCGCTTGTGCATAATAATGTTTCGCTGTCGGACACAGAGAAATTTTACTATTTGTTGTCATGTCTGTCTGGGTATGCTCTGACACTAGCTAAGGGTGTTCCTATAACATCAGCCAATTATTCTGTTGTTTATGCAGCGTTACTAGTCAGGTATGATAATAAACGAATTTTAGCCAACGCTTATTTAGAAAAAATAATAAATTTAAATCCGATACAACGGCCATCATTATCAAACTTATCACAATTAACCAACACACTTTATGAATGTGTTAGTGCATTGCGCGGGTTAAATATTGATGATTTAAGTGAATTTCTTTTATTTTACATAGCATCTCGGCCTCTTGATACAGAAACTAGGAAAAGGTTTGAATTACAAAATACCGAAGAAATTCCCAAATTTAATAACTTGGTTGTTTATTTACAGAATTATATCAAAGTATTAGAGGTTTGTCAACCTAGCAATTTACAGTCATTCAATTCTACAAATAAACAAAACCGCAATAACACAAATAAAGGTAACTTTTCTCGGCAGTCAAATTCTTCCTTGATTGCTTCTGGGAACTCAAATAATAATAAACCTAATAAGGCTGTTTGTGTGTATTGTCATAAAAATCATTCAATATATCGCTGTGGTAAATTACATTCTATGAATTTAGGACAGCGATAACAATTAGTTAAAGAGTTACAATTATGTCAAAACTGCTTAAGGCCCGGTCACACTAGTGCAGACTGCAAGTCTAAGTCCATGTGTTTCATTTGTAACTCAAAACATAACACATTATTACATGAAGAACATAAAAGTTTATTATCTAATACCATTGACCTAAAGGCTTCTGAGAATTCTAATATGAGCACTTCCCTAACTTGTACAACTCAGCCAAAAATGTCAAAGTCACTTATGAGTACCAAAATTATTGGTTCAGCAGTGGTTCGGTTGAGAAGAGTGGATGGTTCATTGCAGTATGCTCGTATAATCATAGATAGTGGCTCGATGGACTCTTTCATTACAAGTAGCTGTGTGCGACAGTTAGGTTTATATATAAAAAAGTGTAATTTAAATGTAACCGGTCTCGGTCAAAATTATGTTTGTAATATTAAAGGTTATACGTTTGGCTCTATTGTGCCTAGGTCAAATGACTCGCCCCAATTCGATATACCATTAGTGGTTTTGCCTAAAATCACTTCAATGATTCCTTCAACTTCGTTACCGTCGGTTGTCAAGGAAAAGTTTAAACATCTGGATCTCGCCGACCAAGATTTTGATAAATCGGGTCCGATCGATCTGTTGTTAGGAGTAGACTTTTGTGTTTGGTTGTGTTTTGACCAGATATATACTGGTTCACGTTATAGCCCAGGTCCTGGTTTTCCATGTGCACTGTCTAGTGTATTCGGCTGGGTGATAAGTGGTCAGTTTCTTCAAAACGTGGTGGCTCAAACTCCAGCCACACCCGTTACGTCACTCATCGCGTCTTCTTGTGCGCTCGATGAGATCGTTCAACGGTTTTGGGAATCCGAAGAACCGCCGAAATGTAAAATTTCCGGTCCTGAGGATGAAATATGTGAACAAAAATATAAAAATGGCACATATCGTACCTCCGACGGTCGTTATGTTGTACCAATTATGCTTAAAGATGATACTCCAGCCTTAGGAGAATCATATCATCAGGCTCTTAACCGTTTTCTCAACTTGGAAAAGCGTCTTGCCAGCCAGACTGAGTTGAAAACGGAATATAAGGAATTTATGCAGCAGTACGAAGATCTGGGACAACTTCGTTACCGTCGGTTGTCAAGGAAAAGTTTAAACATCTGGATCTCGCCGACCAAGATTTTGATAAATCGGGTCCGATCGATCTGTTGTTAGGAGTAGACTGTTTTGACCAGATATATACTGGTTCACGTTATAGCCCAGGTCCTGGTTTTCCATGTGCACTGTCTAGTGTATTCGGCTGGGTGATAAGTGGTCAGTTTCTTCAAAACGTGGTGGCTCAAACTCCAGCCACACCCGTTACGTCACTCATCGCGTCTTCTTGTGCGCTCGGTGAGATCGTTCAACGGTTTTGGGAATCCGAAGAACCGCCGAAATGTAAAATTTCCGGTCTTGAGGATGAAATATGTGAACAAAAATATAAAAATGGCACATATCGTACCTCCGACGGTCGTTATGTTGTACCAATTATGCTTAAAGATGATACTCCAGCCTTAGGAGAATCATATCATCAGGCTCTTAACCGTTTTCTCAACTTGGAAAAGCGTCTTGCCAGCCAGACTAAGTTGAAAACGGAATATAAGGAATTTATGCAGCAGTACGAAGATCTGGGACATATGCAGCCTGCTGAATCTTTGTCTACTGACCGTTATATTATTCCTCACCATTGTGTAATACGACCCGATAGTACAACGACACGTTTACGAGTAGTCTTCGATGCCAGTAGTCGGACCTCGAATAATCTGTCACTCAATAATATTGTTCATGTGGGTCCTAAGCTGCAAGTGGATATTGTCGATTTAGTGACAAAATTTAGACTTCACAAAATAGTTTTTACTGCCGACATCCGTCGTATGTATCGGCAAATATTGATAAGACCCGAGGAAAGGCATTATCAACACGTGCTTTGGCGTAATGATCCAACTGAGATCTTAAAGGAGTACGAACGTAAGACAGTCACGTACGGAGTTAGTAGTTCACCTTATTTAGCCATTCGAACACTTCATCAACTTGTTGAAGATCATGGTTCTGAGTACTCAAGTCGTGTAGCTCAGGTTATCACCCAGGAGACATTTATGGACGATATCACAACTGGCGGTTTTTCCCTTGAAGAGGCGATCAAGCTGAAGGCCGATATCACATCTTTGTTGGCCAAGGCTCACTTTGAACTACGTAAATGGACTACCAACGATCCTCGTCTTCTTAAGGATGTTCCTCCTGAATTTTGTCAAAGTTCCAAATCCTTCGATGAATCGGGAAATGAGTTTGTCAAAATATTAGGGATACGATGGAATCCCATTAATGATTCTTTTTCATATGCCTTTTCAGACTCGTTCGAAGTCAAATTTACCATATGTTATGTCAATTAAAATATTTAATAAAATACCAGACATAATAAAATCTGAACTCAAAGATACGGCATTCAGAACACGATTAAAAGCACTACTTATATCTAAGGCATATTACTCTGTAGACGAATTCCTCAATGACAAATTTAATACCTAAATATCTACCAATTTATGACCTAATTATCTCAATCTCACGTGAAATGTACCTACATTAATATTAATTTTTGACATATATTTTCTATTTCGAGTGACTTTAATTTTATGTATTAACTCTTATTCACAAATGCAAACATTCGACTAAAATTTAATTTAATTTAATTTGTTATTATAATCGCCACACCCTAACTGGGTACATGTCAATCTGCACAATAATTTTGTCAACTTTATGCTGTACATGTAAGCGAATAAATGAATATGAATATGAATACTAAAAGATCCATACTCTCTTTAGTAGCATTTTCGATCCACTCGGTTGGATATGCCCAGTAGTCTTTGCAGCAAAATCGCTGTTGCAAGAAATATGGCGGTTAAATTTATCGTGGGATGAGACTATTCCAAAACATTTAACCAAACAATGGCATTTAATAGCGGCCAATTTGTCTGATTTACAAAAAATTTCTCTTCCGCGGCTTTTTTTTTTTTTTTATGTATATCCGACGGCAAACGAGCAGACGAGCCACCTGATGAAAAGTGGTCACCGTCGCCCATGGACATACCTTTTTTTTTTTTTTTTTTTTTTTTATGTATATCCGACGGCAAACGAGCAGACGAGCCACCTGATGGAAAGTGGTCACCGTCGCCCATGGACATCTGCAACACCAGAGGAGGTGCCGATGCGTTGCCGACTCTTAAGATACCTGTAAACACGCCTTTTGACCTCAAGTCATAGCACACAGGGAAAACCTCGGGAGGGAGTCCATTCCACAATCCTGCTGTACGAGGAAAAAAACCACGTGACGCTCTGACATTTTTGCAGACCCAAGTGTCAAGGATGTGGGGATGGACTTTACTCCTGTGGCGAGCGGTGCGGTGGTAGAAAGGTGACGGTGGCACCAATTCAAATAGTTCTTCAGAACACTCCCCATAGTATAGACGGTAAAATACACACAGAGAACCAACGTCTCTCCGTAGACTGAGGGTGTCTAAATCGTCTGTGAGAGTGGGATCGTCAATAATACGAATTGCCCGGCGTTGGATGGAATCAAAAGGAAGGAGTTGGTATTGAGGTGCACCAGACCAGATATGAGAGCAGTACTCTATGTGGGGCCGGACTTGAGCTTTATATAACAAAAGTCTATGACCCGGAGTGAAGTACTGCCTCGCTCTATTGAGCACCCCAAGTTTTTTAGAAGCCATTTTGGCTTTACCTTCCAGATGATTCCGGAATTGGACCTCCTTCGTAATATCGACGCCAAGGATCCCAATACTTTTAGAAATTGTAAGAGAGGTGTCCCGGAACTTCGGTGCCATGTTAAATGGGGTCTTCTTAGCGGAAAACACGCAGACTTGTGTCTTAGTAGGGTTGAATTGAACTAGGTTTAGTTCCAATCCGATGGAAGTACACTTGGTAGGTTTCTGTGATGGTTCTCTGAAAGGCTATGGTTGTTGTGTGTATATTTGTGTGGTTACTAATGAGCCCAGAATTTCTACTGCGACTAGTTTACTGATTGGAAAATCTAGAGTAGCTCCTTTAAAACCTACCACGGTAAATAGACTCGAGCTAAGCGCAGCGGTGCTTCTGGCAAAAGTTCTATCGCACATGTATAGTTTGCTTAAAGACCATATAACTATTAATTCTATCCGAGCTTATTCAGACAGCAGCACTACCTTGTCATGGCTTAATACCGCCCCTCATTTGTTAAAAATGTATGTAGCCAATCGTGTCATTCGAGCAACTGACTTGATTAGTACCGATCACTGGTATTATGTTTCGTCTAAGGATAACCCGGCCGACTGTTGTAGTCGCGGAGTGTCCTGTCCAGAGCTTATAGACCATCCTCTGTGGTGGAAAGGTCCTTCTTGGCTACAGGATTTGCCTAGTCAATGGCCTAACAAACGGGTTCTACTTCCAAAAGAAGACTTACCCGAGCTCAAACCACTAGAAACTAAAAGTCTTCACGTGATTGATGTGAGAAACCCACTTCTGGACTTAATTGCTAGACATTCCTCTTTTACAAAAATTCTAAGAATTGTAGCATGGTGTATTCGATTTATTTCAAATTCGAGGGTCGCAAGGCAAAATCGAATTCTTTTATTTCTCAGTAGTACTGAACTCGAGAAGTCAACCAAAGTGTTAGTTAAATTGAGTCAGGGTCATTATATGTCTTCCGAAGTCAGTCGAGTGCGAGATAATGAACCATGTGTATAATCCATTCAAAAACTTTCACCTTTCCTGGACGATGATGGGATAGTGCGGGTGGGGGGACGCATCGATGAGGCTAATCTGTCACCATCTGCGTTACACCCTTTTTTGTTACCTAAACAATGTCCAATATCTAAAATTATAATAGAACACTTTCATATAAAATATTTACATTGTGGACCTAGAACCTTACAATCTCTTATTCAACACCAGTTTTGGATAATTGGATTAAGACTTCTGATACGTACCGTGCTGTCGAAGTGTGTTAGATGTTTTAAAGTAAATCCAATCGCTTGTCAGCCAATGATGAGCAAGCTTCCGGCAGCCAGACTTCAACCTTCTCGTTGCTTCGAAACCACTGGAATCGATCTGGGTGGCCCATTTTCCATTAAAGAGAGTCGCCGTCGTGGCGCAAAAACATATAAAGCTTACTTATGTCTATTCGTATGTTTAAGCTCAAAGGCTGTACACTTGGAAGCCGTAACCGAATTGAGTTCAGAAGCTTTTCTGGCTGCTCTAGACCGTTTTGTCTCTTGACGTGGAATATGTCATACGATAGTAACTGACTGTGGGACAAATTTTGTAGGTGCCAACAAGTATCTGAATGAAGTTTCTAACATGCTCCACAAGCATTATCCTGAAGTGTCAAATGGTCTAGCGAACCGCCATATCAAATGGAAATTCAATCCCCCCGGCGCCCCTCACTTCGGGGGTATATTTGAAAGTGGCATAAAATCCACAAAATATCACCTTAAGCGTGTTGTCGGTTCTCAGGTTCTCACTCTTGAGGAATTCTTCACAATATTAGCTAAGGTAGAAGCTTTATTGAACTCGCGTCCACTCTGTACGTTATCAACAGATCCGTCGGAGTCTGACGTTTTAACCCCGGGACATTTCCTAACGGGAGGTCCTTTAGTCACCCTGCCCGAAGAACCAATAAGTGAAAATTCGTGTCCGCGCTCTTGTTGGGTGATGCTTAAGAAAATTACCCAGAGCTTTTGGCGCGTATGGCAGCGTGATTATCTTCATACATTACAACAAAAGAACAAATGGTTCGTACATGAACCAAATATTAAAATAGATGACTTAGTCATAGTTAACGAACCTAATCTTCCGCCGATGTTCTGGAAGTTGGCACGTATTGTGCAAGTGCATGCTGGTTCGGACCAAGTAGTCAGAGTAGTTACTCTCCGAACTGCTAACGGAAAGACTTTTCGTAGGCCGGTAGTAAAGGTTTGTCCCTTACCAATTAATTAAGATATTTTTTCATAAATTACTAAAACATAAATAAAAACTTATTTATTACTTTATTTTTCGAAAATAATATTTCTAGATATTCTTGCAATAGTGCGTAGCTATTGCTTTTGTTTTTTATCTTTCAAATTGCATTCTCTGTGAAACCCTTGTGGATTTCAGGTGGGGGAAAATGTGTAAGCATTAACTTTAAAAACCCAAATAAAATTACCTATCTGTGGTCCTGCTTCCGTTTTCCCATATATCAACTTCCTTTTCGCCGAGACGGCCTCTGATTGGTCGCACAATACGAGTCGAAAAAATATGGCGATCGAGTCTTGTTGAGCGCGCCCTTGCGCTAATATAATTTCCAAAAATAACGACTCTAAGGGCTTCGCTGGCCGAAAACAACCCTAAATCTTCATCGCGCGTGTGTGATGGTGTACCACTAGTGTAGGCAGTAAGAAAATAACGCAGTTCAAGCACAAGGATCGTCGGCCGGTCGACGCGGGGTCCCGTCGCGGGCGAATCCTTCCGAGTCCTGTTCACCAGTGAATCCAGGTTAGTGTTTACTGTTTTTTTCCTTGCTGTGATTCTGGGGTTGATCGGAGAATGCAGTGACCCTTCCAGAAAGTCGCAACACTATACAAGTGTTCAGCCGCCTCGAAAATTTCAATATTGGAATGTTGGGAATGTCAATAATTCTTTGAGGTCCCAGAAGTGGTTCCATTGGAAAAGTTGTTCATATTAATGGGCTGAGTTGACCCTTAATGTCGAGGGTACATTTACAAGCTGTAAAATTTGTAAATATTTATATTTTTTAAGTAGGTTTAACTATTTGTAGTATTGTTTTGTATCATAATTTAAACATTTCGTTATAATTATAATAATATAAAAACTGTCTTTTTCATTTACTTACGTAACGAGTATGCCCGCTTTGTCCTACCTAACTAAATACAATAGTCCAGTAGTATGTGCCAAAAGCGATAAAACGTTTCTTAAACTAATTAAGGACCTACTGACCAACAAATGTTATTACACTACTACTGAGTATCTGAAAGACAAATTTACATAATCTAAATAACATATGAATGAATAATAATGTAATTATAATATAAAGAGATATTAATATTTAATTATATTAACTATGTATTAATAATAATTATTCATAAAATAAAAATAAATAAAATCATATAATTTGACATTAAGGTACATATTAATAATTATATAATTTTCCATTTAATTTATTGACAAACAATCAAACGAAACTAACACATTTATGACCTAGGCAACAATATAACTAAACCGCAATATTAAATCTTAAAAACCAAATTAAAGCATTTTGTGTAGGGAATCAACACAAGACCAAGTAGGTATATAATTTTGTTAAAACGATTGATATTTATAATTAAAGGTGACAAGTCAGCCCCTCTTCGATTGCTGTGCCCGTAAGGGTCCTTAATTGCTTCTGTACCATTGTAAAATACCTATATATGTACATTAAGGATGCAAATAAAGTATTGAAGTATAAAACATATAATCAACGAAATGGTGAAATGTCATTTCAGTTTGCTTTTTTTTTAGGGTTCCGTAGTTAACAAGGAACACATAGTTTCGCCATTTCCGTCTGTTTGATTATCCGCAGTTTAGCTCAGAAACTATTAGAACTAGAGCAAATTTTTGTTGGATTCAATATCACCACCCCTTGCAAGCTAAATGGTTGTTTGTAGATACGTGAAAAATTGAAGGAAGTAGGTAGCGCATCTATATATAGAAGTTAGAAGGAACCGCTAAATATGATAAAATAGTCGATCAACTTAAAAAAGCGTGCAACGACGGAACTCTACACTGCGTGTATCCCGACACGCACTCGGCCGCACTTATCATACAGAGATTCTCTTTGTGAACTCGGTGTAGTTTAGTGTTATAGATGCCCATGTTTATGAACTTGTGTGGAATAACTAAAATCAACTTCCATGGTGCCGCTGTATACAGCGTGATTTTGAACCCCCTAGCTATATTGAAATCTTGGAATCAGAATCCCTAATGGAATACAGAATTACAAGAAAAAAAGGCAAAAACCGAAAAAAAAAAATGACTTTCCATAGAAATTCGTCCAGCTGATCGGCGACTTTGTATGGGAAACCCTAATTTTTTTTTTCGATTTTCAACTTTTTTTCTTGCAGTTCTATTTTTCATTAGGGATTCTGATTCTGAGATTTCAATAAAGCTAGGAGGATCAAAATCACGTTGTATATGAGTCGTCTACGAGAATGGTCAAGCCAGAGGATTCGTTGGGATTGTCACCGGGGGCTCCGTAGAATCATTGAAATTAATTACACCATCATTTCGTTGATAAACAAGACTCAATTATACTTGATACTGGTTTAATACGTCACGCGTTAAATCCATAAATAAAATAAAGCGGCCAAGTGCGAGTCGGACTCGCGCACGAAGGGTTCTGTACCATTATCTATAAAAAAAGCAAAAAAATGACACGGGGCCAGTTTTTTTTCTGTTTCGGACTGTTTCTTTCTGTGTAAGTACAACAAGCTTTACAAACAATTTTTTTTTATGTATATCCGACGGCAAACGAGCAGACGAGCCAGCTGATGGAAAGTGGTCACCATCGCCCATAGACATCTGCAACACCAGAGGAGGTGCTGATGCGTTGCCGACTCTTAAGATGCCTGTAAACACGCCTTTTGAAGGACCTCAAGTCATAGCACACAGGGAAAACTTAGGGAGGGAGTCCATTCCACAATCTTGCTGTACGAGGAAAAAAAACTACGTGACGCTCTGACATTTTTGAGAGCCAAGTGTCAAGGATGTGGGGATGGACTTTACTCCTGTGGCGAGCGGTGCGGTGGTAGAAAGTGAAAGTACTTCATCCTTATCCTTATCCTTACTAATACTAATATTATAATGCGAAAGTGAGTTTGTTTGTTTGTTTATTTGTTTGTTTGTTACGCTTTCACAACGTAACTACTGAACCGATCATCATGAAATTTTGCATATAAGTTCTCTGGAGTGCGGAAAAGGACATGGGCTACCTTTTATCCCGGGAAAAAGTACTATTCCCGGGGGATCGACATTGACGTGGGCGGAGCCGCGGGCGAAAGCTAGTTATAATATAAGAAACAATTACATACTTTTCTTAGAAAACGTTTCGTTTTCTTTGTTTTACCGTGTTTTTCGTTAGTTTGGAAGGTTTACTGGCAACACTGGTTTGACTCATGCTGAGGACACATCTCAGAACAATGGACACATCTGAGGGACACATGGCCAGGCAAGGCAAGACGTCATCGTAAAATCAAGTCAAGGGCAATGTCAAACCAAACACTTGCTGTTTAGGGTTGCCAACCCTGCGATAATTCTCATACAAATACCAGATAAGGTAGGTCTGCTGTACGAAGTACGAGGGAACAAAAGTTTAGTAGGTACGCGATTTTAACATAGGGATATTACCGAAGTATTGTTTTATCTTAGACAATATTTTGAGTTCCCTCTAATATGGTCGAGCTCAGCTGTGGCCGATCCATGCGTCAACTCGTCAACAGGTGCACCTGTTCACGAGTTGACAGGTCTGCTCTGCCTCTTTGAGACTACTCTGTTTTTGACGTGATAACGTCTTAAAAGACGAACGCCGGCTGCACGCATGACAATGTGTCACGTTCCGTGCGCAACACACAGATAGAGAGGTACGATCGGCCTAAGCTAAGGGAGAAGGGGGAGTGTAGTGGTTTACGACGTCGCTATTGCACTATTTTCCAAAGAATAAAATAAACAGCAAATTCTGTTAAAGAAGTGAAAACTTATTTAGCGGCGTTGTGCACTTTTTGGGATGAGTAAAAAATGTTAAACTCGCATCAGGAATTCAGGACGCGTGACCTGATCGAAAATTCGTAAGATGGACACGTGAACTGAGACCGCCGGCGCGGCGTAGGAGAGGAAGTAGTATCCCCCTCTCTTACTACAGCGCGGAGTTTTTATTTCTGTCGGCACTCCCGGAGTGCAACCCGTTGTTCTAATAAATCTATGAACGCCGGCAGGACGCACGAAAAATTGTTACGTTCCGCGTGCAAGCGAGAGCGTGGAACAAGCGATAGAGAGGCATGATTGGCCTAAGCGTTCGGCATTTATCGGAAGCGTTCCGCTTGCGACGTATCTATCTCAGCACCCATCTTAGACAGCGGCAGCACACAAGCTACACGTGTTCCACGTGCGAGCGAGATCGTGGAACAAACAAGCGATAGAGGGGCACGATGCCTAAGCGTTCGGCTTGTGACGCATCTATCTCTCTACCACCGTTATCACGTAAAATTATCGTCCGTAAACCGACTTTCATCATCAGTCATTAGTCACAGCGAACAGCATCCGTGGTCCAGTGGTTAAGGCGTTTGCCTGTTGACCCGGGGGTCGTGGGTTCGATTCCCACCGAAAGCATACTTTGTTTAGTTTTTTCCAGTTTGGTTAGGACATTGCAGGCTTGAATCACCTGATTGTCTGATAATAAAGATGATTCCGTGCTTCGGAAGGCACGTTAAGCCGGTGGTCCCTGCTGCCATCTAGTAGTCGTTAAAGGAACCACGTCAGAGGCCGAGAGGCGGTTCCGAAGAACTCTGACACCAGGGTGTGCATGGTCGATTGACCGTGACACCAACTCGAAATGATGATGAGTCATTAGTGCAGCTAGTAGAAGTCCAATGCTGGACAAAGGCCTCTTCCAAGGATTCTTCGTTCCATGGGACGATATTGCCATACGATGCCCCAAGCGTGGCAGGCGGGTTGGCGAGCGCAGTTTCTATGGGTTCTTGTCTTCGGACGCTGCTGCCCGTCGGAAGCATTTTAAGCTGGGGAAGATAGGAATTTGTTGGATCTGGGAAAGATACTACTCACTCGGATGCATAGGGAAAAAGCTAGTAGTCGCTCGGGAGGCCGGGCGCGCATACCCGATGCCGTACCTGCAACCACCCGATAGGCTGTTGAGGTTGACACCCCTGCCGTTTTGATAGTCATTTCAAAATACATTATGTTTAATATATCTTAAATGAAAATAGTCAATCATACGAAACCCGCAATGTATTTTAAAGTGACCATCAAATCGTTGGACACTGAGTTAGCAAATAGGCGGGCTGGTCATACCTCAGAACAACAAATAGGTCATACCGACAAGTATTTTTTTATTACACTTCGTCAGCTGTCTGCATACGAAAATAAAGTTTTATAGTTGGCAACACTGTTGCGCCGGCCACAGATTTAGCGTTGCCAGAAGGTTACATTTCTTACATTTTTCGTAACTTTTGACCTCATCGTGTTACATGTAAGTAATTTTTATATTTAAGGCAATATTCGTAACTTTTGAGAACAACGAGATTTGTAATACTAGATTTTTATTGCAATTTAACGCATTCAATTTGAACGCACCTAAAACTGGTGTGTCTAAAAAGTATTTCATTCCATATCACACTCAGAGATGTCTCTGAAAGCGCCATATTATCATATCATCTAAATAGTCTTGTTAATACGTACTTTGGCACTCCAGCCTCCAGCAGTAAAGATTACCCAGTAAGGTGTAGACAATGTCTATTAGACATCATGATGATTTAGATCCTAGAATATTTTTTTGTTTTGGTAAAGACAGAATGGGACAGGGCAGGTTGGTACAGGGTAGGTGGTCTCTTCTCTATCTCTATTATTATAAACAAAAGTCACCGCTGGTATATGCGCGATATACTCGACCGATTAGATGCCGCAAAGTGTTATGCTATACGTTAGTGACCACTTTATAGGATAGCGCTGTGTGGTGGGTTATAATCCGACCCCAAAAAAACGTAAATTAAAAAAAGTACAATATTGTAACTTTTGCTGCAAAAATGTAAAATTTCAGGAAACGAAACGTAACGAGTGCGTTACCCCAGCCGACTAAGTGCTCCTTTTAAGAATTGATAAATGCAAATAATTAGATCATTACTTCGTGTAAATGTCCCCGAAAGTAAATAATTTGACACCCCGCCGTTTCAGAGATAATGAGGAAAATAAAATTCGGCTGGCGTAACGTTACCCCAGCCGACTTTTTTTGATTCCGTCGGTTTATCTGGATAAAAAGTATACACAAAGATAGATTGAATGTGCTCTCAAATGTCCCCGATAAAATTAAATTTGACACCTTTATGGATTTCGAGTTATTTCATTTTCTGCTGCGGTAACGTTTGGTCAATCTCTGTATCTCTGAAACCGTAAGACGCAGAATCATGATTTTTTTTATACGTATAGAACGGAATTTGTCACCATTTGACACCTAGTTATCTTAAATATTAATAATATGGTTTGCGAGTAATAAATATTATTCTGAAAACCATATTTTCGGTTCTAGTTATTAAACGAGGAAACCCTGAAAATTCAAACTAGTCCTAATAGATGCCTCTTATAGAGACATACAAAACATCAAAACTTTCATCAGCCTAATCCATAGTATTGGCAAGTTATAATGATATTACTGGTTCCAGAAAGCCAGATTCTGGGCTCTCGATTTAAACGAGGAAAATAATACTTTCCTTTTACCTGGCTGATTCCATATTAAAACAATAATATATAAGAAATAATAAATAAAAACTAAACCTAGATAATTTTTCCCGATTACCCGACCAAGTTCGAATGTGCATCTAAAAGCGGCCGTACGATACATAACGTATACCTTCTAAAATCTGCACAATAATAATAAGTGGTTGGGTATATTCAAGTAGAAAAATTGTTAGGATTAATTTTAATATTATAGACTCGTATTTAATAAATGAAACCTTAGGGTCAACAGCAGAAACAGCCTCCGTGGTCCAGTGGTTAAGGCGTTAGCCTGTTGATCCGGGGGTCGTGGGTTTGATTTCCACCGGAAGCATACTTTGTTTAGTTGTTTCCAGTTTGGTAGGACATTGCAGACGTGAATCACCTGATTGTCCGATAATAAAGATGATTCCGTGCTTCGGAAGGCACGTTAAGCCGGTGGTCCCGGCTGCCATCTGGTAGACGTTAAAGGAACCACGTCAGAGGCCGAGAGGCGGTTCCGAAGAACTCTGACACCAGGGTGTGCATGGTCGATTGACCGTGACACCTATTCAAAATGATGATGATGATGAATGAAACCTTAGGGTGACTTACAGATTTTCTCTTTCAGCAAAACTATTACTTAAATGGCAATGTCTACATACTAATAATGTAAATAAAATATGTTTTTATATTTTTTTTTGTTTGAATGATTTTAAGGCAGACCTCTTAAATAGAGGTCTGCCGTCTGCACAATAGTTCAATCCAACTGTCACCGTAGTTGGTAATCAAAAACCAACGCAAACAAGGTTATATTCTATAAGGTAAGACTATCAAGAGATAAATAAAAAAAATCTTGAGTGTTATTTATTTTTGCTGCTCTCGCGTAGAAAGTGTCAGTTTTCCAAATTGGATGTAAAATGTGTATCCATCAACTAGGAAAACGCGACGTTATTAGCTAAACAAATGAACTAGAAGTCCGTATTTCTTTTTCTATATTATGTACTGCTTGTTTTATTCTGCATTGCTTTATGCAAAGATGTAGGGGACATCTTACAAAGATTTGTTCGAAATCAAAAGTAGTAGGTACCACAGTACAGAGTATTAATACTTTTTTGTGTCAATCTTTGAAAATAAAAAAAAGATATATACTAGCTTTAGCCCGCGGCCCCGCCCGCGTCAATGTCGATCCCTCGGGAATAGCGCCGTCCCGCTCGCGCACATTAGCCAATGAAATAGCAGTTCCGAGCAAGTGCAGTTGTATTTTTTTCTAATTCTATCTAACAAAGCAAATTACATACTCGTATTTCCAATATTACCTATAGCTGCCTTTGGTCTTGCAATAATAGACTTGGTCAATCCCGTTAGGAATCAATACATTATAAAGTATAAGTATGGAGGAAATAAGTAATTCCATTATATAAGGCATATATTTTTTTATTAAAAAAATTTCCACTCGCCTGTACCATCCAATTTAGAATACAATGCCGTCGAATATGGAAGTATATCTAGTAGTATGCCGCAGCCGCTTTCAGATGCACATCAGAACTTGGTCGGGTAATCGGAAAAAAATATCTAAGTTTAGTTTTTAATTATTATTTCTTATATACGAAAGTATATCAAGCTAAAAATTGGTATGTATGTTTTTCGATAAAGTGTCTAATTATTGTTTAAATATGGAATCAGCCAGGTAAAAGGAAAGTATTATTTTCCTCGTTTAAATCGAGAGCCCAGAATCTGGCTTTCTGGAACCAGTAATATCATTATAACTTGCCAATGCTTTGGATTAGGCTGATGAAAGTTTTGATGTTTTGTATGTCTCTTTAAGAGGCATCTATTAGGACTAGTTTGAATTTTCAGGGTTCCCTCGTTTAATAACTAGAACCGAAAATATGGTTTTCAGAATAATATTTATTACTGTCAAACCATATTATTAATATTTAAGATAACTAGGTGTCAAATGGTGACAAATTCCGTTCTATACGTATAAAAAAAATCATGATTCTGCGTCTTACGGTTTCAGAGATACAGAGATTGGCCAAACGTTACCGCAGCAGAAAATGAAATATCTCGAAATCCATAAAGGTGTCAAATTTAATTTTATCGTGGACATTTGAGAACAAATTCAATCTATCTTTGTGCATACTTTTTATCCAGATAAACCAACGGGATCAAAAAAAGTCGGCTGGGGTAACGTTACGCCAGCCGAATTTTATTTTCCTCATTATCTCTGAAACGGCGGGGTGTCAAATTATTTACTTTCGGGGACATTTACACGAAGTAATGATCTAATTATTTGCATTTATCAATTCGTAAAAGGAGCACTTAGTCGGCTGGGGTAACGCACTCAAACGTAACTTACGACTCAAGAGCCCTGGCAACACTGCACAGATTTGTTTAAACGGCCGGCCGGGGCCGGTGGACATGGGCGTGGCGTGGTGATAAGAGCTCGCACAAATCTGTACAAGCTACAAGTGCGTTTAACTTTCGTAGTATCTTTAAAGGTAGTTTGTGTAGATTTTCTTTTCGTTGTATTTTTGACTAAGTTTTCCTTTTGAATTAACACTATGGCGGGGTTTTGTTTCTCCAGTCATTCTATTGTTATTGTACATTTCAAGATTGACTTTGTTTGAAGAAGGGACTACACTACAGTTCATTCTTTGGCGTTGTGGTGTTCGCGTTCGTGTTTGCAACTTCGAGCGACACGGCTTCCGTACCGGAATGCAAAGGTATGTTTGAAATCCTATTAAATAATGAACATTTTAGGGTTCCATACCCATAGGGTAAAAACGGGGCCCTATTAATATTGGCTCTGCCGTCCGTCTGTCTGACTGTCCGTCTGTCACCAGGTTATATCTCATACCGTGATAGTTTTAGACACTTGAAATTGAAATGACTAGTTTTAATTTCACAGATGATGTAGGTATTTCTGTTGCCCATATAACAGCAAATACTAAAAAACAGAATGAAATAATACAACAAACGTTTTTTTGTTCGTTTTTCGGCGATATTGATAACAGGTAGACGCATAACATACTTGTATACAGAATATCAAGTTAAAAATGCTTATCCTTACTAATTTAATATTATAAATGCGAAAGTGAGTATGTTGGTTTGTTTGTTACGCTTTCACGTTATAACTACTGAACCGGTCATCACGAAATTTTGCATACACGTTATCTGGGGTACGGAGAAGGACATAGGGTACATTTTATCCCGGGAAAAAGTACTGTTCCCGAGGGAACGACATTGACGCGGGCGGAGCCGCGGGCGAAAGCTAGTAAATAATAAAATTAAAAACTAAAATGTATTGTCTGTGAAGTCGGTTTACGGACGATAATTTTACGTGACGGTGGAAGAGAGATAGATGCGTCACAAGCCGAACGCTTAGGCTGATCGTGCTTCTAGCGCTTGTTCCGTTTTTAGACTTCCGTAGTCGTCCTTACCTACACCTGAACAAAAAAATCCTTACTAATATTATAAATGCGAAAGTGAGTTTGTTTGTTTATTTATTTGTTTGTTTGTTACGCTTTCACGCCGTAACTACTGAACTGATCCTCGTGAAATTGCATAATGCGTCACGGTGGTGTAATGGTATCACACTTAGGGCGTAAATCTAAGGGACGTGGGTTCGAATCCTACCTGTGGCCGAGTTCTTTTTCATCACATATTTTCAATATTAACAAAATTGTTTAATGAAATGTAACGTAAATAACGTACGAGGCAATAAACCTTCGCAGTGGTAACAAATGGGAATGTAAACAAACAAATTCCCATTCGTCACCACTGGGGGCGACTGGGAATTGAAATCAGAGTTTGTTCTATTCGCCTCCACTGGGAGCAAATGGGACTGTGAATGATTTGCCATTGCCATTCGTCACCAGTCGGGGCGTTGCCAGAGGTTGCAACTGGCACAATCAAAATCGTCCCATACGCCAACAGTGGTGGCCGCCTCCACTGGTGGCAAATGGGATATACCCTCTATATGTCTCCATCGCCCTATATATATATTTTTTTATCTATACATATAATAAAACAGTAAAATTATTTTGTCTGTACATTTCGAATTTTTGACTGAAATGGATAGAGGGACACTTAAAAAGAATAATAGAAAGCAAAAAAAATTTTTTGGAATTTCTTGTCTGTCTGTCTGTCTGTCTGTATGTATGATCACGATTATCTCCGAAAATACTGAACCGATTTCGGATGAACAAACTTTCACCAATTGCTTTGTTTTAACTCAGTTTAACATTTAAAGTTTGTTTCATCAAAATCGGTTCATTAAAAAAAAGTTATCGTCATTTGAATGAACTCAAGGCATAAGTTTGCCTACAAACATATAGCAAAAATAAAATAAAATAATAAGTGACATAAGAAAATTAAAATCCAAAGTCAATTAATTCATCATCATTATACGACAGCATTATACCTATCCATACTATCCATAGTAATCCATACTAAAAAAAGGAGAAGCTGACTGACTGACTGACATATCAACGCAGGGCCTAAATTATAAGGGTTAGGAACTTGAAATTTTGCACAGGGGTTCCTTTTATAACGTAGGGGAGCACTAAGAAAGGATTTTTGGAAATTCATCTCCTTAGGAGGAAAAACGGGTTGCAAAGTTAGTATGAAACTTTGTTGTTTTTGAAGTTATTCGATTAAAATTCAGCATGAAGGTTCTTTACTGAAAGGTATGAAACACGAGTAAAATATTTTACTCAAAAATCATCCCTTAAGGGGGTAAAATAGGGGTGCAAAGTAAGCATGAAACTTTGCCATTTTTGAAGTTAGTCGAATGAAATTCAGCATGATGATTCTTTACTAAAAGGCATAAAACACGAGTAAAATATTTTTCTCAAAAATCATCCCTTAAGGGGATATAACGGGGATGCAAAGTTAGTATGAAACTTTCCGTTTTTGAAGTTATTCAATTGAAATTCAATATTAAGGTGTTTCATTGAAAGTCATAAACTAATGTATTCCGGGTAATTCTACTGTTCCTGAGAAATTGATTGTATGGAAATTTTCTCATTTCTGGACATAGAAGTATAAAAATAAGTATATATGTTTACATTACAATTAAAAAGATCTGTGTAGTTAAAATGGTCGAAATTTCCCCTTGAAGGGGTAGAATAGGTGGGGTAAAGTTTGTATGGATTTTTTTTATTTACTTAGAAATATGACAATAAGAAGTTCTCCATTACAATAAAAAAATATCTGTGTAGGTGAAATGGGCAAAATCCCCTCCTTAAGGGCTAAAGATCTATGCAGGTGAAATGTATTAAATTCCCCCTTAAGGGGAAAAAGCAAAGGGGCAGGGGTTTGTATGGATTTTTTATCATTTCTACTGTTCCCAAGGGAACGACATTAACGCGGGCGGAGCCGCGGGCAACAGCTAGTACTTAATAAAATTTTTGTCATATTCATATATTGAATTATTTATAACACCAAATGACTTAATTACGAAAATACTTAACATATTATCATACAAAAATATATTTTTATATAATTATATATATATATATATATATATATATATATATATATATATATATATATATATATATATATATACTTGAACAATGAACCTAAAACTAAAAACCTTAAAAAATATAATATAATAACTAAAAGTCCCTTTAGGCAAGGTTCCGAAGATACTGGCAGCGTTCCCCCTTTGAATAGCTAGACTAATCCTTTGTCCGAGGTAGCTGCCAGCTCTTCGGTCTCCTGTGATGTCGACTAACCTTTTTTTTTTGTAAATATATTCAATGTACAGACACATTATTTTAACTATTTTGATATACAAGGTCCATTTAAATAAAACGCAAATATTTTAAGGGCTGGGTCCCATAGGTCAAAGAAATGCTTTAGTAGCAAATTTTAAGAAATCGACTCGCTAGATTTTTTAAAAAAAATTTCATACAAAGTAATGATTTTTTTTATTAATATCGATAAATCAGCTGTTTTAATCGTCGAGGTCAGAGACCTAGTATCCATAGTAGATAATAGTAAAAAGTTGTTGGCCAAGAAAGTGTTTATTTGTAAACAGGGTGTTCTTTTTCATTTTTTATTTTTATCATTTTTCATTTTATATATTTATGTTCAGTTCCAGATATCTCAAAAACTAGCGTGCCGATTTTTTTTATTTTGCTTCTAAAGCATTTTCTAGCTTATGGGAGTCAGCCTTTAAAATATTCGCGCTTAATTTAAATTGACCTTATATGTAATTGATTAAACAGCTGGACACATATTTTACACACCAATATTGGCTAAATGCATGAGACACTCTTATTAAATCAAACACCATCTTTTTGAGTAGGTACATTTACCGCAAATAAGTATCATTTCATTTAATTTCAAGTATTTATTATTATTATTATTAATAGGATTACGTCATACACCTCAAAAATGGACTCAAGTGGAAGTACCCCGAAGGACCCTGCGACAAGGGGGCGAGAGGCTGGCAAGACCCATGGTAAGTGAACGTATTCCCGGGTGTTCCCGGGTGCATCCTTGGCTCCAACCGTTTTTGGGTTTTTGATAATACTAGACTACACCTTTTTCTTACTCCATCTGTAAAGATGGACCAAAATGCTATTATGACGTGATAATGTCGAAAAAAAATAACGGGTTGCACTTCGGGAGTGCCGGCAGAAGTGAAAACTCCGCGCGGTAGAAAGAGAGGGGGATCCCCTTCCTCTCCTACGCCGCGCGTCATTTGTCCGTCTTACGAACTTTCGATCACGTGACGTGTCCTGACGCGAGTTTATCATTTTTAGGGTTCCGTAGTCCACAAGGAACCCTTATAGTTTCGTCATGTCCGTCCGTCCGGGCTCGTACTCTGCCGCTACTGCACCGATTGTCGCGAAAATTGGTGGAGAGAGTGATATTGAAGTTCCAAAAGTTGGTTTTTAAAATTATAAAAAAAATAAAAATTATAGAGGACATCAATGTCTACAAAAAAGTCCGCGACACCATATCTATACATATAATAAAACTATAGAAGGTCTCATTTCTGTACATTGAATATAATCTAAAAAAAAAATACAACGTGGGGTCTTCATATAAGTAACAGAAGCCAAAAAAATGATATTTGAAATTTTTGTCTGTCTGTCTGTCTGTCTGTTGTTCGCCTTTCACGCAAAAACTAATGGACGGATTTTGATGAAACTTTTTTTATTATATAGCATTAGTCCTCCGCAACATATAGGCTATAATATATTTCGAAGTTCTGAATGCTTAATGTGGAACCATAGGAGCCCGTCTAATCTTTAATAGATATTTATATACAGTCTTAGGAAAAGTTGGTCAACATGATGAGTACTAATTGTTGACATAAAAAAACGAAGGTCCGGAATACATCATGTGGAACCCTAGCACCCCAGCTAAACCTTGAGAGATATAAAAATAACACCTTGGCAAAAGTTGTTCAGCGTGATAAGCATTTACTGATGACGTAAGAAAATTTAAGGTCTAGAACACATGATGTGAATCCCCAAGACTTCAAAGGAAACTAGAAAGACTGGTTTATGCGGCCGCTTTTTTACTTATATACCGCTACCACACTTTTTACTCTGAAAAGATTATTATATATTGACTAGCTCCGTGGCGCAGCGGTCAAAACGCCAGCCTGCGACACGGAGTGACCGGGTTCGATCCCCGGCCAGGTCAAGATGGAAAATGATCTTTTTCAGATTGGCCTGGGTCTTGGATGTGTATCTATATATGTAGTTGTTATAAAATATAGTATCGTTGAGTTAGTATCCCATAACACAAGTCTCGAACTTACTTTGGGGCTAGCTCAATCTGTGTGATTTGTCCGTATATATTTATTTATTATTATTTATCTATCTTTATTATGTGGCATTGCTGGAGAAAATTAATATATATATTAGTATATACATACATAGTATCACGTGTTTTTCCCTTGCGGGGTAGACAGAGCCTGGGTCTTTAAGACCAAAAAGTCACGTTTAGCATAGGAATCAAAATAGTGATGGGTTGCTAGCCGCATCGCCTACAAATATAATTCATCAGATTTGTCCATTCCCTCGATCGGCTTTTACGATCTGCATGGGAAGAGAAGCAGCTGGTACATTCTACGGTTTTTTCTTTCTTTCCAAACCAGCATGGAACTAATATTAGTATATGTACTTCACTAGCATCATTGTTTTTTGGAAATTACGTGGAAATATTTGCTTGACCTTTATATGGTATGTCATCTGGCCGGACGTTTTGTCGTTTACGTAACGTTTGAGAAGGCTACCCTACCCGGTTAAGCAGGGGAGCAGTCAACAAATACTATACTCTTTAACAATTCTTGATCCAAGCATTATTAGACAAGAATTATAATGCGTAGGCGAAAGAAAACAAGTCTTTCTCGGTATTAGAGAGACTTTAAACGGATGAGGCAAGTTAGATCTCAAGAAACTGATGAAGAACATGAGGTACGTTGAGCTGAGAGGCGAGAACATTATGCTGAATTTTTGTCTTCGGAAATAGCTATGCAAAGGGAAGAAAGATTAGCTGCTGATCGACACCGAATCGTTGGTTTATTCGCCTCGGAAACAGTTAATCAGCATCGTCTTCACTCTCTCAGCCGACCGTGAGCGTCATGTTGTATCTCACGAGTCATTTACTCTGCGTGCTGCGTCTCACAGCCAAACGTCATCATGTTATATCTCACGAGTCTGAGACATTTAATCAGCGGGAAAAACGTCTCACAGCCGACCGTGAAGGTCACGCTGTATGTCGCGAGTCCGAGACCTTAACTAAGCGTTGACGAAAACCAAGAAGATAAAGAAATAAATAACATTATGATGCAGCGTGTTGAAGAATCATAAATTGAGTCACTGCCATTAACAGTGTTGATTGTCGATCAATAAGAAACTACAACAACGTATCCCGTTAAGTTTTTGAATTATTTGCCCGCACCTGGTCTTCCGGCATATATTATCAAATGAAAAGTCAGCGTGCCTATAGTTTTACTAAGAAATTTTTATCCACCAAAATTGTGTAACGGCACACGTTTAAAAGGTACATCGCTTCAAGGAATGTGAAAGAGGCACAAATAATTATCAGGATTTGCTGCTGGAGAGCGTGTTTTCATTTCACGAATATCGCTTTTCGCAAATAACTATCCGTTTCGGTTTAAACGTGAGCAATTCTCAATAAGTGTAAGTTTTTGCATGACTATAAATAGAGCTCATGGACAGACTATGAGTCGGTTAGTGTGGATCTGCGTGTATCTATATACGAGTATGTATTTGTTATAAAATATAGTATCGTTGAGTTAGTATCCCATAACACAAGTCTTGAACTTACTTTGGGGCTAGCTCAATCTGTGTGATTTGTCCGTATATATTTATATTATATTTTATATTTATCTTTGTCACGCGTAAGCAGTGAGTCATTACTGATGCACATGACATGTAGGTAATATTATTTATGAAGAAATTTTGTAAATATATTCATATAGCTACGTACATATATGTTTGATGTTGTGTAGTTATACAGTATAAAAAACAGTCTAAACACGAAATGCGCGGACGAAGTCGCGGGCACAGCTAGTGTTTAACTATTACAGTTATTTATATGTGAATTACGGGTTACTCACGTACGAAGTCAGCTACAGGCCGACATGTTTCAACCTCATCCGGAGGTCTTCCTCAGGGCGAATGTGAACCGAGACGCGCGCACGGAGTCGTCCCGATTCGCATTCAGTGCGAATCGGGACGACTCCGTGCCTCCGCCCTGAGGAAGACCTCCGGATGAGGTTGAAACATGTCGGCCTGTAGCTGACTTCGTACGTGAGTAACCCGTAATTCACATATAAATAATATTACAGTTATGTCAATAATAGCAACGCCGGTACAAACTAAGCCACATTATTCGTACCTTGGTATGAATCCTTATCAAAATAAATTACTTTGAATTCAAGGCTATATCAGTACCTGTAAATCATTTTTTGAATTATTCAAATCCACCATATGGTATGTCCACCATTCAAAAGTTATCATGAGTGTAATGATTAAAAAACCAATCAAAATTATCTCTTTGAAAACTATGATACCGCAGTTTCTTGAATTGAAATTCAAGAAACTGCGGTATCATAGTTCTCAAACAGTTGATTTTGATTGTTTTTTTAGTCAAAAGCAGACTTGGTCAAGTGTTCTAAGTATGGACCTGAAACTAGCAGCTGGGTCTCGCACCCGGGACAAAAATAATAAAGGGGGGCAATAAAAAACCTATAGACCACCGCTTCCAATCACAAATAGAATAACATTTTCGATTAACCAAAAACGATTAATCAAAATTATTATTAGTAATTTTTAAATTTTACTGTGTTAAGCTATCTTCTTCACTCAATCATGAAATTAAAATAATAAATCGCCAACCCGGACATTATGATTCTTTTATGGGCCTTTCAAACGTGATTTTTAGGGTTCCGTACCCAAAGGGTAAAAATGCGACCCTATTAATATCACTTCGCCTGACCGTCTGTCTGTCTGTCCGTCTGTCACCAGGCTGTATCTCATGAACCATGATAGTGAGACAGTTAAAATGTTCACAGATGATGTATACAATGTGATTTTGAACCCCCTAGCTATATTGAAATCTGGGAATCAGAATCCCTAATGGAACACAGAATTGCAAGAAAAAAAGGTAAAAAACGAAAAAATAAATTAAACCTTTCATAGAAATTGGTCCAGCTGATCGGCGACTTTGTATGGGAAACCTAATTTACTTTTTCGATTTTTACCTTTTTTTCTAGCAATTCTGTGTTCCATTAGGGATTCTGATACCCAGATTTCAATATAGCTAGGGGGTTCAAAATCACGCTGTATCTGTTGCCGCTATAACAACAAATACTAAAAAATAGAATAAAATAAATATTTAAGGGGGCTCCCATACAGCAAACGTGATTTTTTTGCTTGCTTTGCTCGATATTGATAACACAAACAGGTAGACGCTTGAAATATTCACAGAATATTTAATTATATACTCACTTTAAAAATAAATAGTTAAATAAAATTAATATTAAAATCCCATACAACAGACATGATTTTTTGCCGTTTTTATAGATAACGGTACGGAACCCTTGACACTTGCCAAATCATACTACAGCATGAATGCTGGCAAAAGCGGACCCCGGGCTCCCAACAAACCACAGCTGAGAATGCAATCAGGAAAAAGTTTAGATGAATTGAAGGATAATTCAAATTAATAAATTTACTTTCAACATTGTTTATTTAATAAGCCAAAGACAAACTTTAAAAAAAATTTGATTGTAATGCTATATAAAAACAATTTAATTTAATATTTCTTGCTCAATTCCAGACTCTGGTGCAAGTAGCAGCGAAGAAGACGACCAGCAAGCCAAGAACTACCAATTGTTTGTTGCCATACGTAAGAAAAATCTAGAAAAAATAATTATTCAAGAAATCGAGCATCTACTAAATAGTGGCGCTGATATAAACGCATTTAATAATAGACACAAAACGATATTAGATATAGCTTGTAACAAAAAGTATGAATGTCTGGAAAAATATCTGATTGGACGTGGTGGTAAAACGGCGTTTGACATAGATCATGTTGATGATGTTCATCAAAACAATGAAGTAAATTGCACGAATAACGAAACCGATATACTGGAGATGGTAAATGCTGAATCAAAACTACAAGAAGACAGCAAAATGTTAATACGTTGTAGGATTGATGATAAGCGAGAGGTATTAGACGCACTTTTAATAAAAGGTTCAAACAATCTTACGAAGGATAAACTGGAGAAAATAAATGCTAAATTGAAATCTGAATTTCAGATTCAGGAAGTGATAGAAGCATTAATACGCTGTGAGATCGATGTGAACTATCAAGATTCGAGATCCAAAGAATCTGCAATAGATATAGCTTGGTGCGAAGAATACTACGATGCTATGCTGATGTTACTTAAGGCTGATTCAAAATTTCCTATAGATTTTTACCGTGACTTAAATATGTTTTACGATGATCCTAGTTTTCCAAAGAAATTAAAAGACTTTGTAAGAGAACGACAAGCATTGCATGAGTGGATTCGAAACGATGAGTTAGACAAAGTAAAAAAAATTGTTGCTGTTCATAGGTTGTCAAATTTTTTTAATATTGAGAATAAATCCGCATTGGAAATTGCTGCAGAGTTTGCAAATGTTGAGACTTTAGCATCTGTGATAGGTATTATATTACCTTCAAAGGAAATAACTATTTCAGAAGAACAAAGTGAATTATTACAACAATTTAACGCAGAAGGTAATACACTTTTGTCAGTTGCTGCTAAATGTGGTAAAGGAGATAATGTGAATTTTCTTATGAGGTGTGGCATACATATAAATCACCCTAACATAAACAAACAAAGTGCTGTAGATTTAGCTTGGCTCAACAAGCACTATGATGTTGTACATATACTATTAAAAGCTGATTCAAATTTTCCGATTGCTTTTAATCTTGATGATTTAAATGAAGCAAACGCGGAAGAATTAAGACAGTTTGTTGAAGGGCGGAATAAATTACATGCGTTGATTAAAGAAAACCGATTAATTAAAATAAAAGAATTTGTTGCACACGACACATCGACACTGTATTTGAATAGTAAAAATCAATCAGCGCTCGTCACAGCTCTTATATACAGAAGATTTGAAACTTATGCGTTTTTTAAATCAATAGGACTCACTTTTAAAAACGAAGATGAAGAAGAATACATAAAAAACCTCAAAGAAGGTCAAAAAGAAGTTTTGAAAACAGCAATGATACGTGAATTCCCTCAAATCGATAAAGGCCATATTCTCTATCTAATGTCCAAGTCGAGATCCAAAAAGCCTGTAGAAAATTTTAATAAAAGAATCGAAGACCTGTACAGATATTTGGATGATATCCCTGAAATCTCGATATTAATGCAAGTGTTGCAATATATAGAATATATGGATTTGATTTTCGATTTCGACGATAAAAATATCCTAGATATTAATCCTACCACTACGAAGTTAACTAGAGGCATCACCGATTACAAAGAAGGTAGAATTTATGTTGCAGCTGGAAGAGACGAAAAAGAGGTGGCAGGTACTTTAGCTCACGAATTAGCTCATCTTACTTTCTATTTTCTGTATGAAAACGACTGTAACCCTTATGAGAAAGACGAAGAGTCCCAACGTCGTTTCAAAGAAATAATTGAGACAATTAAAGAAACATTGAATGAAACTAAAGCCCAGTTGGATGTTGAGAGTAGTTATGAAGAGACCCCAGAAATAATTTTAGCTTTAGTATTTAGATATATAGAAGTTGAGCGTCCCTCTGAGCTAATCGTTAGGGTACCACATATACTTGCCCAGTTCTCGGCTGCAGGGAGAAATCTGTTGATGACACGTAAAGAGTTTAAGTTACTTTTAGATTACTACAACGATCAAAACGAGGGCGGATTGATGTATCGGTGTACGTTAATGATCGAAAACAACTTCTTAATCAAGCCGAGGAAATGTATACAGTTTTTCAATGAAACTGCGGGAAACATTGACGAAATTATAAAGTATGGGATACATTTTGATAAACATTGTATTGATCTCGATAATTTTTTAAAGAATGAAAGCCAAATTTTTGTTTTAGAAACTGTAAGCACTTTATTAAGCACGTTAAATGTTTATGATAGTTTAATAATGAGAAATAAGAATCACTCATTGAAGAATAGCATTTTATTAGAATTTAACTCTTATATAGAAAAGGAAGACGAAATCTTGAAATTGCTTTATTCTCCAGCGGGTAAAGTTTTATGCATAAGATATTCCTGTGAGTCAAGTACACATGATCTATCAACAGCCATTAATAACATCAAAAGGCTCTTAAAAGAGAAACCAGATAAAAAAATCATATTTGTTGTACAAAACACTGTAACAGAAATATTGTATAAATTGAAAAGCATGTTTGACAAATGTGAAAAATCAGTACAACATGAGTTCACTTTAAGTGATTTGACAATAGAATCACAACAAAAGCTATTGGAGCGAGAGATAACATTTCAGGGAAAAAGTATGAGTTTGAATAAACTGGTTGATGTTTTGGACAATAAGGCAAAAACTGTAATTGATACAAATATCTTAGGAAAATTAATAAAGGGTCAAAGAATAGAGATTGGACGTAGACCACCAGACGCGAGTGATTTGGAAGGGGCTTATTCAGAATTGTTTCAAGAAATTGACATCGATACTTTTGTTGATAAATTATTAGGACAAAATTCAAGGGAAGTTTACATTATCAGTGGAATATCTGGCTCAAACAAACAGGACATGTTAGTCAACTGTCTCCGTAATAAAAAAAAAGATATTAATAACATACCAAAAGTCAATGCTCTAAAAAGTCACATAGAAGTATTGGACGTACAAGGAGTTAATAGAAATAACACTAAAAGTATAAAAGTCACTGGTAATCAATTTGAGGCGGAGCATTTCAAGCAAATGTGTCACAATAACTCTGCACTGAAGATCTATTGGATTCATTGGAGAAACGAGATAGATGACTCTCAATTCATATTGCAACGAATCTACAATCCTGACTTTTATGTAACTGGCAAAAGAATTAGTAACGAAGTTGTGATCGAAAAGAGCGTCGTCAGAAAATTAATTTGTTCTAAACTCTCTGAGAGGTTCATCATAACCAGGATTCAGAACAGTGATATCCAGAGATGGTTTCAACTCAAGCCTGAGCAAGAAATGCAATTAAAAGACAATATGCAGAGTAATAAGATTACTTTTGTAAATTTACAAGAGGACGCTGAAGATTATTTTGCTAAATGTGTTGAAGCAAATCAAACGGTTCATTTGTTAAAGTTTAAAGACGATCATCTTATTTGGTATAAAACTTTTGGCTCATTGAATACTTTATCTAGATACAGAGCAAAAGAGTATAAAAATATAGAACCTTTAATAAAAGAAAATGATGCTATCAAAATGATTAAAGACAATAAAGTGTCGATCATCGCTGGTGATCCAGGAACGGGGAAAAGTACCATTATAACACGGCTGTATAATGGAAGCTATTCTTCGAAATCTGGCCAAGAAGAGTCATTAATGCATTCTCATTGGGTTATTAAAGTAAATCTTAAAGATCATGTTGCAACTATAAAGAATATGGCGCTGCATAGCAACGAACTAAGCGAAGTAACAGAGTTTTTATTGCAGGCCGACAAAAACCTAAGCCATGATACGAGTCAAACTCTGGCTCAGGGATTAATAGATATGAGCTTGAAAAAAAAGAATTTTGTGAAGCCTTTATTAATCATATTCGATGGTTTTGATGAAGTGTTAGATAAAACAAACAGAAATAATATAATCAAACTGTTGAAATTTTTAAAACAAAAGACTTATGCAAAATTTTGTATCACTACTCGGCTTCACTATGTAGAAGATTTAGAAGACGCTCTGTCAACATTTGCTATGAAGCTGGAGCCCATGGATAGTTCTACAATACATACATTTATTGCAAAGTCTTTGAGCAACCGTCTAAGCCTAAGACTAAGTCAGGATAAATTTACGCAGTTCTTTGATAATGATGGGGAGCGAATGTTGGAATACTCTGATGCTTTTATAAGTAAGATGCAAGAAGTGTTCAAAAATGACAGAGGAAAGTTTATTGGCATTCCGTTACAGCTTTATTTATTGTTGGAGAACTCCGTTGTCAGTTTTTTGGAATGGATGAACGACAGCTCGATATATCCAGACTTTAGTTACTTGGGTAACGATATATGGGAAGTATACGAAAATTTTGTTGGTAAAAAGTACGATTATTTTAGAAAAACAAAAATACAAGAGAAAGAAGAAATGCTACTTTCAAGAGCTGTAAAACAATATGTTGATAATTTTCATATCGATCTTGCTATATCTTTTATTAATTCTGAGCTGAAATTGAAAGAATCTTCTGAAGACATTCAAGATATTTTGTCAGTGGGTATTGTTAGATCCGAAGATATTCTTAGTTTTATTCATCCAACGTTCGCAGAATATTTTGCTGCTAAAGCCTTCGTATATTGGATAAGGGAATGGAAAGAAGGAATGTTTAAAAACTTTTCAAAGCAGGAATACTTCTTAACAAAGATTTTGTGTGCGCCACCTTATCAAGTTGTCCGAGCATTTTTAAATGCAAAACTCTTAAAAGAGAAATTTATGGTTGAATTGAAAAGTGAATATTATAATAAGTATATTATTCCTGTAGCATTAAAGGAAAATCACATAGAAATCGCAAAGTTTATATTTGATAATTTTCCCGCTGTGGATGTTAACGAAGATCATTATGGCTTAAGATTGTTAAACATAGCTGTGAAAGAGCGACATTTGGAAATAGTGAAATTGCTTATAGATAAGGGCGCAAATGTTAATGCCCTCACCAAAAGCGGTGAAACAGCGTTAATCATCGCGTCTATGTTTGGATATACAGACATAGTTAAATTGCTTATAGATAATGGTGCGGACGTTAATGTCGTCTATGAGCGTGGCAAAACAGCGCTCATCGAAGCTGCTTCGAATGGATATTTGGGCATAGCAAAAATGCTTCTAGATAATGGTGCAGACGTTAATGTCATCACTAAGAGCGGCCAAAATGCGTTAATCAAAGCTGCTATGAATGGATGTTTTGATTTGGTGAAATTGCTTATAGATAAAGATGCAGACGTTAATGTCGTTGATAAGTGGGGCGGGACAGCGTTACATCTCTCTACTAAGTCTGGATGTTTCGAAACAGTGAAATTGCTCATAGATAAAGGTGCAAACGTTAATGTCATTAATATGTGGGGCAGGACAGCATTATACTTCTCTGCTAAGTCTGGATATTTAGAAATAGTGAAAGTGCTTACAGAAAAAGGCGCAAACGTTAATGCTGTTGATATGTGGGGCCGGACAGCGTTACACTTGTCTACTAAATCTGGATATTTAGAAATAGTGAAATTTCTCATTGATAAAGGTGCAGACATTAATGCTGTTGATATTTGGGGCCAGACAGCGTTATATTTATCGACTATGTCTGGATATTCAGATATAGTGAAATTGCTTATAGAAAAAGGTGCGAACGTTAATACCGTCATTAAAATAGACGAGACAGTGGTTATCAAATCTGCTGCGTGTGGATGTTTAGGAATAGTGAAATTGCCCATAGATAAAGATGCAAATAAAAATATTACAAACAATGATAGCACATCAACTCTGCTTCCAGCTGCTGAATATGATTTAAAAAAACTTACACCGCCGATTGATAATGGAGCGGATTTGATAGAACGAGGACATTTGGAAATAGCAAAATTTATTATAGATAAAAGTGCAGACGTTAATATTGTTGATAAGTGGAGCTGTACCGCGTTATACACAGGTTGTAGCTTTGGATATATAGAAATAGCAAAATTGCTCATAGATAAACGTGTAAATGTTAACATTTCAACCACCGGTCGCAATCCAGCTCTATATGCAATTGCTATTTTTGGTCACCTAGAAATAGAAATAACGCGGATGGATGAAGATGCAGATTTAAATGTTAAATTTGAGAATAGGTATTATACAGCTTTACATGAAGCTGTAAAACGAGGACATTTAGAAATAGCAAAATGGCTTATAGATAAAGGTGCAGACGTTAATGCCATTGACAAGTGGGGCCGGACAGCGCTATACTTAGCTTGTAGTTTTGGATATTCAAAAATAGTTCAATTGCTCATAGATGAAGGTGCAAATGTTAATATTGTAGCCAAGGATGGCAAAACAGCTCTGATTGCAGCTACTGAATTTGGGTCCCAGGACATAGTAACACTGCTAAAGGTTAAAGCCCCTTCTTGAATGTAACGTTCAACAACAGTTTTGAACTATTATGCAGTGTCTGACTTTATAAGTAACAAATTAGAATCGTAATGTTTATATATTATTATTATATTACTTTTTAAAATAGTTATTTTAAATGCTTACTTGAATTGACAATTGATTAATCCAGATTATAATACATGTGTGATATTAATATTTGTAAGTCTTTAAAGACAGAGCATAGTGATACTTTGAATGTTATCACCATCTGACTGTTTTTGTAACTGTTACCTATACTTACAAATAAAATATTCTCATTCTTATTCTTAAAAGAGAGCGGCAGCAACAGACGATGACATAACAAAATTGCAAAAAGGTAGACGTTAATACCGTAGACAACTGTAGCAAGGCAGCGTATAAGATTGCTGTTACTGTATGTATGTGTGGCTATTGAAAATAATAAAATGTCTAATAGATAAGGGTGCAATCATTAATACTGTAGCCAATGATGGCATAACAGCTCTGTATGCAGCTGCTGAATGTGGACATCTGGCGATAGTCAAACTGCTGGTAGACAAACGCGCAAGTGTTGTTGCTGCAAATTATAAATGCCATCTGGCCTTCCAGCATTGGCATTGTTGCGCAAAGCCGTCTGGCTTTGCTCGACACTGCCAAAGCTGGGCAAATGGAGATATTTCAATGGTTGGCGGACGTTGACGCTGTTGACCATTGGGGCCAGATTGCACACCCGGCTGCCGAACCGATAAATTCTGAATTGGTGCTGCCTTTAGAAATTTGCTAGATTGAATGTTTGCTAGAAAATGCCGCAAGTATTCTTCCTCTTAGGTCATCATCATCATTTCGAGTAGGTGTCACGGTCAATCGACCATGCACACCCTGGTGTCAGAGTTCTTCGGAACCGCCTCTCGGCCTCTGACGTGGTTCCTTTAACGACTACCAGATGGCAGCCGGGACCACCGGCTTAACGTGCCTTCCGAAGCACGGAATCATCTTTATTATCAGACAATCAGGTGATTCAAGCCTGCAATGTCCTAACCAGACTGGAAACAACTAAACAAAGTATGCTTCCGGTCGGAATCGAACCCACGACCCCCGGGTCAACAGGCAAATGCCTTAACCACTGGACCACGAAGGCTGTTTATTTATTTATTTATTTATTAGCGTACTAAACAGATTACATTCATGTTTATACATAATATATAAAGATTATAAATTGGTTTAGATCTAGAAAGTAATCCTAACATAAGTATGCCTAAAAGCTAAGCAATGTAAATTAATAACTAAATATGTATCGCTAGAGTAAATTATTAATTATTTTAAATTAACAGAAAACCTCATTAAAACACCAAAAAGAAAAGAGAAAAAAAGGAAATAAAACATTATTATAACTATTGCAATTCTGTTATCGGAGGTTGAGATTAGACTTAATTTGCCGCCGGAACTTATAAAGTGTATGGTGATAAATGTCAATGTCCCTATCGGACAAAAGGACTTCATTATATTGGCGACACATTCTAACAATTGGGTTATAAAAAGATATATTATTAGAGTAAACTTTGAGGGTAAATGCATTAAAATTAGGATTCCGCGACCTAAAACGTGTGTTGAAGTTAAGCAATGAAAGTAGCTCAGGAGAATCAATAAGGCCATGGACGAATTTGTATAGTAATACAAGATTTAAGAATTCGCGACGCCTGTTTAGGGGGGACATATTAAAGAATGAAAGGCGTTCCTCATAAGATGGTAATTTGCGACCCATACCTCTTCTGTAGCTTAGGATTTTCAAGCAACGCTTCTGAATTCCTTCAATGCGATCAATGTGAACTACGTAAAAGGGAGACCAAATTGTAGAGTTATATTCAAGGATACTTCTAACTAGTGAATAGTAAAGATGAATTAAGCTGTTAGTCTTTTTGAAATCTTTAGTGATTCTACAGATAAATCCTAGTAATCCCGAACAACGTCCGATGATATAGTCGTAGTGATCGCGAAAGGAAAGCTTGCTATCAAACAAAACACCAAGATCCTTTGCAACAAACTTACGAGTTATAATTTCACCTTCTATAGAGTAGCTTGACAGAATACAGTTAAGTTTTTTGTGAATGTTATAACAAAACATTTATCAATATTTAAATACATGTAGTTCTTATGACACCAGTCAGCTAGCACATCCAAATCATTTTGAAGCTTCAAAGTATTAGACACATCTTCAACTACAGTAAAAATTTTAAGATCGTCTGCGTAAAGCAGACAAGGGCAATTGAGTTTCTCGATTAGATCATTGATAAATACAATGAAGAGAGTGACCAGATGTGACCGTGACAGGTGTAGAAAGATAGCCTCTAACTGCAACTAGCTGACTTCTAAGGCTTAAATATGACTGGACCCATCGCAAAAGGCTTCCATGGATGCCATAGCCCGCTAATTTTTTACACAGAACTCTATGGTTTACCTTATCAAATGCCTTTGAAAAGTCGGTGTAAACAGAATCAATTTGTAATCTTTTAGCAAAGGCATTACAAAGGTAATTCTTGTATTCAAGCAAGTTAGAAGTAGTAGATTTATGTGCCATAAAACCATGCTGTTGTGGATGTAGATATGGTTTAATATGAGTGTAAAGATAATCATACACGATGCTTCCAAGGATCTTTGCAAAGCAAGACAGAATACTTATTGGTCTGTAATTATGACACATTGTTTTATCACCACTTTTAAAGATTGGAATAACGTGGGCAATTTTCCATAATGTTGGAAAATGTCCCATTGCCAAAGATTTATTAAACAAAATGTATAAAGGCTCACACAGCTCTTTTGCGCAGGTTTGAATAAAGACAGCTGGGATATTATCAGGCCCCGGGCCTTTATTCGAGTCTAAAGATTTTAATTTATTAAGAATTACCTCCCGACTAACATGTATAGAAGCCAGTGTCTCACAGTTTCTCTCTTCGAAGCCAAAACCATCACCTTGGGAGTCGTTCTCGAATACCGAGCTAAAGTACTCGGAAAACAGCTCACATATTTGAGCAGGGTCAGATGAAGAGTTACCGTTATAACTCATACTAGAAGGAATAGAATTGTCGCCCTTTTTACTATTGACAAATTTCCAGAATGCCTTGATATTGTCATTTTCGACTGAGTCCTCAACTGATGAAACAAATTTTTGGTAACATGATTTTATCAGCTGCTTACTTAAGGTCCTATAGTGCGAAAACTCGTCGTAATCTCGACAGTTACCGAACTTTTTAAAGAGTTTATGAAATTTAGCCTTCATTTTAAGACACCGTTTCAAAGCTGCGCTAAACCATATCGGGTATTCAGAATCGTTATTTTTGGACAACGGTGTATATTTACTGATGATGTTGTTCACAATTTCATAAAATTTACTCAAATTTAACTCAATATCTGAAGCGGACAAGAGGGAATGCCAATCGACAGATGACAGCTCAGCCTTGACACCATCATAGTTACATTTAAAAAAATTAAACCGTTTGCTAGGATGTGGCTTCAAGAATTTGGAAGTGATACCAATATTGCAGTCAATTTCCAGAACTAGAGACGGATGATGGGTATCCAGCCTGCTTAGTGGATCAGCTCTATATACAATAATATCTAACGTTGATAAAACCAAGTCGAGAAAACGATTATTAGCATTTGGTATGTTATTAAATTGTTTAAGTTGGCAAACGGACATAGAGTCAAGCAATAGTAAAGGTTTCCAGTTTTGAGATTGATTACTAATCATGTGTAATGAGCCAGTACTCTTAGTCCATGACAATTCAGGTATATTAAAATCGCCAATACAAATTCCTCACGCTCACCAGAGTTTAAGATTATTCTACACATATTATCATAGAAGGACTGCTGAAGCTGATGAGGTAAGTCCGGAGGCAAATAGCACAGGCAAATATTTAATCTTTTATCAGTACGATTCTGAGGCAAAACGGATACCCATAAATCTTCAATATCGCTGTCCCACGAAAACTGACGAAAAACGTTGATGTTCTTCTTTAACGCAATGACAATTCCCCCACCTTCAATTTTACTCGAACAAGTACTAGAGCGATCCCGCCTGTAAACATTGTATCTGGAATCAAATAACTCCGCGTCTCGCACACTACTGTTTAAGTTAGTTTCCGTGAGACAGATGATATCATAGTTACTGGTTAACACGCTCAGACATATATCATTTAACTTTGAACGAACTCTATTAACGTTTTGATAATAAACCAACATTAAAAAAGTAAACAAGGATGTATAATGACAGGATCAAAACATAGACATAAGAGAAATTAAAAAAAAAAACAATATTACAGTAAGTTATCTAGTACCTCCAATTTTTTTATGTAAATGCCACTAGTATTGTCATTTTTCCGCAAATACACTCTTCCGTATTTTGTCCAAACATATTTATAATTATTGTCCTTGGCAAAACGTCGAGCAGCGGCAAACAGTTGCTTGCAATCAGGGGACAAATGTTCGACGACAAATATACGTTGACTGTCACAAGTGATACCCAGGTGACGCGAACTAAGTGTATCCTTGGGGTTTGCTTTATTATACCTGCGCGCAGCGGAGAGCAACGAATCTTTCAATCTGGGAGAAGACAGGGTAACCAAAATGTTTCTAGGGCGCTTAGAGTTGGTGTCCATTTTAGCTACTCGCCGACATGCCTGAATGTTATTTTCTTCTATGGGGAAATTAATGACAGCACAAAGTTTCTTGAAAAGTGATGTAAAATTTTCGTTACGACTCTCAGGGACTGCCTGAATTTCAACGTTGTAGCTGCGAGCTGTCATGTCAATAGATGATAGGCGACTGGTTAGGCGATTCAGGTCGACGTGCAAGCGTTCGCAGTCTGCCTCCAAAGTCTTGATTGAAGCATCCTTTTCCGCTAACCGTGACTTAAGACAATCTTGTTCTGAACTAAAAAAGTCAGTGGCCGCGTTCAAATCGTTTTTGATGAACTGTTGTCCTGCACGTCGAACGACATATTCATGGAGCTATCATCAATAGGAACCTGATGTTTCCTTACAGGAGTGTTATTATTATTTTTCCGCCGATGAGATACGTTGCTGCATGATGGACACATCCATGACTTTTTGTATGAGGCTGAAAGAGCCAAAAATTGGTCATCTCTTATATTTAGACATTTATGATGGTAACTACCACCACAATCTTTGCATCGAAGGAAACTATCGGTAGCAATTGCAGATAAACAGCCATTGCAATTAACCATTTTGCTGTTGTGAAAAGTGCAGATGACTTGGGGTAAGGATATTTAGCGCCCTCTAATAATATTTGGTGCAATTAATACGCCATGAGTTTCAAAGCTCACCAAAGCACTGCCGCAGCAGGATAGCGGAACGTGCTCAATGTTAAAAGTAGCTCGGTAAATAAAGTAATAATTAAAGTCGTAGCATACAGATGGCGCTAGTAAATCGTACTTTCACAAACGCATAGGCGTTGTAGGATATCGATGTAATCAAGAGTTGTTTGACAGTGAGTAGGAAGTTGCGGCAAAAGCTCATAGGTGGCACCACAAGTCGTGCTTTCGTATAAAGTCAGTGACAAAGCAAAATTTGATGAATTAGAGTATATGTGAAAACTCAGCAAATAAGATCACAAACACTATGAAGCCTATGAAATGGGGTAAATAGGTCCAGTCCACAAAGAAAATAACAACAATTTCACCAGACAGTCTGTGAACTGCACAGTCAGCAATATAATACTGGTAACTACTAACCAACTCACAATTTTATATTATTGAGCGAATCGTCACTTTGTCCACAATAACTCACAGTTCAGATAACACTTTTAACAGTTCTGCACTACGTAACTTAAACAAATAGTATTTTATTTTCAATAATAAACAAGGAGCTCTGCTGTACTATTGTCTGGCTGTCAATGTCTTAGGTAATAATTAACAAACAGTTTTGTTTATAGTTGTGATGTTGCATCAAAACTATCGGCAATGAGGCCGAGAGGCGGTTCCGAAGAACTCTGACACAGGGTGTGCATGGTCGATTGACCGTGACACCTACTCGAAATGATGATGATCGGCAATGATGGACCACGACGAAATGGGCCTTGAACAAGAAGAAAAAAATCTTGTAGACAACGAATTTTAAAAACTATTTTCGCCACAACGTGCGTCGCTTAGGCGTCATTCGCCACTAAGTACGGGACCCTGAACAATCCTATATTGAACAGACAGAAACTATTAAAAATAGTAGTTAATCATCTATTCGTCGTTTTGGTAACGTAACGTTTACTTAAGTTTGAGTATGCCCGCTTTGATCTAAATGTTTTAGTCCTACAATGAACGTATGTTTTGTAAGTAATAAACGATTAACAAAATTAACCACTGTTTTTTTACCCGACTGAATTACACAGAAGGAGGGTAATGTCTTCCGCGCGTATATAAGTATGTCTGTTCCATTGTCGTCTCCTGTAGCCAACGGCTTGATCAATTTTGAAGTGTGAGGTATCATTAGATTCGTATTCTTCCCCGGAGTGTCATAGGCTATGTAACGTTAGCAAAAAGATTATATGGCGGACGTAAACTGTCAAAAAGAAGTCGGGTTTTTTTATTTTTTAAATAATCCACTTGTTTATTTTACTGTTTTTAGGGTTCCTTTTTTTACTACGGAACCCTTAAACAACGTGTAACAAAATAGGGGTCACAATACTTAAAGGGCATGCCCTTTTCCAGAGTTTCAACTTTCCCAAACAACCAATAATTATGAAAAACAAATTTGAACATTAACGTTGTGCATTTTTAAATATTTTGGAATGGTTAGGGAATAAATTCGCACGAATCAGTATACATATCAGTATAAAAGTATATATTACAGTAGGCATACATTTTCGCCGCGCGGTAGAAAGAGAGAGAGGAATTAATATCCCCCTACTTCCTCTCCGTCTTTCTACGTGGGTAGATGTAAAAGTGTTTACACTATAATATTAACTTTCCGATTTATATTTAATTTAAAATTAATTACTAGTAAATATTTACAACTTTATGGTTGCTAATCTTTACTAATATTATAAATGCGAAAGCCAATTGGTTTGTTTGTTTGTTTGTTACGCTTTCACGCCGTAACTACTGAAACGATTATCATGAAATTTTGCATACAAGTTCTCTGGAGTACGGATAAGGACATAGGCTACCTTTTATCCCGGGAAAAGTACTATTCCCGAGGGATCGACACTGACGCGGGCGGAGCCGCGAGCGAAAGCTAGTTAATTATAAAAAGCACTAGTCTAACCTGTGGTAGTTTCTTTCCTCTCAAATTTCACTTCACTATGGAGACAATACAAAACTCAATAGATTAGCTGGCAAAAGTATTCAACACCAAGATGTCAGAATTTCAAGAGAACTTGCAGAAGGATGGTTCCAATCCTTCCACATTTTTTTTTCAAGTCATTTGCTTCGGTCGCCCTTGATGCACTCCAGCAGCAGGTTACACTACTCGGGCAACAACAAGACACATTTAAAATGCGGAGCCGGCGTAAAATGTTGCTTGCTTTTATCATGTTTATATACTTAATTTAGTAATTTACCTTAAATATTTCTCGTTTTTTTTTTCTTTTTATCTCACTGTCTTTATTTCTGCATCTAACCTATTTTTGTTTTAATATCTCCAGCACACTTTGGTTGCCCGGAAGAGATCGCAGAAGCGATAAGGCCTATTGTGCATAAATTATCAATTTTAATATTATTTGTATTGTTTTTGGTGCAATAAAGAGTTTACTACTAAGGCGCGGAGTTTTCACTTCTGCCTCCACTCCCGGAGAGCAACCCGTTATTTTTTTTTATTATATGTTAATGGCTTGTCTAAAGCCATGGTATAGCAGAGGGCTACATTATTTCTGCAGGTTTACGGCGTGAAGGTGTTTATTTATTCTATTTACAAATATTTATTTTATTCTATTTTTTGGTATTTGTTGTTATACGGAACGGCAACAGAAATACAACATCTGTGAAAATTTCAACTGTCTAACTATCATGGTTCATGAGACACAGCCTGGTGACAGACAGATAGACAGCGGAGCCATATGAATAAGGTCCCGTTTTTACCCTTAAACTGTAATAGTTACAATTAGCTTAACCCTATTTTATATAACTCCCCAAAGTAACCCAACGCGGTATAACCCATAGGTAAAATATTAGATTAATAGGTTATATAGTTTTATTATTTACTAATATGTAAATAATAGTATTAATTACCGTTCGCGAAATACCGTCAATGGGGAAACCGAATTACATTCATTATTTTCCTTAATATATAAATAAAGGCCCTAGAATCCAATTCCACTGAGTCATTATTTTGATTGAACTTGTGGAGTTCACCCGCACTGTGATTCTGAATTTAGAATAATAGTTTTTTTTTATTCAACCGTGAAGTTTTATTTCTTTTTTTTAAAATCAATAGTGAAGTTTATTTTTCATAGACGTCTGTTAATTTAATTAGATCTTTTTGGAGCGAAGATGTTATTTATATTCAGTTTGTTTGTGTTAGAGGCCTTGTGTCTTGGGAGCCCGGCAGGTAAGATTTTTGAGTTTATTTTATACACTAGTGGCCTGCCCCGGCTTCGAATGGATAGCTGCTTCCGTGGTCCTGTGGTTAAGGCGTTTGCCTGTAGTCCCGGGGGTCGTGGGTTCAATTCCCACGGGAAGCATACTTTGTTTAGTTGTTTCCAATTCGGTTAAGACATTGCAGGCTGATAATGAAGATTTTTCCGTGCTTTGGAAGGCACGCTAAGTCCTGGCTGCCATCTGGTAGTCGTTAAAGGAACCACGTCAGAGGCCGAGAGGCGGTTCCGAAGAACTCTGACACCAGGGTGTGCATGGTCGATTGACCGTGACACCTCCTCGAAATGATGACTAAGGATATATTCAAAATGTGTGTGTTACATACACACACACAAATTTGGATGCTGTTTCAAAATGGAAAAATAGGATTGCCTCTTTCTGTTTACCGAATTATGAGAGGATATTATATATATTCGGCGAATATCCTCTCATAATCCATACTAATAATATAAATGCGAAAGTAATCTTTTCACGCTTCAACCATTAAACCAATTTGTATAATATTTGGTATGGAAGTAGTTTGAGGCTTGGGGAATTAAGGCAGCCGGAGACGCGGGCAAAAGCTAGTTATGTATAAGGCTCGCAAGTCTGTGCACCCTATTTAATCAAATAAATTTATATATTACTATTATTTTTAAATGATACATGGAACCTCTCAAAATCAGACAATGAGAGCAAATAAACTTTCATATAAAAAATCGACATTATTCAAACTACTGAACCGATTGTGATGAAATTGAAATGGGACTAACTTGAAAGAATACCCTTTCAAACAAACAAGAATTTTTAAAATCAGTTCATAAATGAGAGAGTTCTGAGGTAACACAAATTTGTGTGCGTTACCCGTGTGCGTTACCCCAGCAAAAAAGTACTGAATATCAAAACGTAATATTGCTAGATAATTAGTAAGTAACGTCGTGTAAATGTAGGTGAAAGTTTTAAATTTGTACGTCCATTAATTTTTGAGATATTAATTAAAATCAGATTCTGCTAGGATGACATTTGAAACGTTACGCCAGCAAAAAATTTTCTCGGTTCCGAATGAAAGTTAATGCAATAATTAGTAGTTGATGTGCTGTAAATATACTTGTATAAATAGAATTTGTACGTCTCCAGACTTTTGCGATATTCGAATTTTTGCTGGGGTAACGTTTGGCCGATTGCTGGATCTCATAATCGGCACGGCGTAGGAGTTTGATTATTTTTATTTACACTGTTATGAATTTGTAGATCATGTCTGCAAAAACAGAATTTCTAAAAATGTTACTATTCAGGGATTAAAAATGAAAATATGAAATCAGGTATTTTAACTCCTGTACTTTAAATATGGGACCTAGAGACTAATTGTTGACGTTAGTTTGTACCTTATGATTGCCTACAATGCCCAGGTAAGTATCAATATAAAATCTTAAGTATTAAATTAGTTATGAGAAAAAGAACCATATCTGGGTCTCAAGGAATTTCGACAGCCGATTTGACCAGTTTTTCTATTAGTTCGGAAGTCGACAGTTATCAAACTATTTGTAAGGGTAAGTTAACTATAAGTTTGCAAAACATCAGCTTAATACACGCAGTAGTTTAAGAAATATAATTAAATATCCAACCGTAGGTGAAATACCATAATAAGCCGACCATTTTCAGGAGTATAGCAAAAAGCGACGCTACAGTATATTTAGTTGTATTACTGAAATTGGTCGTGTATTCATTTATTTTTGCGGTACATTCGTGTACTGAAGTGTTCGCATTTATAAATATAATCTTTATTTCTTCATACGAGAGTGTAGAATACAGTTTGTGTACGTATGCAAACATGAGGATGAGTTTTTAATGCATATATTCTTGGTTAAAAAAGAAAGATGTGCCAGTCATTTTACTACGACGCTGCCCGCGTTTTTCTTTGCAACGATGGAGCTTTACCGCGAACATCTGCGCGCTATGATCTTTTATGATTATAAATTTGGTTTAGCTGAACAACTTAGCCTTCAACGATTTCAAGCAGCGTTAGGGGAGTCTGCTCCATCTCGAGCAACAGTTTTTAGATGGTTCAGTGAATTTAAAAGGAGTAAAACAAACCTCGAAGATGACCCTAGAAGTGGTCGCCCACAAACGGCAGTAACTGCAGAAAATGGGTTGACCACCGAAATGATGGTGCGAGAAGACCCACGAATTACATACTTGGACATCGAGAAGATTCTTGGCGTTACTTCGGGGAGTGTTAGTTTTATTTTACATCAGCATCTAGGTGTGGGGAAGCTTTGTTGTCGTTGGATACCGCGTTTGCTCTCAGACACTGAAAAACAGGCCCGTGTGGATTGGTGCCTCGAAATGCGTCTACGTTTTGAAAATGGATCATCAAGACGTGTTTCGGAAATCGTCACAGGCGAAGAAACGTGGATTTACCAATATGATCCAGAAAATAAGAGACAGTCGTCAGTATGGGTCTTTACAGAAGGAATGTTGCCGACAAAACTGCAAAGACCTCGTAACGTTGGTAAAAAAATGGTGGCCAGTTTTTTTTCTCACAGCGGGCATGTTTCGACAATAATGTTGAAAAATCATAGATCTGTTAACTCGGAATGGTATACAACAGTAGCATTGCCAAAAGTTTTCCAAGCTCTGCAAGAGAGGAGACTAAGGACCGGGCTTCGGGGAATCATGCTGCATCGCGATAACGCTCCGTCATATACGTCCCTCAGAACAAAGGCGTTTCTTGCAGAATCCAGTGTTGAAACCTTGCCCCATCCACCGTACAGTCCTGATTTGGCTCCCTGCGATTTCTTTTTTTTCCCCATAATCAAAGAAAAAATAAAAGGGAAATTTTTTCGTGCGCCGAAGCGGCCGTGGCCGCCTACGAAGTCGCAATTTCGGACCTATCGGATCAAGACTGGCAAAAGTATTTTAATAGTTGGTGTAGGCGAATGGAACTTTGCATAGATAATGAAGGAGAGTATTTCGAAAAGGTGTAAAATAAATATTGTGAATATCTTGTATATTTTTTCTTATCTCAAAACTTATCGAGTTACCCTCGTATCATAAGTACAATATAAAAAATGTGGTCCTAAGCAAACAATAGTTTTGTAGAAGTTAAAAAAAAACTTGAATTTAACGATGTACGCGACTGTACTATTTTACGTGAATACTACTGCTAATTTAGGATGGTTAGCAATATACCAGAACCATATCTAGGTCGCCAGGAATTTCGACAGCCGATTTGACCAGTTTTTCTATTAGTTCGAAAGTCGACAGCTATCAAACTATTTGTAAGAGTAAGTTAACTATTAGTTTACAAAAAATCAGCTCAATACACGCAGTAGTTTAGAAAATATCATTAAATATCCAACTGTAGGTGAAATACCATGATAAACCGACCATTTTTGGGAGTATAGTAAAAGGCGACGTACTGTAGCGTCGCCTTTTACTATACTCCCAAAAATGGTCGGTAATAGAAAAACTGGTCAAATCGGCTGTCGAAATTCCTGGCGACCTAGATATGGTTCTTTTTCCTCATAACTAATTTAATACTTAAGATATCATATTGATACTTACCTAGGCATTGTAGGCAATTATAAGGTACAAACTAATGTCAACAATTAGTTTCTAGGTCCTATATTTAAAGTACAGGAGTTAAAATACCTGATTTCATTTTATTATTTTTAATCCTTCAATGGTAACATTTTTATAAATTCTGTTTTCACAGACATGACCTACAAATTCATAACAGTGTAAGTAAAAAAAAATCAAACTCCCACGTCGTACCGATTTTCAGATCCAGCAATCGACCAAACGTTACCGCAGCAAAAATTTGAATATCGTAAAAGTCTGGAGACGTACAAATTCTATTTATACAAGTACATTTACAGCACATCAACTACTAATTATTGTATTAACTTTCATTCGGATCCGAGAATTTTTTTTGCTGGCGTAACGTTTGAAATGTCAACCTAGCAGAATCTGATTTTAATTAATATCTCAAAAATTAATGGACGTACAAATTTAAAACTTTCAACTACATTTACACGACGTTACTTACTAATCATCTAGCAATATTACGTTTTGATATTCAGTACTTTTTTGCTGGGGTAACGCACACCAAAAATTTAAAAAAAAAACAATGGGTTGGACTTGGGTAGTGCCGGCAGAAGTGAAAACTCCGTGCGATAGAAAGAGAGGGGGAGATATTACTTCCTCTCCTATGCCGCACCGGGGCGGTCTCAGGTCACGTGTCCGTCTTACGATTATTTATTTTTTTATTCCTTTTTTTGAAGTCGGTTAAACATACATACATACATACATAGTGTCACGTCTTTTTCCCTTACGGGATAGACAGAGCCCAGGTCCATAAGACTCAAAGGCCACGCTTAGCATTTTGATGGGCATATAGGTGGATAGAGCAATCAAAATAGTGATGGGTTGCTAGCCGCATCGCCTATTGATATGATTCCTCAAAATTTGGCCCATTCCCTCGATCGGCTTTTACGATCTGCGCGGGAAGAGAAGCAGCTGGTACATTCTACGTTTTTTTTCCTCCCAGACCAGCATGGAAGTCCTCCCAGACCAGCATGGAAGGTCGGTTAAAAAGCTAAGATAATTTGTAACCACGACCACGTGACCATTGCTAAAGCACCTACCGAGCGGGAATCACAATGAGTCACTCAACATATTATCAAGACCGCCTTTGTCATACATATAGGTCAGAGGTGGATGTACATACGGATTTGTCACCCATAGTTTACACACTGTCACAGCGTGTGACACATAACCAGAGATCGGATATTACAGTGCATATTTACCTAAAGTAGATTTTTGGCTCACATATTATGGCAGCGGCTTCTTTAAATATTTTTATGACAAATAAAAACCCAGTATTTAGGTATAATTTGCCGTTTCATTCGTTACGAAGTACTTGTATTCCCTGAGTTTTATTAGGCTCGATTGCACACTATTACAACCTAAGAAGGGTGTTTTATAGTTTTGTAAAAAATCACTGATAGTAAAACCAACCCCATTACTTTGGAGCAGGGCAATAAGTGTATGAGGGAAGGTATACTCCTTACAATTAAATTTGTGAATCATAAAACAGGATTTTTTCAATAAAAAAGTGCTTTCCATAATTGCCAACTTCTGAACTTTAGGCAAAGAATACTTTAGGTAAATATGCACTAGAATATCCGATCTCTGCCATAACATACAAATCTTATACCGTGGTGAGGTGCCGCATGCCGTGGCGATGCGTCGACTACAGACTCTAGTCGATCTTACTTCATCCCCGTAGTTTTTATTGGCCCATCCTTCTCTCTCCTCTCCCAATTTCCTTTCCCCAACTCTTTGAAAGGCCGTCACATCCTGGTGTTGCAGTTGTCCATGAGAAGCGGTGATCACTTACCATCAGGTGATCCGCTTGCTCATTTGCCGACCTATATCATAAAAAAATATCAATATTATGAACTGGTCATACCCCTGTTATTTCGCCATTACGCACACTGTTTATTTATTCAGTTTCAGGGTCACCAGATAACCAGATCATAATAAGGCCAGACAAAGTAACCAAAAGCGTCGGCGAGGTAGCTCAAATTTTGTGCACGTGGAAAAACGAGCCCTTAGAGGAATGCACGTAAGTTTTATTCATTTTAGCTGTAAGTTCAACTGCCTCCGTGGCCCAGAGACTCGGGAATCGTGGGTTCGATTCCCACGGGAAGCATACTTTCATTAGTTGATTCCAGTTTGGTTAGTACATTGCAGGTTTGAATCACCTGATTGGATAATAAAGATGATTCCGTGCTTCGGAAGGCACGTTAAGTCGTTGGTCCCGGCTGCCATCTGGTAGTCGTTAAACCACGTCAGAGGCCGAGAGGCGGTTCCGAAGAACTCTGACACCAGGGTGTGCATGTTCCGTGTCACTAACTTGAAATGAAAAAGAAGCTATGAGTTGTCCACTGGACAAAGGCATATCTCCCAAAGAATCTTCGTTCCATGGGAGTATATTGCCATACTCACTACGCTTGGCAAACAGGCTGGCGAGCACCGTGTAAAAATATGCCGAGCTCCGCCTCCATGGCGCACTGGTCAACACACCAGCCTGCGACACGAGGGTGCTCGGGTTCGATCCGGTCAGGTCATGATGGAAAACGCAGATTGACACGTATTGACAGTCTTGGATGTCATATCTACTTAAGTATCTATGACTAACTGTTGCCCGCGACTTCGTACGCGGCAATTTCTGATATTATGATTAATTGGTATAGATGAATAATTTTTCCCCCGTTTTAAAAAAAAATATTGTTGCTTTGCCGCATTGGTCGCAGCGTGATGTTTTATAGCCTTAAGCCTTCCTCAATAAATGGATTATCCAACACAAAAAGAATTTTCCAATTTGAACCAGTAGTTCCTGAGATTAGCGCGTTCAAACAAACAAACAAACTCTTCAGCTTTATAATATTAGTATAGATATAGATATGCATCCAAATTAGTCACATTTTTTAATAAAAATGGGTTCAGTAGTTTGTTCGACGTCAGTTTTTTTTATGAAGGATTATTGAAATTAAAATCAATTTATTGTTTTAGTTTTATAATTCCGCACGCGGGGATAAATTTAAGTCCAATCAAAGAAAACCTATACTTCGGAAAGGGCTTGCAGGTAAACTATTACTAGTTTTTTCTAAAATATATTTTTTTAAGCTTATTTCAGGGTTCCGTACCCAAAGGGTAAAAACTATGGCTCCGCTGTCCGTTGTTCTCGTCTGTCTGTTGGTCCGTCTGTCACCAGGCTGTATCTAGTGAACCGTGATAGTTAGACTGTTGAAATTTTCACAGATTATGTATTTCTGTTGCCGCTATAACAACAAATACTAGAATAATGTAATACCTGTATTCCATGCAAATAAACGAATTATTATTATTATTATTAATAAAATAAATATTTAAGTGGGCTCACATACAACAAACGTGATTTTTTGCTCGTTATTTATAACGGCAACAGGTACGCGCGATATTCACAGAATATTTAGTTCATTCATTCATTCATTACAGCCACAAAAGGTGCACTGATGGTTAAAAGCCTGCACCAAGGATTCCTCGTTCCATGGGAAGATATTACAGATATCATCAGGTCTTTTTAGTTTCCACTGCAAGAGCATGATTCTCTGTACTACCGGAGCCATACTTGGCCAGAGCAGACAGAGGATTTTTCCTACACTCTCCTCGCTGGCCAGACGGGTTGGAGAGGTCTCATTGATGTTTATGAGCTTTGTTTAGCTTGTATTTCCTAAGTCGCCTTTACAACCTCCATGGGAAGACTTGGAGTGGTCCTATTCTACTGTGCCGGAAACCACTCGGCAATAAAGTGCGAAATTATTCCCTTAACAAGTTTTCACTTCTGCCGGCACTCCCGGAGTGCAATGCAACCCGTTGTTTGGTCGTCTTGGCCATCCATTTAGTCGCCTCCCTTATCTGTTTCAGACAGGGGAATGTGGGATCAACATAACTGTGGAAGAAACGTTCCAGGGAAACATCTCTTGTCTGCTCACGAATAAGGACAATCACTTCCTTGAGGCCACTATGCACCTCGAAGTAGCGAGTGAGTAGGGATTTTTGACCAGCTTCAAATAAAGGAGGTTATAAATTCGGTTGTTTTTTAGGTAGGCTTTTTTAGGGTTTACCCAAAGGGTAAAAACGGGACCCTATTAATGTCGCTCCGCTGTCCGTCTGTCTGTCTGTCCGTCTGTCACCAGGCTGTATCTCATGAACCGTGATAGTTAGACAGTTGAAATTTTCATTGGGGTCACTATCAACTGCTCTGGTTCTTCCTGCGTCGGCTGAAATATACAAGCATTTTTAGGGTTCTGTATCCAAAGGGTGAAAACGGGAATCTATTAATATCGCTCCGCAGTCTGTCTATCGCCAGGCTGTATCTCATGAACCGTGATAGTTAGACAGTTGACTTTTTCACAGATGATGTATTTCTTTTGCCGCTAACAACAAATACTACAAACAGAATAAAATAATTCAAGGGGGGCCCATACAACAAACGTGTTTTTTGCTTGTTTTTGCTCGATATTTATAACGGAAACAGATAGACACTTTAAAATAAATCCTTATCCATACTAATATTATAAATGCGAAAGTGAGTTTGTTTGTTTGTTTATTACGCTTTCACGCTGTAACTACTGAACTGATCATCATGAAATTTTGCATACAAGTTCTCTGGAGTACGGAGAAGGACATAGGCTACCTTTTATCCCGGGAAAAAGTACTATTCCCGAAGGATCGACGTTGACGCGGGCGGAGCCGCGGGCGAAAGCTTACAACAGACATTTTTTTCCGTTTTTATAGATAACGGTACGGAACCTTACGTGCGCGAGTCCGACTCGCACTTTGCCGGTTTATTTTAATGTTTGGTAGGTACCGCATATCTCAGACAATTATCATCCTATTTTAAAAATTCGTCACTGAAAATAGTTTGTGTAAATTTGTCACAACTCTATTTTCTGAGTAAATTCGTCACGTTTTAATTGGTTTTGTTTGACAGAGGAACCCAAAGAACCAGTATTGTCTTTGGAGTATGAGAAACGCGAAGCGGGCAACACCGTGGTCGCCACCTGCGTGGTCGCTGAGGGCCGCCCGGCTGCTGAGATCACTTGGGCATTTGACGGAGGTAAGTCTATTTAAGAAGTATTTTAGCCGTGTGGTTTCCGGCAGAGTAGAATAGGACCACTCCTACTTAGTCTTCCCATGGAGGTCGTAACAGGCGACTTAGGAAATACAAGCTAAACTAAGCTTATAAACATCAATGAGACCTCTCTAACCCGTCTGGCCAGCGAGGAGAGTGTAGGACAAATCCTCTGTCTGCTCTGGCCAATCATGGCTCCGGTAGTACAAAGAGGGTCATGCTCCTGCAGTGGAGACTAAAAAGACCTGATGATGATGATGATAATTGACAACAAAAATATATAATAATTTACCTGACAATTTAAGAATGGAAGAAAAGGACTCAATTTTCATAAGGAAATTAAAAAACTTACTGATAAATAAAACTTATTATAAAATCGACGAATTTTTAAATGATAAATTAACTAATTATAATGACTACGAAAACTAGACATAGATAGGTAGGTACAGATAAATATCTCCATTGACATAACTACAAACATGACTTAGACTAAGGATAAATAAAAAATAAAAGCAAAAAAAAATATGTATATTTAAAAATGACATAAAAATGACATAAATCAAATGTTGCCCTAAAATATAATAATAAAAAAGAAAAGGACTAGTGTAATACCTGCGCAATACTATAGGACCATAAACTATTCCTCAAATGGACAAATATTATACTAATAATTATTTTTTTAAACTCGCTTGCCGTTCCATCTTTATTTCTGCGACCCCCGACAGGGTTCATATTGTACCTATTTAAATTACAGTGCAGTGACTATATTGTAAAAGCTGATGTATTGTACAATATGAAATGCATATATATAAATTGAAATTGAAATAATTTTTCCAGTGGAGGATTTCAACAAAATCATAAAACAGCAACACGACTGGACGATAACACCAGTGGGCGACACAACAACGGTGACAGAGAGGGCGACGTGGGTCGTCACGACTGATGATGACCAGAAGCAGGTGACGTGTGCTGCCAGTCACTACACCTGGATAAAACACGCCAGGGTCACCAAGACTATAATAGTTTACTGTAAGTTTTTGTCATCATCATCATTTCGTGTAGGTGACACGCAGATACAGCTTTACACGGGCACACGGGCACACGGGCGCCGGGTCTAAGGGGGCGCTGAGCGCCCTCTAATGCGACACCTCCAAAGATGAGTAGCTCGCGACTCCGGCCGCAAGGCGCGCCACCACCAGCTGCGTCTTTACCTACTCCACACAATAACTTTTGTTGCTGTGAAAACAGCCTTAAAACAGATAATTAACGATTATATTGGCGTAGTGTCGCGTCGCTACCAAAAGCGCGTGCCGGCGCCTGCTTTGATTCGTTTGAAAACACGCCGAATTGGGGAAATATAACTAAGTAAGTATTCCATTATGACCCCTCTCATACTAGAGGGCGCCAGGGTACTGGTTGCACACGGGCGCCACAAGGACTAGAGCCGCCTCTGGTGACACGGTCAATCGACCATGCACACCCTGCTGTCAGAGTTCTTCGGAACCGCCTCTCGGCCTCTGACGTGGTTCCTTTAACGACTACCAGATGGCAGCCGGGACCAACGACTTAATGTGTCTTCGAAAGCACGGAATCATCTTTATTATCAGACAATCAGGTGAATCAAGCCTGCAACCAAACTGGAAACAACTAAACAAAGTATATAATAATAGCTTCCCGTGGGAATCGAACCCACGACCCACGTCTACAGGCAAACGCCTGTAAAGTGAAAACTTCTTTAGCGGCGTTGTACACTCTTTGGGATGGGTAAATGTTAAACTCCCGTCAGAACACCGCTACAGACGTTCCAGCCGGCCTATTTGCTAACTCAGTGACCAACGATTTGATAGTCACTTCAAAATACATTGCGGGTTTCCTATGATTAACTATTTTTATTAAAGATATATAAAACGCAATGTACTTTGAAATGACTATCAAAACGTTGTACACTGAGTTAGCAAATAGGCCGGCAGATCAACCCTATTATTAACTCCCGACGCAAAAAGAGGGGTGTTATAAGTTTGACATCGATGTCTGTGTGTGTGTCTGTCTGTGTTGGTAGCTCTCAAACGGATGGACCAATATCGATGCGGTTTTTGCAGTGAAAACTTCTTTCGCGGCGTTGCGTGTGCACTCTTTGGGATGGGTAAATGTTAAACTCGCGTCAGGACACGTGACCTGATAGAAAATTCGTAAGACGGACACGTGACCTGAGACCGCCGCACAGGCGAGTTTTCACTTCTGCCGGCACTCCTGGAGTGCAACACATTGTTTTTTTTTATTTGAAAGCAAATTTCTTTGCGGTGGTTTTTAGCTGTTTGGTTAATATCGGTCCAGCAGTGTAAGAGTAGTAGCTCTTTTCCAAAATGATGTAATGGAAAAATGATGTAATGGAAAAATTATGTAATGGAAAAATGATATAATGGCGTATGATTACTCGATTTAGTGCTTCTCGTGTGCCAGTATAATCGTTAAATGACAATTAATTAATAACTTCGACCTGATGCTGCAACCAGAGAATCTAACTCTTCGGAAACTCACAGCAGACATATCGTATTTTTGGGTTCAATAGATTAATTTCAATGACTAGGTACCTTGCAGTACGGTCACGTTGACCTGGTACTACAACGTACGTACAACCTGGATGGCCTCCAGAGATCCCAACTCCTCGGAAACTTACAGCAAACATATCGTGTTTGGATTCAATATATATATATGTGTTTTAAGCGTTGTTCCTTCAATTATGCCCTTTAGCGTCGGGGTTTTTTTAATTTTTTAGTGTTCCGTAACCAAAGGGTTGAAACGGGACCCTATTAATATCGCTCCGACTGTCTGTCTGTTTGTCTGTGTGTCACCAGGCTGTATCTCATGAACCGTGATAGTTAGAAAGTTGAAATTTTGAATTTCACAGATGATGTATATCTGTTGCCGCTATAACAAAAAAATAGAATAAAATTAATATTTAATGGGCTCCCGTACAACAGTGATTTTTTTGCTTGTTTTTGCTCGATATTGATAACGGCAACAGGTAGAGGCTTGAAATATTCACAGAATATTAAGTTATATATGCACTTTAAAAATAAATAATTAAATAAAAATAACATTAAAGGGGGGCTCCCATACAACAGACATGATTTTTTTGCCGTTTTTATAGATAACGGTACGGAAACCTATGTGCGCGAGGCCGACTCGCACTTGGCCGGTTTTTTTATTTAATACTTTTTACAGACAAACCCAGATTTTTCAACGAAAATAATGAAAGCCAAGAGGATATCCTGTACCCGAACCTGGCGTTGGGTGAGGCAGCGTCGCTGATAGTCAAGGTGAAATCAAACCCAGCGCCGACGGACATAGGCATGACCATAGACAACACCACTTTGACTGTTGGGCAGGATGACCACCAACAATATCAGTTATCCGCGCTTAAACAGGTAATAACTGTATCTATAGTCAGGATGTCTCAAGGCAAGGCAAGGCAAGGCAGGGTGTGCATGGTCGATTGACCGTGTCACCTACTCGAAATGATGATGATGACGCGAGTCTTATGAAAACTATAATATCATAATCATCATCATTTCGAGTAGGTGTCACGGTCAATCGACCATGCACACCATAGTGTCAGAGTTCTTCGGAACCGCCTCTCGGCCTCTGACGTGGTTCCTTTAACGACCACCAGATGGCAGCCGGGACCAACGGCTTAACGTGCCTTCCGAAGCACGGAATCATCTTTATTATCAGACAATCAGGTGATTCAAGCCTGCAATGTCCTAACCAAACTGGAAACAACTAAACAAAGTATGCTCCCGGTGGGAATCGAACCCACGACCCCCGGGTCAACAGGCAAACGCCTTAACCACTGACCACGGAGGCCGGTTAAAAGGCGTAGAAAGCCAAATGCCGTAAAACAAATATGAAAAAAATACAGTTCCTAATATACAGGGTTACTTGGAAAACACCAACAATCTCGCTCTCCTTACATCATAATCAACAATGTTTCTTCTAATCATCATCATCAGGTGTTCTTAGTCTCCACTACAGGAACACGACCCTCTCTGCGTACTAGAGCCATACTTGGCCATAGCAGCCAGAGGACTTAGCCTACTCTCCACGCTGGCCAGACGGGTTGGAGAGGTCTCACAGATGTTTATAAGCTTTGTTTAGCTTGTGAGACCTCGACCGTCCCGGCGCTCTAGTCGAGTTCCCACATATATAGGAAGTATGAGAACATAAGACTCGACACACAAAAGATTTAATTTAATTGTCACAATACTCTCACTCTCACTTATGACTTCAATATAAAATTCTATTTAATATTCAATATATAGATCAGAGACCGTTACAATTCGAGAGATGATGGTGGAATGGTAGAATGAGCGATGAGAGAGAGAGAGAAAATGATCTAAAAATGAAATTTGAAAGAAAATGAGGAATGAAAAGTGGACAGGATGAGAATGAAATGAGGTAGGACGAGATGCAGCATGCAGGTGGCATGCAGCAACGTTACAAGCTTGTATTTCCTAACTCACCTTCTACGACATCCATGGGAAGACTTGGAGTGGTCCTATTCTACTCTGCCAGATACCACACGGCTAGCTTGGCGCGTTATAATTGGTCGATAATACCAAACAGATTTGACAGTTACTGCCTCCGTAGTCCAGTGGTTGAGGCGTTTGCCTGTAGACCCGGGGGTCGTGGGATTGATTCCTACGGGAAGTATACGTTGTTTAGTTGTTTCCAGTTTGGTTAGGACATTGCAGGCTTGAATCACCTGATTGTCCGATAATAAAGATAATTTAGTGCTTCGGAAGGCACGTTAAGTCGTTGGTCCCGGTTGCCATCTATGGTAGTCGTTATAGGAACCACGTCAGAGGCCAAGAGGCGGTTCTGAGGAACTCTGACGCCAGGGTGTGCATGGTCGATTGACCATGTCACCTACTCGAAATGATGATGATGACGCGAGTCTTATAAAAACTATAATATGAATATTGATTTATCATCAGACGAAGAATTTCTATCACTAACAGTTGCTATGGAAGATGACCGACGAAGACGCCAAAAAAAAGAAATATAATTATTGGAGGTCCCGTTATTATCCTTGGGTGCGGAACCCTTCAAATCAGAGCTCTCCTTTCCCGCTGCCTGGCGAAGAAATATACGCCTATATCAAGACCATTGGATCTCATTCACCCCAAATCACGCTAATGTTTGAACACCTATATATTTATTTATTTAAAAAAAAAAGAAAAATAAAACCTGTTGTCTGTTTCCAGGTAAACGGCTACCACCTGTACAATCTCACCATCAGACACCTCACGAAAGAAGTCCTGCATCAGGTCTGCACATTCAACGTCACAAATTCTGAGGGCAGCAGCGTAGCGAGACTCACCTTCAGCACGCGGCTTCCTAGTGCGGCGGACACTGCGCAAAGCACAGGTAATAAATAAATAAATTGAATTCAATTTATTTATTGCGATTAATAATGTACATCAGTTCTAACTACTAAAAGTCACTGTATGGGTAGTTAAGATACACTATGAGCCCTGTCGGGTATCGTAAAACAAAAGAAATGACATGCAGCTAATTGACCGAGCGAGCGAAGCGTCTCAGTTTCGACTGGCCCAAAATTCTTTTGTCCATCTGTCTGTCTGTCTGTCTGTCTGTTCTCGCCTACAGGTCGCATTTCTCAACCGATTCTCATGAAATTTTGTGAGCAGGTTCGGTAATTATATAGATTTTTTTTGTCGTGCCAGTTTTTCGAAATTTTACAAGATGGCGGAAATATGGGAGTCCGGAACTTAAGAAAACTCATAGCACAGCTATTTGAAAAAAAGAGCAAAAATGTCATAAGACTTTTTTGTTATTCTCATTAAGACGCAACTTTTTTGTCTGAACAACTTTTTTATACGATAAACTTGAACGTGTTTATAGTCGGCAATTTGCCCAAAAGTTGTCTGAAATCGATTTTCTGTATATTTTTTTGTATTAGTGCATTCAGTATGATGTCGTAAATATAAATCTATGGTATGACAAGTATGAAAATGGTGCGTAGTAACTGTGACGGCAGCGATACAGAGAAAAATATTTTTTTTTATATAAACATACAATGTGCGGTATCAAATAAAAGGGTTTTATGAGTAGATTATGTCTATCGTACTCTACGGGGTTTGTTTGGGCACGCGGCGCGACAGCAATAAAAATTATATAAATACCTATTTTTCAATTCTCTCGAGCTTAGTGTTTCCTCTTAAAAAACGGTCTGGTCGGGTCTTCTAGTAAGAGGATGTAAGTTTAAATTTCCGTTTCCGGGAAATAGTATCTGAAGGAAATCATCCTTTAGTAAATTAGCATATCAGTAACCGATATATTTTAGAGCACTGGAGGGCAAATGTGGTTGTAAGGGCTCGCGAGGTCTACTGTTCTCGCAAAACCACTAGTTAATAAATGGATAACAAAGTATAAATAAAGAGTAAGTAGTTTCGTATTTATTATCATTAGTACCTGGGCTACTATTTATTGTAATATGGTGGTGTATAGGTGATAATTCTATATTTATGAGGAATACATTATACATTCATTTTATTTTTAATTTAAGTTTTAATTTAGATTTTTAGTTTTAAATTATTTGTATGTCGATTTTTTTGAGGAATATATATATTGCTATCTCGAATATTAACTACATTTTTTAAACTTGACTAAAAACAATAAAAATTAAAAAATATATATAAAATTGAACTTGTCACCGAGCAGGATTCGAACCCGTGACTCGTTTCTTGCCGTCCGCGTCTTAAGCCGTTGAACCAGACGGACAGTTGTCGGAAGGACGAAATTAGCGACCATATTCTGCGTGAAAAGAAAAACGCATGAAAACTCGCATAACACTCGTTTTCCCAAACATAAGACTAATCTAGATCCATTGTTTACCCCCGAAAACCGCCATATACCAAATTTCAGCGAAATCGTTAGAGCCGTTTCCGAGATCATTCATAGAAATAAATTTATATTTATATAAATAAATATACAAGAATTGTTCATATATATAAATGTTTAAAAGTATAAGATTAGCGATCGTTATTTTTAGTAATGTCAATGTTTATTAGTGTAGTTTATAGTTTCAATTAAGTTTTTGTCGTTAAAATACTCGTCCAGTTTAATTTTACGTTTTATTTAATAAAATTAATTTCGAGATTCTTATAATTCTTGACATTGACGTAGAATCGTTGTGGTTTTTTATGAGCGACCTGTGAGTTCCTCTATCGCTGATTTATCTTTCTAGCCCAACTTGGCTTACCATCTTAAGGACGGGACCTTATTAATATGGCTCCGCTGTCCGTCTGTCACCAGGCTGTATCTCATGAACCGTGATAGTTAGAAAATTAAAATTTTCACAGACGATGTATTTCTATTGCCGCTATAACAACAAATAATAAAAACAGAATGGTGATATTATTTACTTTAAAAATAAATTAGTTTAGCGAGTTTTAACATTTTTTACTCATCCCAAAAAGTGCACAACGTCGCTAGTTTTCACTTCAATAAAACGCTTTTATTTTTGTTTATTTTATTAGTAAGTATGTTATGTGCTGTTACAGAGAAGCCGCGCGCTGTCGCCGGCCACACCGTTACAGGCGTCATCATCGCTGTCATTCTCGTCATCATCATCTCAATAGGAGTCCTCATGTTCGCCAAGTTCAACAAGAAGTGGTGCTTTGCGAGTAAGTAGATTGTTATACTTATAAGCTATCGCCCGCGTCTCCGCTCACTTTAATGTCGATCCCGCGGGAACAGTACTTTTTAGGGTTCCGTACCCAAAGGGTAAAAACGGGACCCTATTAATTTCGCTCCGCTGTCCGTCTGTCACCAGGCTGTATCTCATGAACCATAATAGTTAGACAGTTGAAATTTTCACAGCTGATGTATTACTGTTGCCGCTATAACAACAAATACAAAAAAATAGAATTAACTAAATATTTAAGGGGGCTCCCATACAACAAACGTGATTTTTTTTGCTTGTTTTTGCTCGATATTGATAACGGTAACAGGTACACACTTGAAATATTCACAGAATATTTAGTTATATATTCACGTTAAAAGAAATACTTAAATAATAACAAAATTAATATTAAAGGGGGGATCCCATACAAAAGACATGATTTTTTTGCCGTTTTCATTACGGAACCCTTCGTGCGCGAGTCCGACTCGCACTTGGCCGGTTTTTTCGGCTTGTCCTGACGCGAGTTCAACATTTTTTACCCATCCCAGAAAGTGCACAACGCCGCTAAAGAAGTTTTCTCAAACATGCTCGGAAATGTAGGCATTATTGGAGTAAAATGAAGCCGCAAAGTTTGTAATTCTTGGCTCCTCCATTACTTTACCGGCCTAGGCCAGGAAAGTAAGTATGAAAATTCATTCCTGGCCGCTGCTCAAAACTTTTTAATTAATCTATGTAACTTGCACTATGTAACTTGTCATACAGCCATGGCTACCACATTATAAAAAATGCACTCATCGAGCATATAAGTATATGAATATGAAAATAATTTTATTAAAATGTTGGTTTAATATCAAACAAAAATATGCCAATAATAAAAAGAAAAAACGCGGAAAAGTAGATTTTTACGGTATTACATTTTTAGGGGTTAAATATGACTGGGCTGTATGGGCTATGTTTCCTTAGCACTAAATGACAATTGCAATTAAAAAAGAAAATAAAGCGGGAATGTACTATTATTTATTTCCGGCGGACTGCAAGGTTGTTGTTTTGGATTGTTTTGCAGATTGCTTCTAGTGGACTTTATAATGTAAAATCGGTGTAATTTGGTGTTATAAATGACTATGTTTATGAACAATGTGTGATGGTGCAGCTGTGGTGCGGATTTAGAGATTTACATAGCGGGCTGATGGTCGCTCGCGTTACTGCGTCGTCTATGATCAAACCAGAGGATTCGTGAAAAATGACGCCAGGAGCTCCGTTGAATCAACAAAATGAATTATACCATTTTTTTGATAAAACGTTGAAAAATTTGAAGGTCTAAAAGGCGTAGGACATCAAATGCCGTAAAACAAATATGAAAATAAAAATATACATACTATTATCGTTTTTTTATATTATACTAATTTATTCCCAGTAGTACGTCTTTCATTATTTCCTCGCATTTATTGAGAAAAGCACAATACATGCCTTTGCCGCGAAACGGCTTGCCGGACTCGTATTTATTGCCAAGGCCTCGCTGACGCTCGGCCTTGAAAACTCTACTCGTCCGGCAATCCCTTACTTCCCGGCCTCTGCAGTAATGTACTATTTCACTTCAAAAACGTGTGTCCCAAAAAGTGCGCTCCCACACCACACCACGCAATTTTTGGGATGGATAAAAAATGGTAAACTCGCGTCAGGACACGCGACCTGATCAAAAATTCGTAGGACGGACACGTGAACTGAGACCGCCGGCGTAGGAGAGAAAGTAATATTTTTCTAGCAAGCGGAGTTTTCACTTCTGCCGGCACTCCCGGAGTTTTTTTAAATGTTTGTACCCTCAGAACTCCAACATTTATGAACTGATTTTAAAAATTATTTTTTGAACTGATTTTAAAAATTATTTCATTTTAAACTGATTTTAAAAATTATTTTTTGAACTGATTTTAAAAATTATTTTTTTAAACTCATTTTAAAAAATATTTTTTGGAAGAAAGAAAAATAGTTTATTTGGCAACATTTATCGTAACGGTTACACTATACACAATTACATATACATGCACCAAAACGGCCTTCGCTCAGCATGTGTCGTGGACCATGGTATGAGCCACGACGCTGGTCTTCCGCTAATGCCGAAGAAATTATTATATAAATAGAAATAAAATAAAATACAAGATAATTGAAAATTTTACCATTTAGTTACATTATAATACATTACCATATAATAAATGAGAAAATAAAATAAAATTGAATTCTATAACAAAATATATTTTTTTTAATGGGTATGCTTTTTATATAACTTTCAAGTTAGTCCCCTTTAAATTTCATCAGTAGTATGATTGAATTAGGTTGTTTTTTTATGAAACATTGTTAATTTTTATTTCTTTCGGTAGGTAAACCACGGGTGTATACTGGCAAGCTGGTTGCGAGCGAGTGAAGACTCAAGTCCTTAGCTACTTAATAATGTACAACACCGGCCGAGTGTCTAACACTGTTCATTAGATACAGCCTGGTGACAGACGGGCAGCGGAGCTATATTAAAGGGGTCCCGTTTTTACACTTGGGTACCGAACCCTAAAAACAGAGACTGAAACTTGTGCTTAAGAGCCCGCCATATGCCAGGCGGCGTGGCGATACAAACTCGGATGGTCTAAACGCGTTGGGTACTTTGGATATTTTCGTTTTTTAGGAATATTCAAGGGTTATTCGAAAAATAAAAACATATGATGGCTGCCTTATCTGTAATGCAATAATAATCAAAAGATTCAAGGTTAATTTTAATGTATTTGGTGAATAATGCTATATACCGAGTAAATCAGACGTGATTTGGAGGCAACTTTGCAATTTTTTTCTATCGAGGAAATTTAACGCAATCGTGTTTTTGAGTCATATAGTTACCAGAGTTAGTCCTGAACTTTGCTGCATTTTTATTTCAACTTGAGTATTTAATTATTATTGATTATTGATATAACAGTCAATCATGCAAAGCAGTGTGAGGTAGTACGGGCCCTTGAAGATATTTTTTGTGAAAGTATCTATACTATGTATTATCTAATAAATAAAATTTTAGTCGATACCAATTTTTTTTATTTATAATATAGGTCCGATAGGTATAATGTTTATGAAAATAAATATGTCACTATGTAGTGACATATTAATTTTCATGAACATTTTTATAATTTTACCAATATTCAAACTCGACAATTGGAGAATATAGCATTGTGACGACTTGACATTTTGAGAATGTAGCATTGTGATAACTTGACATTTTGAGAATGTAGCATTGTGACAACATGACATTTTTAACATCGTCTTTCAAGTCGATAAATCCGATTCTTCTTCTTTCTTTCTTTCTTTCTTTAAGTTTATGGCTCCATCGTTTAGCCAAAAACGATGATTCTGCCAATGTCAAGGTTGAGAATAACACGTAAAACAGTAATTATAGTTAAAGTAAACATGAAGCAGTTGACCGGTAACTGAGGAGCATTGGGTTTCCTAGAACAACACAACACATAGAGTTAGTAAAAAGTTAATGCCTGCCTAGAACTATTTAAATATTATATATAATATTAAATATTATATCATTAAAACATAAATGACCGGTAAAGGGAAGAAATTAAGTGCATAAGTTGAATCAAAGATGACGGAAACAAGATTCAGAGGTATAAATTGTTACTTTTAATAAATTTTGCTAGAACCGATACAAAAGGGGAGAATACCAGAGTTAGCAGAAATGAGACGTTAACAGGACGCGGAATATTTTTGGGCAGCAAGTCGTACAGAGATATTGAAAGTAATGGACAATCGAAAAAAATGTGTTCCAAGGAGCCTTCATCTAAACCGCATTCACATAGGGAGCTGTCTTTTACCTTAATTTTAGCAAGGAAGACCGGAGAACAAACATGACCTAATCGAAGTCTAATTATGGCAGATGTAGGGTGTTTATCAAATTTTTTGTATTTAGCGAACCACGGCTTTGTTGGGATTTCAGGCTGTATCCTATAATAGATTTTGGCTCTAGAGCTCCCATAAGTAGTCCAGAAATTATTCCAATTTTTATTTAAATGAGATTGAGCTGACAGTCTGAGATCACGAGGGAGGCAATAATAATGCTTTTGATTTCCTACCTGAATGGCGTCCTTTGCAAACATGTCTACAGTTTCGTTACCGATAATACCTGAATGACTAGGGATCCAGGCCAGGACGACCTCTAGATTAGCACGGTGACAGTGAAATAGAGTCTGTCTCGTCATGAGTGTGATGGGATGGTTGTCCTTAGCATGGAATGGGAGTTTTACAATATCTTGCAGACAGCTCTTAGAATCCGAGAAAATCAAGGCTTTTTTTATTTGGTGGGATTTCACAAATGAGACGGCTTCTAATAGGGCAATGGCTTCGCCAGTGAAAACTGATGACAGAGGCGGGCATTTGAAGTTTAAAACTATGTTATACTTTGGAATCCACACGGCTGCGCCAACATTGTCCTCTTCTGACATTTTAGAAGCATCGGTAAATAGGATAAGCCAGTCCTTCCACTCTTCAGCCAAAAGTGCATTGAACTGAAGATTCGCCTGGGGGGAAAGCTTGTTTATTCCTAAGTCTAAGATTACGTGAGGCTGAAAGATTAGAGCTGAGAACTCTGTACAAAATAGTGGGTTGCGGTCGTATGTCAGTGTGGGACAATTTGCTCTTTTATATTTATCATAACTATTAAAAAGGGGTGGGAGGCTTTTGTGGGACCAATAATTGGAAGTTGGAATAGATTGAGAGAGTAAGTCTAAGATTTCATGAAGAGGGTGAGATGAGTTTTGCACAGTTTTAAAAAAGAATCTGTCTGCCAAATACTGCCTTCGAAGGTGAAGAGGGGGGTCCAAGCATTCTACTTGGAGGGCTAGGCTGGGAGAGGATTTCATAGCACCCGTAACGATGCGTAGGCATCTCGATTGAATCCTATCCAGCATGGCAAGTGCAATTTTATTACATGGTTCGAGAATGAAAGAACCATAATCGAAATGGCTACGAACAACTGCCTTGTACAATAAGAGTTGACTATATGGGTGAGATCCCCAACGTACGCCTGAAACCGCTCTAAGAACATTAACACCTTGTTGAGCCTTCTGACAAACATGGTTGAGGTGTTGTAGGCCACTCATTTTAGAGTCAAGTATGACTCCAAGGAATTTGATTTCGTTACGAAGAGAAATTGGAATAGAGTTGACAGATAGCTGAATAGAGGGGACTACTCTCTTACGAGTAAAGACTACCGCACTACATTTACTGACAGAAAGGGTCAAACCATGGCTATCTAACCAATCATGAAGGTAGTAGAGGGCCGAATTTAGACGGGTGGTCGCATCCGAGAAGTTCTCCGAACGGGTATATAAAGCGATATCATCTGCGTACTGCAAGATTTCACAAAAGCTGGATACAGTCTGCTCCAGATCATAAGTATAGATATTATAAAGGAGAGGACTTAAAACTGACCCTTGAGGTAGACCTTTCCAAATTTGCCTGGGGGGAAGAAGGATTCCATTGACACGGATACAAATGGAGCGGGACATGAGTATGTTACATATGACATTTACAAGTCTCTCTGGTATGCTCAGCTGTAGCAATTTCTGCCTGAGCAGGGGAAGCTGTACATTGTCATATGCCGAAGATATATCCAGGAACACGCCTATGACACTTTCATTATTTGAAAACGCCAGACGGATCGAGGAGCTGAGGATGCTCAAACTGTCCATAGTACCTTTGGATCTACGGAAACCAAACTGACTATTGGCTAATAAATTTCTATTTTCTAAAATCCATTCCAGGCGATTCTTGATCATGTGTTCTAATATTTTTAAAATGACTGAGCTGAGGGCTATTGTTCTATAAGATGTAGGATCAGAAGGATCCTTACCATGTTTTAGGATAGGAATTATAATTTGGGTTTTCCAAGGAGTGGGGATGTTACCAGAAAGAAATATTTGGTTTATAATGTTAAGTAGGAATACTTTGGTCGAAAAGGAAGCTTTGCAGATAAATGAATATGGAATACCATCAATACCAGGGGCTGAGTCTTTGAGACGGTCTAAGGCGCATGAAAGTTCTGCATAAGAAAATTCTTCGTTCATTCTATCAGAGGAGGGGGAGATGGAGTGATAAGATGAGACGCAATCATAATTTGGTACAGACGGGGGGGGCAGTCTGTCCATGAATTGCTCTAGCCATGGAGATGGATCATTAGAGGTGAAGTTAATATCAAATTGGCTTCTACGGAATGATTTAATTTTTTTCCACACCAGGGACGGGGGAGTTCTAGGGGACAGCGATTCACAAAAATGTTTCCATCCTGCCTTCTTTTTTCTTGCAAGGAATCTTTTGGACCGAGCACAAATCTTTTTAAAATGTAAGTAACTAGACATAGTCAACTCTGAACAATACTGGTCCTCAGCCTCTTTCCGTTCCTTGATGCAAGAGGTGCACTCGGAGTCCCACCAAGGAGGGGAGGGAATTTTTAAACTAAGCTTTTTGGTCGGAATTGTTTTATCAGCGGCTTTGAGTACACACGAGATAAATTGTTCATATACAAGAGGTGTGTCAGAGTATTGAGTAGGAAGGACGCTTATTTCATTGTCTAGGGCTTCTGCATATCTACCCCAGTCTGCACTATGAGTCCGATATTTTAAGAGAGGCTGAATAGGGGGAACAGGTTTACACGCAGATACCAGAGAAGACACAATAGGCATGTGATCACTACCATAGGTATTAGGATGGACAGTCCAGGATATCAAAGGGGCTAAGGCAGGAGTAGCTACGGTTAGATCTACAGCACTTTTGTTTTGGGTTGGGGAAGTCCTACGGGTAGGAGAACCATCATTTAAGACACAAAGGTCTTGGGTGTCAAGGAGATCTAAGAAGAGTGTTGAGAGCGCAGGATCATCCCGGTGGGAGCCCCACAACGTGCAATGGATATTAAAATCACCTAGGACTATCATAGGCCTAGGGATGTTGGAAAGAAGAGAGTTTAAATCCGAAATAAGTTGGGTATTAGGATAGGGAATATAAACAGATACGAAGGCAATGTCAATACAAGTCGCAGCCACCAATATACCAATAGTCGCAGATACCAATTTTTTTTATTTATAATATAGGTCCGATAGGTATAATGTTTATGAAAATAAATATGTCACTATGTAGTGACATATTAATTTTCATGAACATTTTTATAATTTTACCAATATTCAAACTCGACAATTGGAGAATATAGCATTGTGACGACTTGACATTTTGAGAATGTAGCATTGTGATAACTTGACATTTTGAGAATGTAGCATTGTGACAACATGACATTTTTAACATCGTCTTTCAAGTCGATAAATCCGATTCTTCTTCCTTCTTGCTAAACACCTCCTGCCACACTTTGGACGCAACGGCCGCATCCGTCAAGTCACCTTCATAACTGTCATTAGGATGTTTCCTACTATAATGCCTCACTATATTCTTCTTATGACTAAACTTCTTACGACAAACTTGGCATTCAAAGAATTTCTGAGTGACATGAGTCCTCATGTGGTACTTCAAATGGCTTTCTTTTGGAAACTTCTTTTTGCATACACAACACGTAGTTATCTTAACTTTTTTATGCCTTAATTCGTGTCTTTGCATATCATATTTATGTGCAAACGCTTTTTTACATACAACACATTCAAAAGGTTTTTCCCCAGTGTGTTTCCTCATGTGAGGTTTCAACAAGCCTGGTTGTTTAAAACTCTTATTGCAAACCGGACAAAACACTTTATCGGTATTTTTTATAGTTTTACTTTTCACATGACATTTTTTGTGTTCAATAAAATCTGCTTTTTCTAGGAAAGTCTCGTCGCATTTTTTGCATTTTGTCGCGTGGATTTTCGTGTTATGTTTTTTAAGTAGTTCTACTTTGTTAAAAGATTTGTTACATGTTGAACAGTGGTATGTTGGCCTGGTGTGAATAAGTGAGTGGCGGTTAGCGTGGTATTTGGTAGTGAAGCTTTTCTGGCATATTGAGCATGCATATAGACCACCTTGACGTAACTTTGGACTGGGATCTGGAAAAAAAAAAATAATCCATTAGATAGTGATTCAAAACTATAGTGACTACGAAAACTAGACATAGATAGGTAGGTACAGTTAATTTTCTCCGTTTCCCCATTAACATACAAATATGACTTAGACTAATGATAAATAAAAGCAAAACAAAATAATAATATGTACGTTATAAATAAAATAAATATAAAAATGTCATAAATAAAATGTTGCTTTAAAATATATAATAATAAAAAAGAAAAGGACTAGTGTAGTGATGTGCCGTTCCCAAATTCCCGTTCCCAGGGAACGTTCCCCGTTCCCGTTTTTGGGAATGTTTCCGGAAACATTCCCAATTTCGGGGGAACGTTCCCATCTAAATTAGGAAAATCTTATGAATGTTTTTTTTTCTTTATAATTTGTAAAGTATTCTCAATCTGTATAGATGTAATATCAATAAAAAATCGGCCAAGTGCGAGTCGGACTCACGCAATAAGGATTCCGTATGATTATCTATGAAAACGGCAAATCATCTCAGCCGCAAGAAGTCCACTGCTGGTAATAGGCCTCCCCCAAGGATTTCCAATATGACCGGTTGGAAGCGGCCTGCATCCAGCGTCTTCCTCCGACCTTGGTTAGGTCGTCCGACCACCTGGTCGGTGGGTGTCCAACGCTGCGCTTGCCGGTACGTGGTCGCCATTCGAGCACCTTTCTGCCCATCGGTTCTTCGAGCTATGTGCCCCACCCACTGCCACTTCAAAGAGCTAATCCACTGAGGTATGTCGGTGACCTTTGTTCTTCTACGGATCTCCTCGTTTCTGATTCGATGTCGCAGAGAAACACCGAGCACAGCCCTCTCCTTAGCTCTTTGAGCGACCTAGAGCTTTCTTATGAGGCCCATAGTAAACGACCACGTTTCGGACCCGTAAGTCATCACTGGCAACACACATTGGTCGAATACTTTCGACTTGAAGCACTGAGGTATTTTGGACGAGAAGACACTTCGGAGCTTCCCGAACGCTGCCCAGCCGAGTCGGATTCGTCGAAAGACCTCATCCTTGAAGCTAGAACTTCCAACCTGGATCAACTGACCCAGATAGATATATTGGTCAACAGCGTCAAGTATGGAGCTCCCAACATGCACTGGAGAAGGCGCAACAGGGACGGCAAATAAATCATGTCATTTATATGGGACCCCCCTTTAAATATTAATTTTAAAATTTAATTATTTATTTTTGAAGTAAATATAATAACTCAACATTCTGGGCATATTTCAAGCGTCTACCTGCTAAATATTTTTTTTATTATGTTTTTTATTATTTGTTGTTATAGCGACAACAGAAAAACATCATATGTAAAAATTTCAACTGTCATAACTATTACGTTTCATGAGATAGAGCCTAGTGTCAGACGGACAGACAGACAGACAGACAGACAATAGAGCCATATGAATAGGGTTGCGTTTTTACCCAAATCGTTAAAGCAGAACAATTAATGAATCCGCTAGTTCCCAGTAAGTTATATCGAATAATTTTTTCTTAACATATTACTGGATTAACTATGGATTTTGTATGAAATATTTGACCGTGACGTAAAAGCGCTATGAATATCAGTTTTTGTGGCGATTTACTTACTTATCAGTACAAAATAATTTAATTTTGACCCAGTCCACATTGCTATTATAAAGAAATTCGGCACGTTCACACAGGCAATAAATGACATTTTGAGTACACTTTCATTTTTAAACCAATTGTTAACATATTTATGATACTAAACATTAGACAATTCAGATTCATAACATGCACTGTGGCACATAAGAAACTAGTAAAAATTACCGGTATTATCTAAAACCACAATTCAGGGTATATTTTTTACACCCAGCTTGTCTATGTATTCATACTTATTCAAAAGTGTTTTTGGCTTAAACTTATTAAAAATTAACAGTTTTTTTAAGTTATTGTCAAGATTAAACAAGTCTATACTACACATAATTATTTCTGGATAGAATTGTTTAATCTTGAATACTTTTTATACTAATAGCGCAGTGGATTAGTGCATTAGAAGGAGATTATTATTGTGTTCATCTCGTGTATCATGCGTTTAAGGAATTAAAATAACTATTTAAAAATGAAAACGAAAGGATTCTTTTAAAAGCTGACATTTTAGCTGTTCAGACAAATTTAGAAAACAGAAAATAAAATGCATCAATACCAGTTCATCTAGCTGCATTAGGTTTGGATCCCCAAAATTTTATCTAGCCAAGAGTATTTAGATGCATGCGAGTTAATTGGTAATACTGACAGTGATAGTATTCATATAGCAGCAAATATATTTCCTAAGTAAGCCGAGTATAATAATCATACATGAGTCAATCATCTTAATTATGGGAAAAAAGATTTATATGGACAATTGTAGAATAAATTTCTCCGCTAAAGTGGTAGAATTTTTTTTTCAAAAATGTGTTTAGGAAACGTCACTTTAAACATATTATCCGTTCCTGCTACATATGCTGCAGAAGAACGATTTTTTTCCATCTTTTCACATTATGCATACAAAAAGAGCAACCGTTTTACACACACATAAAGAGCAACCGTTTTACATACAGTTAGAGCTAAAAAATGTACGTAATTGTAAATTGGTGAACATGCAAATAAAGCAAAAAATAGTAATTTCAATTCAATCAGATAACATTTATCCTCAGAAACATCGACATGTAACTCTGAAGATGGTTTTTAGAATTAATGATCTGAATTAGGAGAGAGATGTAAATGATTTGAAGGCAGGTGATGACAATGAAGAATCATTATCAATAATCTTAGCACTGCTACTGACAATACAAAAGCTTGGACTTGTCTAAGTCCAAGAAACAAGAAATTTTGCTAGTTCAGGATCCGTCTTAGTAATTAATTTTGTTACCCAATACTAAGTCTGATTTTCTAAACGATTTTTTTTACTTTATTTATTTTTTTATGTTTGAGATTTGGTTTATATGTATTTAAATGTAGAAAACTTAATAAAAAACCGTTTACCACATTGCGGAAAGTACAAGAATATCGTCTATCTTGTAATAATATGACAACAATTAAGTGATAAAAATTCAAGACTGTACCTACTATTTATAATAAGTAGGTAATAATAGAAAAACAAGAGGATTATTAAAAAATAAAGAAATCCGACAGCCTTTTTAACTGTTACGTCCGCCATATTTTTTTACAAACATTTCATATCCTATGACACTCCGGGAAAGAATACAAATCTAATGATACCTCGCACTTCAAAATCGGTCAAGCCGTTTATGTTACAGGAGATGACAGTGGAACAGACATACTTACTTACATATATACAGACATACGTGCGAAAACATTACTATACTACTGGGTAGGTCGGTCGGTAAAAAAAATTGAATTGAACATTAATAGTATAAGCTATTTATAAAATAAAAAATATATCGTTTTTATTCTCATTGTTGGTTTTAGTTTTTAGTTACGAAAAATTACTTTATTTACTTGTTGATTATTGATTTTGTATAATAATATCAAATTTTTTATACTTACTAAATAAAAACTTTTGAGATTTGGTCTCATTCCCAGCAACAAGGGAACGTTTCCGGCAACATGGGAACGTTCCCCGGGAATTTGGGAACATTCCCTGGGAACGTTCCCGTTTATTTCGGAAATTTTCTCGATTATTGAAAATATTTAAATATCACATATACCAAGTTATGCATATACATCAGTTCAATATATTTGCATTGACAAAAAAGTTGTATGACAAATAAAATTACAACTTTCCCTGACATTTCCATTTATAGGGAACGATTTTGGAAATCTGTGGAATGTAGGAACGTTCCTGGGAACGGCACATCACTAGACTAGTGTAATACTTGCGCAATACAAAAGAATCATAAACTATTCCTCAAAATATAAGTCTACTTTACTAATAACTATTTTTTAAAGCACGCTTGCCGTTCCATGTTTATTTCTGCGGCGCCAGACAACCCTGTCTATTTTACCAATATTGAAACTTGACATTTAGAGAATATAGCATTGTGACGACTTGACATTTTGAGAATGTAGCATTGTGCTAACTTGACACATTGAAATAAATTTGAACCCTCATATTTTACCTATTTAAATTACAGTGCAGTGACAATATTGTAAAAGCTAATGTATTGTACAATATGAAATGCAAATAAATAAATTGAAATTTGTCGAGACGAGCTGCGAAGGAGGCGAGGGGCGCGGGGGCGGCAGAGCGCCGGGCCATCGGCGAGCGACGACACTCGGCCAATCGACTCGCTAGGCACCATGCGTGTATTATTAGACTGCTTGAAATACCAGCATTATACCTTTTAAATACAGTCCGTTCTTTTACTACAACCTGTGTCCTGCAGGAGAACCTATTCCTAATAGGTTCTCCTGCAGGACACAGGTTGTAGTTGTAGTTAATGAAATTGAAAATGAAGTTATTTGGTTACATTTTTGTGACAAGCTTTTATTTCAAACGAACCCACACTGTAAAGTGCTTTCCAAGAAAAATCAGATCCCAAATACGATTGGTGTACTTTGTTTAGTTTAAGAGTTCTCATGGCCACCTTCCGACTCCATCATCAGACCAGCGCAACCACTCCATAATATTGTGTTGTCATCCGATTTAAACATGCAAAATTTCAGGTCAATCAAGCATACAGCCTGCCGGCATGCTTGCCAGCTATTTTGTAAGTGCTTTTAACTCAATAATGTTTTTAATTTAAGCGGGTGACGCGCGAACGAAAAACGTCGCTACTGCGGAAGCCATTAGGCTGCGCAGAACCATTAGGCGATAAGGAAAAAATATGTAAAAGTCTTCATATTTTCATATTTATATTTTTATAAAAAAAATAAGAAAGGGGGCGACCTCCGAGACGTACATATAAATATTGTCATGTGACAATTATTGTTTTGGACGTAAAAATTACAGTTTTCGAAGTAAAATGCTTATAGATTTTTAAATTTTATATGCATCTATTTCAAATTTCAACAAGGGGGTGATCTTTTTCAAGGATTGATCTTAATTATACAAATACTTTTGATGTATTTCATTAATTCAGCGCATAGTACTAGTGATTTAAAAACACGTCAATTTTCACAATCTCGTGCAGTACCGTCTTAATTTAATAATGTATTTTTTTTATATTAATAATAATTTAATGAATTATTTTTTTTTTTAATTTAATTTGAATATAATATTATGTATTACATTGTATGAGTAGTTGTATCGAGCGACGACTGTTAATTTTTAGGGTTCCGTACACAAACGGTAAAAACGGGACCCTATTAATTTCGCTCCGCTGTCCGTCTGTCTGTCTGTCTGTCCGCCCGTCTGTCACCAGGCTGTATCTCATGAACCGTGATAGCTAGACAGTTAAAATTTTCACAGATGATGTATTTCTTTTGCCGCTATAACAACAAATATAAAAAAAAGAATAAAATAAATATTTAAGGGGGTCCCATACAACAGAAATGTTTCTTTTTTCGTTTTTATAGATAACGGTACGGAACCTTTAGTGCGCGAGTCCAACTCGCACTTGACCGGTTTTTTTATTTAGCAGGCCTTACCTAAGTTGGTCCAATATTTTTGTATGAATTTGGCAAGTACGTTAGTATTATACTGTCTTTTGTTGTAGTGATAGGTATATTACTCCGCTTGTATGAAACGCCATACCTCACACCACAACTACCCCCGTGGCCCAGTGGTTAAGGTATTTGCCTGTAGACCCGGGGGACGTAGGTTCGATTCCCACGGGTAGCATACTTTATTTAGTTGTTTTGTTTGGTTAGGACATTACAGGCTTAAATCACCTGATTGTCTGATAATAAAGATAATTCCGTTAGGAAGGCACGTTAAGCAGTTTGTCCCGGCTGCCATTTGATAGTCGTTAAAGGAACCACGTTAGAGGCCGAGAGACAGTTCCGAAGAACTCTGACACCAGGGTGTGCATGGTCGATTGACCGTGACACCTACACGAAATAAATGAATGACACCACAATGTATGTATGTACTCACCATTCAAGTTTTGTGTCGTATGTCCCTGCAAGTGCCTCAATGCTTGGCCATTGGTCTTAAACAGCTTCCAAAGTGGGCAAAGCGGGCACGAGAAGCGACCGCTGTCTAACAGTTGTGGCTGCAATTCTGAAAAGAAAATAAAAAAAAAGAAGAACTACAAATTGCTCCCCGGTAGTGCCGGCAGAAGTGAACTTAAACATTAATTTTTGAATATTTTGGAATGTCTCGTGTCCGTCTTACGAATTTTCGATCAGGGATCGACCATGCACACCCTGGTGTCAGAGTTCTTCGGAACCGCCTCTCGGCCACTGACGTGGTTCCTTTAACGACTACCAGATGGCAGCCGGGACCAACGGCTTAACGTGCCTTCTGAAGCACGGAATTATCCTAATTATCAGACAATCAGGTGATTCAAGCCTGCAATGTCCTAACCAAACTGGAAACAACTAAACAAAGTATGCTTCCCGTGGGAATCGAACCACGACCCCCGGGTATACAGGCAAACTCCTTAACCACTGGACCACGGAGGCAGTTAATTAAAACACAAAGTTTGACACGTGGCGAGATTTGGGATAAATGAGATCCAGTGGTAGTGCGTATTCGTATATTCCTTAGTGCCGAAGTCGGAAAAAGAGACCTCCTTTGGAGGGAACATTGATTTTATACTAATAGGAAGCGCCATCTGTTCGTGCTTGACGGAACTACCAAGGATGATGGTAGCGCGGTTCTAATATATGTGCTTTATATGGATTGGCAATTAGTGTGCCATGTCACGAACAGATGTCGCCTTTTACAATCTTAACAAATAAGTACGTACTGCTATGTTGGACAAATGTGTAATTGGTATGGCTCCCATTATCCTTACTAATCCTTACTAATATTATAAATGCGAAAGTGAGTTTGTTTGTTTGTTACGCTTTCACGCCGTAACTACTGAAGCGATCATCATGAAATTTTGCATACAAGTTCTCTGGAGTACGGAGAAGGACATTACTTAAATGATGTTTTGACATAAAATTATTTTTTATTGTTATATTTTTATTTCAATAGCAAATGTAATAGTTATGAATTTTATCTTTGACTTTAGAATTTACTTAATTGTTTGTGACTAGAATTATATTTTGTTGACTACTAATTATTGTACGTCTTTTAAAAGGGTAAGTAATATAACATATAAACACAAAATATATATCATTTAAGATAAATATCAACGAAACATATAATTTTGGTTAGTATAATTATCAAGTAAGATAAAAATCGAAAGAAATAACTTTAAAATAACTAAAATCTTTAATTATAACAATCATTCAACATATCAAACCTTTATTATACCGTTTTATTATTATAAACTTTAAAACATCGATTAGTTGTTATGTATAATAAACTTTATATATACATATTAGTACGGATAATAATCATTGGTTATACGAATTAATTGGTAGAAGATTCTCAATAAACCTAATAATTAAATTAAAAAAAAAACCTATCATCTCAAACAATTTTATTTTACGAGTTTCTTCCATATCTCCAAAGTTCTCCATTATATCTTCAACAAATTAAAATGGGAACAATATGGTAGAAAAGGCTTTTAAATAAAAAAGAAATATCAAAATCGGTTTACAATTGGCGAAGAAATCGTGTAACAAACATACATAAAAAAGAAACATACAGTCAAATTGATAACCTCCTCCTTTTTTGAAGCCGTTTAATAAATTATCTTATTTATTTTTATAGAACACCTAGGCGAAAATTAATAGGAACCTGACGAATAAAACAAGAAAAGATAACATTATATTCAAACGAAAATCTGAATATTACGAGTGTGAATTACTTCTCTAATATAAGTATAAAAAAAATAGGTATAATAAAAAAATTCTTCAAAAAATTGTGATACATACAAAATGGGCGCATTTTGTATGTATCACAATTTTTTTAAGTATTTCTTACTTTGTCTTAATATTTACATGCAATAAAATATTGTAATAAGTTCTTTTGTTTGTTATAGTTTTTTGTAATCCTATGAAGTTAATGACTTCTTGTATTACTTTCCGTTTGCTTTACTGATGAAATCGATTACCTATTATTAGTTATTCGATAGTCTGTTTGAATGATGCACCTTTTGCTGGCTACTCCGATTTTTTTACAAGAAAATGAAGTTTATGCCTTGCGCAAATATGACTTATTTCGTAGGTATTACTGAAATAATTCAAATTCGCAAAATAGACATGGGTCTATACTAATTAGCTGGTATATTTTCTCTGCTATATATTTTTAATACGTATGCATTTTATAGATTTTGATTCATATTTATTTTAAATACTATACTTTTTGAATGGTATACATTTTGGCAGGTATACTGCACAAGTTGTATAACAGGTGATATTTAGTATTCATAAACGTTATAAAAAATGAGTTTATGCTTTTCGTATTGAAAATATTATGAATGTTATAGCTTTTAAGAATATAATCAGTAATGATTGTCAAGTTAACATTATATCTTTTGAACTTTATTGAAATGAAAATATATAATTTGTTATTATATCAATCAATACGCACCCCTTTTAAAAACAGGTCACAGTGACACCCATTTAACGATAACATCTTTTGTAGCCTGTGTTCCGCAATAAAGAGATTTGTATTTGTCATCATCATCAAAATTTAAGAGCAACGCTCTTGTCGGTGGAGCTCCCTCCATCTTGGTCTATTCTCTGCCAGTCTTTTCACATCCTGCTACGAAACCCTTTCCACTTTTTCCTTTATCTGTTTAAAATAGCTGTGCCTGGGCTTTCCTCACCCTCTCCTTCCCTCTATTTTGCCTTCTATAATAGTTTTCATAAACTGATCGCGTCGCAACAAGTGTCCTATCATATTACCTCTTCGATTTTCTATCGCAGTTAAAATAGACCTTTTTTTTTCTTTTTTGTATTTGTACGTAATCCAAAAAAAGCTACTAGACACTTACTATTACTGCTTGGCTCCGGCTCATACATTTCTGGCTGGATTTAGCGCTCTTCTGCTTGCGACTGTAAATTAAAAAAAAATACGCATCCTTACTAATATTATAAATGCGAAAGTGAGTTTGTTTGTTTGTTTGTTTGTTTGTTTGTTTGTTACGCTTTCACGCCGTAACTACTGAACCGATCATTATGAAATTTTGCATACAAGTTCTCTGGAGTACGGAGAAGGACATAGGTTACCTTTTATCCCGGGAAAAAGTACTATTCCCGAGGGATCGGCATTGACGCGGGCGGAGCCGCGGGCGAAAGCTAGTTATAATATAAGATCAGGGGTGTCATCCGCAACTGGCTGTCAGTGATGAACCGACAGCTCCGTGGCGCAGTGGTTAACACGCCAGCCTGCGACACGGAGTGCCCGTGTTCGACCCCGGCCAGGTCAAGATGGAAAATGATCTTTTTCGGATGGGGCTCTTGGATGTTTATCTATATATAGCGTGATTTTGAACCCCTAGCTATATTGAAATCTTGGAATCAGAATCCCTAATGGAATACAGAATTCCAAGAAAAAAAGGTAAAAACCGAAAAAAAAAAATTGGCTTTCCATAGAAATTCGTCCAGCTGATCGGCGACTTTGTATGGGAAACCCTATTTTTTTTTTTTTTATTTTATTTTCTTGCAGTTTTATATTTCATTAGGGATTCTGATTCTGAGATTTCAATTAAGCTAGGGGGTTTAAAATCACGTTGTATGTATTTGTTATAAAATATAGTATCGTTGAGTTATTATCCCATAACACAAGTCTCGAACTTACTTTGGGGCTAACTCAATCTGTGTGATTTGTCCGTATATATTTATTTATTATTTATTAGTGGTTGCAGGTATATACAAATACAAATACAAATACTTTATTTTGCTCGAAATGTGGTACATAAGCAGATCTTATATAATACATAACGTATAAGTCACACACATTTTACCAGATACTGGCATGCAAAATTATTAATATTTTTGATTTTAATGGTATTAGTTTTAAACAATGTCTAGTGTCACTCCAAGTCATAATTAGGTATACAATATCAAGTCACAATAAAGGTATAATTCGAGTAAAAAAGAAACAGTTATTATTTAAAAAAGTCAAAATATTCATCGACAGAATAGAAACAGTTGCTGATCAGCCAGGACTTTAGTTTTCTTTTAAACGCATTTAATGATAGAGATTTAATATCATCATTTAGTCTATTATAAATCTTAACAGCCATTTGATAGCTGTTATTACTAAATACCGCTGTAGTCATTGGGTGCAGTTTGAGTCTCTCCGGATACCTACAGCTGTACTTGCAAGTTGCGCTCCGTTTCGTAAAGAGTTTAATATTGTTTTTGACAAAAACACATATATCAAAAATATATAGGCAAGTTACAGTCATAATATTTAATTTCTTGTATAAATCTCTGCAAGACGTTAACTGATCGACATTACATATGGCTCTAATGCATTGTTTCTGTGCCTTAAGCGCCCGATCTACGTGGCGAGAGTTACCCCAAAGTAGAACTCCGTAACGGAGCACAGATCCTACGTACCCATGGTAGGCTTGGATTGCTACTTCCTTGCTGCACACCCTTCCCAGTCGCCATAGCGCATAGGAGAAAGAATTTATCTTTTTACAAATTTTACTAATATGGGCCTCCCATGTACATTTATCATCCAATGTAATCCCGAGAAATTGCGTTTCATTGGATTCTTGAATTTTAATTTTGTTATATGTTAAGTTTAGATTATGTTTTTTGCCATTTTTGTTTATGAATTGTATGTATGTCGTCTTATTTAGGTTAAACTTTAGATTATTCTCATTAAGCCAGTTTATTACTTTTAAAATTGTATTATTAATTTCGTGATTATAAGTTTTAATATCATTACAAGGTATTGTAACCGATACGTCATCAGCAAAAAGTATGCAGTCATAGTCCGTTATATCCGGCAAATCATAAATGATTTGCCGGATATAACGGACTACTAGAGTAAGTATAATAAAGGGCCTAAAATGCTTCCCTGCGGAACCCCTACTCGATTGTATTCCAATGCTGAATTATATTCGATGAGTTCGTTGTTTCCATTTTGTTTCGTTATTTCGACATATTGCTTCCTATTGCTTAGATAGCTTTTAAGCCATTCATTTGCTATACCTCTTATACCATAGAGATCACATTTTTGCAAAAGATTTTTATGCAGTACGAAGTCGAATGCCTTACTCATGTCAAAAAATGTGGTAGTTACTGGTACCCGTTTGTCCGTTGAAGTTAATACTTTAGTTATAAGGTGAAAAGCTGCTAATGACGTAGATTTGCCCTTTTGAAAGCCATTTTGCTGTGGTTTAATTATCTCAAATTTAGTGATGAATTGGGAAAGGCGTACATGCATTGCTCTTTCAAATATTTTTGATATTACTGGTATCAAAGATATGGGGCGATAATTATCCATATCGTCTCTGTTACCTTTTTTATATAGAGGCTTAACCTTAGACACCTTTAGTAGGTCAGGAAAGACTCCAGTAGTAAATGAGGTGTTTACTAAGTACGTTAGAACGGCTGCAATCTCATTCGCGCAAGCTTTTAATATTTTTGTTTGTATGTCGTCATAACCGCATGAGTTAGTTGGTTTTAAAAATTTGATTATATTTATTATTTCATAATTATCAACAGGTGTCAAAAATAGGCTGGCTTGATTTGATTTTATTATTGATTTATTAGATTTTGATTTACCGTTATGTTTCACATGCGTCAAATTTATGTAATGTCTGTTAAAAGCATACGCAATGTCAATTGGATTATTTACTACATCATTGTTAATTTTTATCTTGTCAATCTTTGAATGATTTGATTCTATTGTAGTCTTACTTTTTATTACTTGCCATGCGGCTTTACAATTATTTTTCGACTGTAGAAGATAATTGGAATTCGCTAACTTTTGTGATTGATTTATGCACTTTTTTAATATTTTAGAGTAAAATTGATACTTTGTTTTATTTGCAACGTTAGAGTTTTTATAGTACTTGAACCGTAAATTTCTTTTAGTTAAGGTTGATTTTTTTAGACCCTTAGTAAGCCAGTTTAAAGCACCTTTATTTGCTATTTTGACTTTTCTAGTTATGGTAGGAAAACAGAGGTCGTAGAAGAGTTTAAAATTGTCATAGAACGCCTCAAATGCGGCATTCATGTTACTTTCGCCATATACATTACTCCATGATAAACTAGCTAAGCATTCTCGAAACTTAGCGATATTTTCTGGGCTGTAGTCCCTTTTCTTACTGTACCAAAATGTTGGTTCCTGTATTTCAGTTTGTATTTTAAATTTAGCAAATTGTGCAGTGTCATGGTCAGATAGATAAAGAGGATATATACCACTTTGAGATACCGGTGAATTGCTTATAATGTGGTCTATGCAAGTTTTTTTACGAGTAGGGACTTTTATATGGAATTTAAAATTATAGTTTAACAACAACTCTTTTAGTTCTCTGGATTTGGGTTCACATAGCAAGTCTATATTAAGGTCGCCTGTTATAATTATTTTATATCCAATTTTACACCTAAGTTTATAAAGCAGTTTTTTTAATTTTTCATAAAAACGTATCAAGCTAGCAGTGGGTATTCTATAGAGACATACTATAATATATTTAATAGAACCTATGACTGTAGCACAGCATTCAAAAACATAGTCTTCTATAAATTCATTCACTAATTTACGTTCCTGTGTTTGGATATTTTGTTTACATAATATGCAAACACCTCCTCTTTTTTCATAAAGTCTTGAGTATGACGCAGCCAGACGATATCCCGCTATGTGTAAGTTTCCTTCGCTACCTGATTTAATAAAAGTCTCGCTAAAACACAGGACATCAAAATGCTGGCCTTTTTCATCGAATTCTTTTAATGTTAGTTCCATCAATGCCGATTTGTTAAGGAGTCCAGCTATATTTTGATGCAGTAGTGTATATTCCTTATAATTATTCAAATCATTATTTATATCTATTTTATTCAAGCAATTTTCATTATTTTTATTATTTAGACAAATGTTTACTTTACGGGTTTTCACGAAAAAAAATCTCATTATATATGGGACCTGAATTTGGTTTTAAAATATTTGATTTAGTGAAGTATTCTGTAATGTTTCTTTGTACAAGGTTTTTATTAATTTTTAATGGGCTTTTAACTTTTTCATCCTTTTGTATTATCTGGAAATAATAAGGTATTGTCCCTTTCTTATTCTGATTTTCAATTTTTGTTTTGTCTTTCAATTGATTCATGTGTGTTTTATTATTGTTGCGAAATGTCAAATATTTTTTATTATAAAATAGTGTGTCAATTATTATATTAATTTTGGATGTTAAAAGATATATTAAGTCTCTATCATCAGTATGCAACTCATAGGGATTAATAAAATTACAATTTTCAAAATTCTTACAGTACATAAATAACATCGAATTTAATTTTTGTTCATTGAGATAAATACTATTCCTTATACCTAGCACTATAACAGTATGTTTAAGATGACGTTTTAGAAATAAGTATAGCACCGAGTACGCGCGCCCGACCTCCCGAGCTGCTACTTGCTTTCCCTCATTCATCAGAGTGAGAAGTACCCCAATACCTTCATTCCCTTTCCACATCCAACAAATTCCTGTCCTTTTAACAAATTGCTACCAATGGACAGCATCGTCGGAAGCACAAGAAGCCAAAGAAACTGCGCTCGCGAACCCGCCTGCCAAGCGTGGTGAGTATGGCAATATCCTCCCATGGAACTAAGAATCCTCGGACCTTTGTTCAGTAGCGGACTTCTTTCGGCTGAAATGGTCATCATCATCTTCATGTTGTGTGAGTTCTTAGACTTTTTTATGATATAGGGCGGCAAACGAGTCCAATTACGTTCTATCTGGCCGCTGTTCATAGACATGTCCTTGTTGTGGCGATGTCAGGGAGTGGTGATAGAAACACAGGAGAGCCATCTTGATTTTGTTTATTATTCCATCTTGATGTCCTACTCCTTACATGATTACGACTCTAATACATTTAATGTTTGTATAGTCTTATATACTATTACTAGCTGTTGCCCGCGACTTCGTTCGCGTTTCTGTTATTATGATTAATTAGTATACAATAGACGAATAATTTTCCCCCGTTTCCAAAACATTTTTTATTGATGCTTCGCTCCTATTGGTCGCAGCGTGATGTTTTATAGCCTAAAGCCTTCCTCAATAAATGGACTATCCAACACAAAAAGAATTTTCTAATTTGAACCAGTAGTTCCTGAGATTAGCGCGTTCAAACAAACAAACAAACTTTTCAGCTTTATAATATAAGTATAGAAAGTATAGATAAGATGCTACTAATCAAGACACCATCGCTGGCAGGAGGGCACGTTAAGCACGTTTTCACATATTAGCATGAACGTATGATATGCTTATCTACGATGCATATCTGCATTTTGTCACGTTACCACACGAGCAAGCGGGTCACCTGATGGTGAGCAATCACCGCTGCCTATAGACTACTGCAACACCTGGGGTGTGACAAGAGCTTTGCAGGCCTTTTAAGAGAACATAGAGCAGATATAGATATATCTGCTCCGTGGTTCCAATGTCGTATCTATTTGGGAATACCATCGCAGGCAGTTCATTCCACCATTCGGTCGTACATAGCAGGAAGTTTCTGTTAAAACGTACGTCCAGTTATCCAGGTGGTTGGGATGATCTGAGATCAAGGAATGACCTGATGAAACATCCCAACCCTGGTGTCAAGAGTTTTTAAACCTCCTTATACCACATTTTTGTGTAACGACCACTGGCAAAGACAGAACGACGGCTTCACGTGCCCACTGAAGCACTGAGGGTCATCTTCCTTATCAGACAATCATGTGAGCAGCCTGTAATTAGTAACCCAAGTAGAACAACAACACAAAGTTGTTATTCCTGCTAGGAATCGAACCCGAAATCTCCGCAGTGAGAGCCGAACACTCTAACCACCACAGAGGCAGTTGAAATGATGAATGATGATGACATATTCAATTTCCTAGATTATAAACACACAGACACGGGGACAGGTGAAAGTATGTGATTAGAGTCCCTGCACACTGCACTTTCCATCGCCCAATAGTTTAGTCTGGCTCTCAATCAATATGAAGATGGAATAGATGTAATGTGCGCACTTGCTTACATCTGCATACAAATTAAAAACCTGACAAAACTTTTTGATAACCAAAAAGTACAAAGACACAAGAACAGAGTGCCTTCCCCTAATAGAGACAGTAAGAAAAGTGCCGATGGACACATTCTTAAACAATACATTATAAAACTAGGTCAGTGTAAAATTACTCATTAGCCTAAGACAAGGCTAGATCGTGTATTTAAATATTAAATGCGACAATATAAGGAAAAAAAAAACAAAAATAGTTTAGTCAGACTTTTAATCCATATGCAGATGCAATGTAAGCGTCCCAGTAGACAACAAATATCACGGGCAAAAGTGCCCGGCTCTAGTTGCTTTCCAAGCGATGAAGGGGTCAGAGATAGCACTAGAGTCAGGGGTGGGAAAAATCCCCGGGTGGCGGTGACCAACTGTCATAAGACCACAGCTCACAACATAAAGGGCTCCTGACTAAACTATCACCCGATAAAAAGTCTGCTGTGTGCTTCTTCTTCTTTTCAGCCTTTTTCTACGTTTAAGGTAGGCCTCCTTCAGATTATGCCACTTTTCTCGATCTTGGGCTTTCTTTATCCACTTCAGGGTGCAGGGACATTAAAGCATGTAGAATTCTGGTGGAACGAATTTTAACAGACATACCCCTTTATCTGCTGTGTCCTTAGGCTCGTCCTTGACTTGTGAGGTGATTCCGATGTCTTGATGTATACTTCCATGTTTCGGGCTGACTGGCTCTTGTTTTACTCTGCAAATAGTTATAAACATATAAAGATTATGTAGCTAGTGGTTCAGAAGTCCAAGAGCATGACACTTAACAATAACCCAAGTTCTATCTCCCCTGAGTCACAGAGTACTTCTACTTACATACAAAGTTGCTCTCTGCAAAGGTGTTCATAGAAATATTAACTCAATTAATTCTATTATATAGCATTATGCATTATATTAGGTATGCAAATGAAAAAAGATTTATATGTATGTATGTTGGAATCCCTTCACCAACCCGAGCGACATAGGCAACTAATTGTAGAAAAAGCTATAATTGTAAAAATAACAATCGAGGATGATACCTATTCTTAATTTTTCTTTTCACGAGTTAGCTCTGTCTACCATGTAAAGTATTTAGACGTGATATCTACCTGATTTCACTTCTAACGGGCTCAATTACAATTTTCTCAGACTTAATATTAATAATTTTCGGCAGAAAATTATTACATTCTTCTTCGTTGGATTCCAATTCAAATTTGGGTTCTTCCTTGATAAGAATGCACTCGATAGACATTTTCTTCCTTGTTTATATCATTTACTACCTACTTAATTGATTCTTCATTATAGGTTTATAATATTCCCAAAAATCGAACATTTATCGCGCGTATCGAATATTTTATAAATAAACACAAATCATAGAGGTGTTGCCAGTTGTTGTTTTAGTTTTTCCCTATTTCTTCAAATTCATATTCAAAACGTTTAATAAAGGTTAATAAGGTTAATATAGGTTTCTTTGAACACTTATTAATTGTCATATTTCACTTCTTAACAATTGTTGACGTCAAAATTTACACAATTCTGGCTTATACAGTCTCACTACAGGGCCTTTCATCATTCCAACTTTTTCGGTCGAGGGCTACTGAAGTCCAGTCTTTCCGATAGGATTGCAGTTCGTCTTCCCATCTCTTTTTGGGCCTTCCACGCTTTCGATTGCGATTTTGTGGGATCCATACTGTGGTCGCTTTGGCCCACAACTCGTCAGGCATGCGGTAGATATAGCTGCCCAGTTCCACATAAGACTGAAGGCCTTTTGTTCAGCGTCTATGATCAGAGTTTTGGAGTTTTTCCCCAGTTGATATTTTGTCTTCTACATCTAATATAGTCCATCCGTTCAAATGGTTTGGGTGCTTTGACAAGGCCACGCCAGCAGCCGACAAAATAAGTGTTTTCCGCCTTTGGGAAGACTAAGGGCGGATAACACTTATTTTGTCGGTTACGCTTTGTTTACGATTTTGTCAAAGATTCAAAGATTTATTCAAAAAAAAATCAAGTGTACCTACTGAAGACTCGAAAAAATAATTATAATAAAAATAAATCTTTTGTACTAATATAAAACATTTTGCAAATCAAATAATACACTATCCTCTTGGTACAACGAGATATCCAGTTTGAACCAATTTATTTCAGAATTCATAATAATTACAACTTATTTCGACATGCTATTTGAAGCAGAATTTAGATTAATTAGATTTATAACTGTCCTGTCATTTTCATAATATTAATGAACTCTCTAAAGCAATGCTAACCTAAGCTAAGTAAACAAAGTGAAAAAACGTCTTATACAGTGCAATGCTCGGTCGCACCAAGTGCAACGTTCGTTACGTTACCCATAATTAAGGCAAAAAATAATTTTAGGGCAACAGACGCGTGTAAACTTTTGACATTTTCTTTAGTTGTTCTGAGGTATAACTATTACCAAGCCAAAGACCGACCATAATAATTATGTTTCTTTTTTAGATAAATATGTACATATTTTAATTTATATTTTATTTATCGATTGAAGATTATTTTAGCAAAACAATTTATTTTAGAAAGATAACAACATTTTAGCTTAACTTTATGAGTCTTAAATTAAGAAATAAAATATGATGAATAAATTTCATGCAGGCGGCACTTGAACCAGCGACCTAGGTCTATGTACGACCTACTCTCTGCCATCTGAGCTACCGCACGATTCAATCACGCGTCAGAGGCCGAAAAGCGGTTCCGGAGAACTCTGACACCAGGATGTGCATGGTCGATAGACCGTGTCACCTACACGAAATGATGATGATGATGATGCCGAAATTCTCCACCATATCCCATTCCCCTTATACGTATTAATTTAAGGCTTATGTGACCTAACACAATTACCCGACTTTTACAAATGAGGTATAATCATCTAATATGTAGGAAGCCATGCAATAAACACTTAAAAATATTGCCCCCCCCCGCATGAATTTTTTTCACCATATTTTATTTCTTAATTTATTATGAGTATATCAGAATAGCATTGTGAATGCAAAAAAACACTTAAAAACTTCATGAATTCAAAAATAATCAAAAAATATTATTGTTTATTTTAAAAAAAACATGGTAACACCAAATATCATGCAAAACGTCAAAACTGGCTGGCAGTCAGTCAAGCATAGAGTACTATAATACAACTGAAATAGAGAGCCCTCTCGCGTCATTTTCTTGCCAACACTTTTAGCTGCAAATATAGCGCCATCTATTAATCTTAATCCGAAACTTTTTACAGGACACGCACACATCCATACTAATTCACGCGCACACACAGTTTTTAATACTTATACAACATGTAACAAAATGGGGGTAACAATACTTAAGGGGCATGATCAGCCCATTATATTGAACAACTTTCGTCAGGGGATATAAGTCTATTATTTTTATTCGTATTTGCTGGTAGGTCTCCTGGTGAAAGTTGTTCAATATCTATCATGAACTGTTCATGCCCCTTAAGTATTTTTACACCCATTTTGTTACATGTTGTATGTTAAATATATCAAGTTCGAAGCGAATGTATTGAACATTGATCATTCAATTTAAAAGTTTAAATTAACAACTTCCCTGTCCCATAAGTCATACCTATGTAAAAATTTCGATTGTTTTACTAGGTATGGTGTCTTATATAAGGACATGGAAGCTGTTAAAGTACCAAAATATGAAATAAAACAGGTTTTTAAACTTCAATTTATTTTTTTATTTTATGTTTCTTATGTTTATTATGATATATTTGCGCATACAATTTAATTGTGTCATCCCCGTTATACGTTATTTTTCCAGTAAGAATTCGATTTACACATCGACACCAGCTGTAAATCAAAACATTTATTGTTTTATCAATAAACATTGATCTTAAACGGTCTTTATGCTTAATACAATTTAATTCTACACTGGCGAATACATCTACAAAAAAACGTATATTTTGTTTTATGTCTCGTTTAGGAACATCATTTTTCAAAACATTTTCAGTGATGCTTTGTATTTCAAAAAAGAAATTCATTATTTTAGAAGATGGATACACGAGCCATTTGGAATTTATTTTGAATTCTTTTGCCAATATAAAACTATGTTTCTCGTTTATATTTTGCTCTATTAAATCTTCTTTGCATGTTTTGCAGGATTTACAAACTTGTTGGAGGCATTTTTTTAGGACCCAACCGCAAACATAATTTCTTTGCCCTTCTCCATCGGTTTCATTCAGGGTGTCAGTAACGGAAAACATATTTTCATTTAATCTGATTTCTTGTAAGTCACAATCAGTTTTAGATTCCTGATTTTCATAAATATTTTCTTCAAGTAAAAAATCATACGATTGGAGAAAGGCGTCCATATCCTCTTCACAATTTGCTTTAATAGAATGAGCAGACGTGTAATTATTTAATAAAAGTGACTTATAAGCGCCCTCAAAACCTATACTATTTGGAGAAACATTTCGCGTTCCCGCGCTTCTAATTCCTCCAAAAAAATTTTCGATTGGGTCTTGATTAAAATTCCTGCAAAACATAGTATCTACATTGTAAGATTTTCTTAATAATTTCCAAATGGCTTGGAATCCTTCAATCGTTTTTATAAAATTTTTTACTGATGGTACAGTTTTCTCCAATATTTGTACTTTGGTGCCAATATGCTTAACTTCTACAAATTGTAATTTTTTTAAAAATAATTTTGCCTCTTGCCACAGCTCATGATGGGGAGAATTTGGCTTTACTCCAGCTCTGTAAATTTTCCCACTGTCAACATTAAAGCCAGAGCAGTTTAAAGAGTCAAATAATTTGTCGAACATCATAACAAACGGAATGATGTTTAAACACTCCTCCTCTAAATCTCCTTTTGCAACTAAATGCTTTGCAGCTACAGCTACACTGCGACTAAGCAACTGAGTTGCAATTTTCACTCGCATTTTATTAATTTTATCTCTGTTAATATGCTCTTCTGTTAGCTTTGGAGCCATGTTTAATTCTCCATAGGTTTTGTCTGCATTGTACAATTTTTCAAAAAATTCCCACTTCACAATTTTTTCTTTATTATTATCGGTTAAGTCGATAAATCTTGCATTTTTATTCATGAGGTTGTTTCTTATGCCTTTGATAAGATGAGGAACATCGTAAATTGGGATTATCGATTTGTTATTTACTAGAAACATATCGTGTCGCCAAACCTTTTTATCTTTTATATACTGTGTTCTTGTATCTTCAATAAGACTTTCAATAGCACCTACGTTTACCGTGCTCTGGTCACAAACCGTAGCTACAATTATTAAACCCGTCTCAATTACTTCAGATATTACTTTTTTAATAGTGCTCTTTAAATCCAATTTATTCAACCGTTGTGTAAAATAATAAGCTACGGGCTGTTTAAACTTTTTAATTATCCCCCTAATCATAAAAACTAACACGTGATCTCCTATGTCCATGTGTCCGAACGAGTCAAACCCTTTCAAAGAGTCCTCTTTTGCGGAATAATTGACTTGTGGGCTGACATACATTTCGTCAAACATTAAAACACATAATTTGTCAGCCACGCAGCTATCTTTTAGGTTAAATTGAATTTTTTTGAAAATTGTTTTATTTATGCCTTCTCGGACGACAATTTTACTTAATAATGTCTTCAAAGATTTAGCTGAAGGCAACACAAAGCATTTTGATAGGAGCCCGTAACTCTTTGGACTCTTTTTATATAAAGAAAGGGCCAAAATTTTTTCATTTGTGGAAAAACGGTGTCCTTTTGGTTTTTTCCCACTTTCTCTTACTTGGATTGTAGTAAAAATCTTACTAGGGAGCGTCATTTTTTGCGTTAATTTCTGTAACATATTTGTGTTGCTAATACGTCGGGCATTGAAAAGCCTTTCCTTGAATGTTTGTCCTCGTTTCCTTAATCGGCACACTTCACGCTTCAAACTTCTAATTTCACTGCGTGTTTGACGATAGTATGCCACGCCGGGTTGAGAAGACTGCCTCGAATCTGTAAGGTAATAAAAAATACCATTATAATAAAATAACATCTCTCTTTACATTCAACAATGATCTTGTAGATTAAATAGGTACAGACTTCAACCAAACTCCTGAACCAAATAAAGCAAAATTTAAATGGGACCAACTGGATAGTAGTTATATTCTTCCAAATAAAAAAAATATTTTCCAAATCAGTTCAATAATGACTGAGTTATGAATAACATATATGAAAAGGAGTGTCATTCTAAATTTCAACAGTTAACTTCTAAAAAAAACTACTTCGACAAGACACAGTTTCGAAGAACACTACTTCGGCAGAACCTTTTCGAAATACACTTGTTCGGCGGATCTCTATTTCGACAAAAGTATTTTGTCTGTCACTATGTCTATTTATGTTTTATTTTATACGTAAACCATAAAGCAAAACATAATTTTAATTGTCACATTTCAAGGCACTAATCTGCCGATGATATTTTTTGTCGAAAAAGAGATCTGCTGAACATGTGCATTTCGAAGAGGGGCTCTGGCAAAGTAGTGTTCTTCGAAGCTGTGTCTTGTGGAAGTAGGTACCGTCGGACTAATGCTAGTCGAATATATATTTTATCATAGCAATGAATGAAGAACTATTCGTTTTCGAAATGAAGACTGTGTCGAAATAACTAACTGTCGAAAGTTAGACGACTTTCCATAAAAAGATCACATACCAAATGCAAGAACAGCTTTTTTACATGTAGATGTAGATGGTTCAGGATCCCCGTGAATTTTCTTTGGTTTAGTCATGACTTGACTTTGCTCTGGTGGCAAAGTTGCAGTTTCTGAAAATTAACACAGATTTGATTATAATTACTTAAATATTACAAAATATAGAACATGTATTAGACATATCCTTATCCTTACTAATATTATAAATGCGAAAGTGAGTTTGTTACGCTTTCATGTCGTAACTACTGAACCAATCATCATGAAATTTTGCATACAAGTTCTCTGGAGTACGGAGAAGGACATAGGCTACCTTTTATCCCAGGAAAAAGTACTATTCCCGAGGGATCGACATTGACGCGGGCGGAGCCGCGGGCGAAAGCTAGTACGTAATAAATTCATAATGTTACTATAATTTTACGAGTAAACTAGTGTATCCAAACTGAAGAATAAAAGATCTTTTCCACGGAATCTATCCGAAGGTAAGAGGTATAACAACGAAAAATGTATAACAATACTTTTATCGCAAAAATATAATGTTCCTGTAACTTAAGATTCATTGTAAGCTAGCTCACCCGGCGAACTATTGTACCGTCTCTTTTTTGGGTACTCGGGTATATAATAAGGTGTCAGCTAATTCTATATCAAATTTCATCAAAATCTGCTCAAATGGTTGCCGATGTAATCTAGTAGAAGATAAAATACATAAATATTACCTCGCAAAGATGTCAGTTGAGATTGAGGGGCAGCTGTTGTGGCAATTGTGTCTGATATTGCTGGTTCTAGAACAATAGAAATCATATTATTTTATATAAACATTTTATTATGAGAGATTGAGATTTATTGACATTACTTCAGAAAAGAATATCCATAAAATTAATGTGTGTATCTTTTGTTAATTTAATACATACTAGCTGTACCCGCGACTTCGTCCGCGTGGAATACTGAGTTTTATTTATTAATAAATTCAGCTTAAATAAGACAAAAAGAGCAAAGAGTCGCATATACATACTTTATATTTATATTTACTTATTCGTCTTATTTTAAATTATTTTTAAGATTAACTACCTAAGTATTATAAAAACACAGCCAAACAAATTACAAAATTAACGATATTTAACAATTTCACACTTAGTAATTTAACTTATGAACATACAAATTATGTAGGTAACTATTATGTATTATGTATTTATGAACTAAAATACGACTACGATTACAAAAATTTATATTTTACAAATATTTTACAAATACTTCAGACAAAGAAAAAACATGTCGGCCTGTAGCTGACTTCGTACGTGAGTAACCCGTAATTCACATATAAATAAAGAAAAAAGCTATTTACTTGAATGTTGCAATAGTACCAACAATATATTTACTTAATTGAAATTTACTTAATAGATATTCTATTGATATTGTTCTTTGACACACTACCGTTAAAAGTAACCGTTTTCAAAAACAACAAATAGTATTTAATGTAGGTACCAACCAACTTAATGATAAGATACAATACAATGCCCCAACCACGGTAATTCTAAATATTACCGTGCCTCAATTTACATCCTAATTAGAACCATGGTTAGAGTTGCTTAACCTACGTTATCGAAATCAAAAGTAGCTTATGTCCTTTCTCGGGCTATAGCCTATCTGTGTGCCAAATTTCGTTTTAATCTGTTCAGCCGTTTTAGTTTTGGCCACCCATCCTAATTTGAACCATGGTTAGAGTTGCTTAACCTACGTTATAGGAATCAAAAGTAGCCCACATCCTTTCTTAGGCTATAGCCTATCTGTGTGCCAAATTTCGTTTTAATCTGTTCAGCCGTTTTAGTTTTGGCCACCCATCCTAATTTGAACCATGGTTAGAGTTGCTTAACCTACGTTATAGGAATCAAAAGTAGCCCACATCCTTTCTTAGGCTATAGCCTATCTGTGTGCCAAATTTCGTTTTAATCTGTTCAGCCGTTTTAGTTTTGGCCACCCATCCTAATTTGAACCATGGTTAGAGTTGCTTAACCTACGTTATCGAAATCAAAAGTAGCTTATGTCCTTTCTCGGGCTATAGCCTATCTGTGTGCCAAATTTCGTTTTAATCGGTTCAGCCGTTTTAGCGTGAAAGCAAGACAGACAGACAGACAGACAGACAGAGTTACTTTCGCATTTATAATATTAGTATGGATTAACACTACTTGTAGGACCTTTTAAAGTGTAAGTTTGACTCGCAATTAGTAAATTCTATAATATGTAGTTATTTTGTTTTTACCTAAAAGAGAGTGTATATGTTGTTGAACTTGTTGATGCCCAAATTGTTCCCCAGCTGATGGATTTATAAAGTCTTCTAATCCTGAAATAAAAAATATATAATTTATTGATATTAAAAAATTATTTATTTATATATTGCTTTCACGTTGTCTGGGAGAAAATAAAAAAAAAAACAGAATGTGCCAGCTGCTTCTCTTCCCGCGCAGATCGTAAAAGCCGACCGAGCGAATGGGCGAAAATCTCCGCAATCTGTTTTGATTTCGTTTTCTACCTACGCACCCACCAAAATGCTAAATGTGGCCATAAGGCCTTATAGATCTAGGCTCTGTCAACCCCACAAGTGAAAAAGACGTGAAACTATATATGTTTGAAATAAAAATATATTTACATGTATCAATATAAATAAATGAATAAATACATAGGTATAAGCCACAGATTTATGTCAACATACTATTTAAGCTTAAATTCTTTGTACTGACTGAATTCGAAAAAGCAAACTTGAAACTTTTAATTCACTTTTACCTCACAAGTGGCAATAATTGAATTAATGCACTTACAAAAAAAAAATAGATGTTTTACCTGGATGTGATGTAATATGAGCTTGAAGTGCAGGCAATGGCTCAGCAGTTGAATCACTTAAAGCGGATCCTGAAATTGTTATTAAAGTTAGATAACTATATGTATTATAACCAATAGAAAACTATATTATCATTAAGTAACATAGGCTGTAGGTAGTTTATTTACAAAACAATTAGGGATCCATATGAAAATTGCAATAATATATTATTAAACAAGGTATCACAAATTTGCCTAGAAATGTCATTATTGGGCGATGGCTGTGAAAACTAATGATAGTACTTAATAAGAGCATATTTCCGGTTGCATTTTCACCTGAGATGGTTCAGAACTCAGGGTCTGGGGGCTCGAGTCTACCCAGGGCCCCGGTAATTTGCATGATAAAAACCAACACACCGGACATAATTGTGGGAAATAGTAATTAATAGATAAAATAAATTGATTTCTTAAAAATATGGCTACCAATGCTAATGAATCAACCTGAGTTACCCATAGAGATACTTACTAATATTATAAATGCGAAAGTGAGTTTGTTTGTTACGCTTTCACGCCGTAACTACTGAACTGATCATCATGAAATTTTGTATACAAGTTCTCTGGAGTATGGAGAAGGACATAGGCTAACTTTTATCCTGGGAAAAAGTACTATTCCCGAGGGATCGACATTGACGCGGGCGGAGCCGCGGGCGAAAGCTAGTAGAATATATATCCTGATGGATCGCCTTACCTGAGGAAGTTGCTATTTGAGGTTGAATAGCTGCCAATATTTCTACTGTAGGGTTTGGCATAGGTGCATCTGGAAAACAAGTGATGTACATTAAGAGCAAATAATGATTATATGTTGTGAGTAATAAATGTCATATTTAAAATTATCACCCCATTACCCGCCTTAAGGTTTCATTAACAAATACTAAAAATAAATTTCAAAGTGAGTTCGTTTAGATTTTTTTTATTTATTATGCTTTCACGCCTTAACTTCTAAATTGCCTAGGGAATAAAAAGAGTGTTTTCATCTCAGGAAAAGGTATTGTTCCTATGAAATGAATATTTACACAAGCCCCAAACGAAAGGAAGTAATCCTCATTTAAGGCCTTCAAATCTTAAATAGTCCTATAATGAACTGTCAAAATCTTTCTTAAAAGTTCAAAATATAGTCTTATGAAAATGACTCTGACCAAATCATATGTTATCAAATTATTCCATTTTCAACTTACTTGGTATATGCAATCTGGGTACTGCTAATGCATTAAGTCGGTTGTTTCTGTTGCGATCTGCTTCAGTAAAATGAATGTCACACACTTTCTTTCGCTTGTATATTACATCATCAGTAAGGCCATGTAGAGGTTCACCCACTAGGTCCACCCAAACCCTAAATCTTTCTGGGAACTTGGCAGGATTTGGAAAGTTGTGAATAGTGACACCTGAAACAAGTAATAAATTTATAATATTTTAAGAATAATATGCTAATATAATGAGTTAATTTAAATGTATTGTACAGTTTACTATTAGTAAATTAAGCATAGTGATAATTTTCTGATTTTGGAGGAGATATAATAGATATATATTATCCGGTCCTGGTATATAATAGATATATAATTCTCAATTTAAAATTAACACGTGATTACAGAGAGTCATTAGCCTGGAGAGAAAAATAACATGTGCATTTGGCGTCTTCATTAATATTACCACGTGGAGGGTACTCCTTATTAGTATCTTGTTTGAGTAGGTATCCATGTTAAAAATAAAATTTACGGTTAGATGGATAGCATTAAAATAATGAGACGATAACGAAATAAGTCTTACCGATGGTATCACATCCAAACACACATAATCTGGTAGAAGGCATAATTACACAAACACCACACAAAATTAAGTTTAAAAAGCGTCCAGCGTCCTTTTCGCAAAATAGTTTAAAACTGCAGTGAATATAAGCGGAGTATACACTCAACACCAAAAACACTGAAAAACCGTAGAAACTTAATGGATAGTAGCAAAGCCAATCGAAAAACACTTAAGTAACTTCGACGACCACTGATAACAACAGCAAAAGTTCTACAAGTTTTGAAAATGGAAAATCCAATCCGCCATTTTCATTTGACACAATAGTGATGTATGTCGACTAAGAGATAAATCGATTATCGACTGAAGCTACGTATGAAAACTGAGAAAATATAATCATATAAATTAATTGGATTTATGTAAATTTATTTTCTCTATCTTCTATCTTGATATAAACTTATCCAGAATATACCGGCTATCAATACGATACTTGTTTTGTTTTTGACGTAAGGTGTACTATTCATTTTTAATTATGTACTTCTTTGTTGTTTTATTTATGTATAACTAACTATTATTTTATTAAAACTGCGTTTGCTGATCTTAATAAAATAGACTATAATAGCATAGGTACATGAAGGAAGACGTATAAATAATCTTTATATTCTATTGTAAATTGCATAGGTACATACTTACCAATTAATTACACCGTCTTTATCATCCATTCATCATCATTATTTCGTGTAGGTGACACGCTCAACCTACCATGCACACCTTTATCCATTAAGAGGTAAGTAGAGCCAGTAAGGCCACAAGACCAAAAGGCCACGTGAAGTATGTGAGTATTCGAATAATAGGTAAAAACAGAATCATAATAGTAGTGGGTGTGTAGCCGCATTGCCTATTGACATGATTCCTAAGATTTTCGCCCCATATCCTCGGCCGGCTTCTACGGGAACAGAAGCTGCATGCAGCTGATACACTACCTACTTTTTCTTTTCTCTTCGATCAACTTGAAATGTTATATAGGTATAATATAAAAAAAGATATAACAAATTATTTAGCTTATGCTTTCAAAGAATAAGAGGTTTTTAATAATCTAAAAATCAGACGTCAGTACGTAAATTATTTAATTAACATAATTAATCTAAATTATTACGTTGTATATGTTTGTGTTATCATAATAACTAAAAATATATGCAACGTATTACTTAAATTACAAAATTTTAATAAATAGTCGATAGATGGATACCAAAGTCGATAGATTATATTTGAGAATCAATTATTGAGGTAATCTCTACTTTGAACGTGCAGTGAAATAGAGCGACATCTACCCAAAGTCCAACAAACTAAAATATCATTGTGTTTTTATATTTAATCTTAGAAGAAGATTAATAGATGGCGTAATTAATAATAAAAAAATCACGTTCTATGCGACTTTCACCCCCATGCAGTCAAGTCAAAAATCCATAGCGGAGCATCGGAAGAATATTATCAATTTTTGTATTTACCTTTTTTCTTAAACAACATTGAATTGATAAATGATATGGGAAAATTAATAACGTGATTCATTAAAATGTCCGCTGAGAAAGTGATTATTAAGACAGAACCTCTAACGGAGGAGACACAGGTGTGTGACGGTAGCGGAAATTTAAATGATCGAACTAAACCCGAATTTGTTAATATCAAGACCGAAGTTGCGGCTCCAGTGAATGAGATCAGGTAATGATTCCAACTATCAGTATTCTTAGAGCTTCTCGTATCAATTAAGAGGTCATTATCAACAGAGTATGAAACAAACTGAGATAAAAAATTGATTTGTCTGTAAACTCGGTTTACGAACGATAATTTCACGATAACGGTGGAACGCTTAGGCTGTTGCTTGTTTCGCGCTCTCGCTTGCACATGGAACGTGACACTTTTTTGTGCGTGCAGCCGGCGATCATCGTTTTATAAGACATTATCAATTTAATAATAAAAAAGGTGCTCAATTTTGTGCCTGTCAATCTTTATTAGATTTTCAATAGTTGCTAATTTTTAAACCCCTGTCCAAAAAGGTCCAAAAGTATCACATGTCTGTTGTCTTTGTCATCATAAACACCAAATTACAGATGGTTTGAAATACAATACCACTTTACATGCTGAGTGAACACCTTTTTGGTTAAAATATGTTTAAATTTATAATTTTGTCAGTAAATATGTCATAATGTTATACATCCCTTTTATTTTAATAATAAAGATAAAATAATTAAATAATTTCATGGACAATATTAAAAACTTGAAACTAGTAATTATCATTAATTTACATAAGAGGGGGAAATGTTCAGAAGAGAGCCACAAAAATTTAAGCTAAGCCGAAGCATCCCTATGCCCGTCCCCCCTTGGAGACGCATGGTTCCTGAGATATTCACGATTGAAGTTTTGATTTTTAACGAGTTTTATGTGACTTAGATTCAATTTGTGGAAAGGGGGGGGGGAAACTGTGGCATAAGGGATCCATCATCGGAGTGCATCAAAAATAGGTAATCCGTCATCGAGAGGTGGTTCAAAAAAACTCTGACACCTATGTCCAGTACTTGTCTTTATTTTACTGCGAGTTAAATAAAGAATGTAATAATAAACTTTTCAGTGTAAAACTGGAGCCATGCTCGGACCACGAGGAGCATGAGGAAGTTAACACGTGGCACGTACCGGTGGAAGTCAAAGTGGAGCCGTTGGACTGTACTGTGAGTAGTAATGTAAGTCGGACAATTTTGAGTGACTAGTATTACATGAGACCTCTCCAACCCGTCTGATCAGCGAGGAGAGTGTAGGCCAAATCATCTGTCTGCTCTGGCCAAGTATGATTCCGGTAGTACAGAGAGGGTCATGCTCCTGCAGTGGAGGCTGGCGTGTTGACCTGCGCCACGGAGCTAGCCTTATCTATAAAAATGCGTTATCTATAATTTTTTTCAAAAAAATCATGTTGAATGGGATAAAGGCCTCCCTTAAATATTTTTTTTTTTTTTTTAAAATGAATATATAACGAAATATTCTGTGGATAATTCGTTATATTCAAGCATCTACCTGTTTCCTGTTATCAATATCAAGCAAAAACATCACGTTTGTTGTATAGGAGCCCCCTTAAATATTTATTTTATTCTAATTTTTAGTATTTGTTGTTATAGCAGCAACAGAAATACATCATCTGTGAAAATTGCAACTGTCTAACTATCACGGCTCATGAGATACAGCCTGGTGACAGACGGACAGCGGAGCGATATTAATAGAGTCCCGTTTTTACAGAACCCTAAAAATGCTTGTATATTTCAGCCGACGCAGGAAGAACCAGAGCAGTTGATAGTGACGCCAATAATATATGAACCGGAGCCTTCACACAATGGTGAGATAATAACATATTTGATGAGTTGTGTGGCGTAGTAGTCATCATGGCAGGCTGCCACACCGGAGGTCCCGGGTAATACAGCTAGTTAAAATAGCGCAGTCTAAAGTAGATTCTGCTCATCTTCTATCTATACTAATATTATAAAGCTGAAGAGTTTGTTTGTTTGTTTGTTTGAACGCGCTAATCTCCGAAACTGCTGGTTCAAATTGGAAAATTCTTTTTGTGTTGGATAGTCCATTTATTGAGGAAGGCTTTAGGCTATAAAACATCACGCTGCGACCAATAGGAGCGAAGCATCAATAAAAAATGTTTTGAAAACGGGGGAAAATTATTCATCTATACCAATAAAAAAATTAATTAATCATAATAACAGAAATTGCCGCGGACGAAGTCGCGGGCAACAGCTAGTCGTTGATATACCTTGGAGTACCGAACAGGAACACAAGGCAAACTATTCCCCTTTACATTCCTCGCTGTACCTCTAATTATAGAAAAAAATCATTCTTTCTCCGAACTGCCAGTTTTTTCAATAAGTTGGCCGATGCTCCTGATTTCGACCTATTTAATACAAATTTGAATAGAATTAAGCACGTCTTAAGTAATAACTGGTTCCACAGGGTTCCTGAACTCTCTTAGGAAAGGCTACCAATGTACCTTTGCCTGTAAATTTAAATTTAATTTAATTTGTTTTTGTTGTTTGTAGGCGCTAGTAATACACAAGTCAATGTTTCTATAATTGTGTTTCTTAGTTGTATTTTTTATTATTATTATTAAGCTTTTATTTGCCAACAGTTACAGTTATTACATGTAATAGTGTTCACTTCATTATTAGTCTTTTGCAGTTGTTGGCGTGTCTTGTGACACAAAAGCCTCCTCCAGCGCTTTCCATTTCTCTCTTATTTTAGCTTTGCGGCCCGCTGTTTTTTTAATATTGTCACACCATCTTTTCTTTTGCCTCCCTTTCTTTCGTTTGGCGTTATATCTGGGGGTCCACTCCGTGATTTGCTTAGTCCATTTGTTTTTGGTTTCTCTCAATATGTGGCCTATCCATCTCCATTTGAGAGTTTTGATTTTCTTTTCCACATCTTCCACCTTAGTAATTTTCCTTATATCTTTAGCTCTTTGCCTATCTTTCTTTGTGAACCCCAGTGTGCTCCTCTCCATGGCTCTTTGGCATGTGATTAGTTGTTGGTTTTGCTTTGCAGTAACAGCCCAGGTCTGGCAACCGTAGGTTAGTATAGGTAGTATGCATGTATTGTATAGTTTTCTCTTAATTTTAATGTTGTATAATTTGTTTTTAAAAATTTCTTTAAGGGACCAAAATTTTCTCCATGAATTCGCTATCCGTCTCTCTATTTCTTGTTCCATTTGGTCATTAAAAGCAATTAGTTGGCCTAAGTAGATATAGGAGCTGACATATTCTATTATTTCATTGTCTAGTCTGATGGTTTCTTGGGACCTGTTTGTCAATATTTTGGTTTTGGTTCTGTTCATTGTTAAACCGACCCTGCTGCTTTCCTCTGCCAGCTGCTGAAGCATGATTTGGAGGTTTTCTGGGTTGTCTGATATAAGTACTATGTCAACTGCAAATCGTAGATGATTTAATTTTGTTCCATCGATGTTGATCCCAAAGTTGTCCCATTCTAATCTTCTGAAGATTTCTTCTAGTACTGATAAGAAAAGCTTAGGTGATAGTGGGTCTCCTTGTCTTACTCCTCTGCATATAGGAAAGCTTTCCCCCTCCGTTTCGAGTTTTATTTTACCTGTACTTTTTGAGTAAATATTCTTTATTATTCTTATATATTTTGGTTCAACTCCCTGGTTTTTTAGGGCTGTCCAGATGTAGTGATGTTCTAATGAGTCAAACGCCTTTTTATAGTCTACGAAAGCCAAATAAAGTGAGTAATTATATTCTTGGCTTTTTTCAATAATCTGTTTTATTACGTGGATGTGGTCTAGTGTTGAGTAGCCTGATCTAAAGCCAGCCTGTTCTCTTGGTTGTTCTTCATCGAGTTTCTTGGTGATGCGATTAAGTATTATTTTTGAAAAAACCTTGTAAATGTTTGAGGTTAGGCTTATTGGGCGGTAATTGCCTATTTCGGATCTATCTCCTTTTTTATGAATTAGGGTTATAGAACTTGTCGTCCATTGTACTGGTATGGTTTCTGTGGTTAAGATTAGATTGAGGAGATATGTTAATCTCCCTAATGTTTCAGGCAACCTCGCTTGTAGTATTTCATTTGTAATACGATCACTTCCTGGAGCTTTATCATTTTTCTTAGTTGTATTACTTAATTCTAAACATTTTGTTATTGCCCGGTATTTACATATGTATTTAAAGCTATACATATATAGTCTATTGAACTAGCAAGCTCTGTTATTAATATGCGAAAACAAAATAAGTGTGTTTTTAGTTATTTTAACAGTTTAAAAAACGTATAAAATATAATGAGCCGTGTGGTATCGGCAGCGAAGAAAAAGACCACTAGTCTTCCCATGGAAGTCGTAAAAGGCGACTTAGGAAATAGAAGCTAAACAAATCTCATAAACATCAATAAGATCTCTCCAACCCGTCTGGCCAGGGAGGAGAGTGTAGGCCAAATCCTCTGTCTGCTCTGGCCAAGTATGGCTCCGGTAGTACAGAGAGGGTCATGCTCCTGCAGTGGAGACTAAAAAGACTTGATGATGATGATGATATCAGAATAGCATTGTTAATGCACAAAATATTTATAATTTTTTTTCCCTTATTAATTTTTGATATGAAACGTTTGTTTCAGATTATAATGTACAACCGCTACACCTCCCGAGCGGCAAATTCGCCTGCCCCATCTGCCAGAAGGTGTTCACCACCAAGGGCCATGCTCAACGCCACCTCCCCCTCCACAGCCGACCAACCCACCCTTGTAGTCTATGCCCGAAGACTTTCACTAAAGAGGAGTTACTCAAAAAGCATGTGTCTACACAACACGAAAGAGTATTTAACTGCGATGAGTGCCCGAAGGTTTTTAAGTCATCATCAAATTTGTTTCAACACAAAAAGAGTCATTTGAAAGATAAACCATACTTCTGCGAGAAATGCCACAGATCGTTCGCTATAAAAGCCAATTTAGCTAAACATCAAGGAAAGAGTCGGTGCAGAAGGCCTGTAGATGAACCGATTAAGTGCAACATATGTAACAAGGTGTTTGAAAAGGAATTTTTACTGAAAAGTCATCTGCGGAGGCATACAACGGAGAAACCGTACACTTGTGATTCGTGTGACATGAGTTTTAAATATAAAAGCACTTTGATCCGACACGTGCAACTACATAAAGGTGTTAAGCTTCATTCGTGTGAAGTTTGTAACAAAACATTTACTCATCCCGGTCTGATCCGGCCTCATATGAGAATACACACCGGAGAGAAACCATATGAGTGTCCGATATGCCATAAAAAGTTTTCTCATAAACACAACATGCAAAGACACGCTTTGAGACATGAGAAAGTGAAACATACTATATGTACTATATGTAATAAGAAGTTCCCGAAGGAAAGCAGACTGCGGTATCATATGAAAATTCATTGCAATGAGAAATTTTTTGTCTGTCACGTCTGTCCGAAGAAGTTTTCTCATAAACAGAATATTATGAGGCATTATAGCAGGAAGCACCCCAACGAGAGTTACGGGGGGAACTTGACAGATGCAGGGGTAGCTTTGAAAGTGTGGCAGGAAGCGCAGAAGAAGTTGCAAATGACTGGAGAAATTGAGATGGTGGAAATTAAAGAAGAAATTGTAGAGATGAAAGAAGAAAGTGAAGAGACGGAGTCTTCTTCATTTGATCATTGAGAGGAGCTTGATGGCCCAAATGCGCATTGTTAGCGCTTTCAAAAGTAAAGCAATCCAAAGCGTGGTCCCACTGGGATGAGTGACCACAACTGGCGTAAAATATCTCAAGTTTATCTATGCTTCGGAAGGCACGCTAAGCCGTTCGTCTAAGTCAGATAGCAGTCTGTGAACTATGTCGATTGCCAAAGCTTGAAAACTGGGACATGGCAACAGTTCCTTTTTGGTTCGAGTAGCTAAGGTGTGGAATGAACTGCCTGCGTCTATATTCCCAAACAAGTACAGTCCCGGGACATTCAAAAGTAGAATAAATGGGTATCTCTTGGATAGGCATGTAACATCCTCGTCTTCATCGTTACTTACCATCAGGTGAGATGGGAGACAAATGCCTAATTCAATATTTAGTAAAAAAAAAAAAAACATACATTAAACACAATAGATACAGCGCTATGAAAAATGAAGACCTCACGCTGCACTAGCGCCTCCAGCGGAATATTCACACGCGATAGTGGTTCTGATGAAGGAAAACATCACACAAAAAACCGGAAAACTAGTAAATTATTTGGTGCGTGAACTGAAACAGGCAATGACAAACTATCCAATTGTTACAGTAGTGCCATGTTATAACTCACCTTGGTATTGCTCGATGGCGCAAAATAGCGCAACCTACCGCCGACTCGAAACGAATCAAAACATCATTAAAAAACCGGCCAAGTGCGAGTCGGACTCGCGCACGAAGGGTTCCGTACCATTATCTATAAAAACGGCGAAAAAATCATGTCTGTTGTATGGGAGCCCCCTTTGATATTCATTTTATTTTTATTTAATTATTTATTTTTGAAGTGAACATAACTAAATATTCTGTGAATATTTCAAGCGTCTACCTGTTGCCGTTATCAATATTGTTTCCTGTTATCAAAAACAAGCAAAAAAAATCACGTTTGTTGTATGGGAGCCCCCTTAAATATTTATTTTATTCTATTTTTTAGTATTAGTTGTTATAACGGCAACAGAAATACATCATCTGTGAAAATTTCATGAGATACAGCCTGGTGACAGACGGACAGACAGCGGAGCGATATTAATAGGGTCCCGTTTTTAACCTTTGGGTACGGAACTCTAAAAAATTAAATTTAAAAACCCCCCTACTCAAAAATACTCATAGTTTAAGGAACAACCTTTAAAAAGTAAAAAGCACCAGGTCAACGTCACCGTATTGCAAGATCATACGCCATTACATCATTTTGGAAAAGAGCTGATACTGTTACACTGCTGGACCGATATTAACCAAACAGCTAAAAACTACCGCAAGGAAACAGTCTTTCAAATAAAAAAAAACCGCATCGAAATTGGTCCATCCGTTTGAGGCTACGATGACTTGAGGTCCTTCAAAAGGCGTGTTTACAGGTATCTTAAGAGTCGGCAACGCATCAGCAGCTCCTCTGGTGTTGCAGATGTCCATGGGCGACGGTGACCACTTTCCATCAGGTGGCTCGTCTGCTCGTTTGCCGTCGGATATAAATAAAAAAAAAAAAAAAGACAGACACACAGACATCGACATCTAACTTATTAACACCCCTTTTTTGCGTCGGAGGTTAAAATATAGACCTTATTCCTATTACATAAGATTTAAAATCCTAAAACAATACGACTCATGCTACCTCGTTCATAATACTCGTACGGCGCGGCGCTACAGGACTCCAGACATGGCGCGAACTCATTAGCCAATAGCGGACGAATATTTTCGCGCCATGCAAACAATTATTTCTGCACAGGTAACTTATTAAAGTAGTAGAAAGAAAGAAACATATTTTATTTGCGTTTGAATAGGGTGTACAAAGTTGGAAAACGATTATAATAGCTCCTATTCAGCCATTGTCAACAGCATGCAAATATAACTTGATGAATTTAAGTATTGTATGCAGAATAGTTAATACATTTATAAATATAAGTTCTTTCTGTACGGCTTACTGTACGGCCATCAATTTTTTTGCCAACTACCTACAATTACTCCATGGGAAGCTTCAGTTCAGTGCGGCAAGGGGTCATTCAAATATTACGTAAGCGAATAGGGCGTGGCTTATTTTTTTGCTGACTTGGGAATTAGGTTACACAAAGATGCCGTTAGCAACATTGAGCAAAATAAGCAAAGATTTTTGGTTTGTTCCCATTGAGTCACAATAAATAAATAATAAATATATACGGACAAATCACACAGATTGAGCTAGCCCCAAAGTAAGTTCGAGAGTTGTGTTATGGGATACTAACTCAACTATACTATATTTTATAACAAATACATATATAGATACACATCCAAGACCCAGGCCAATCTGAAAATGATCATTTTCCATCTTGACCTGGCCGGGGATCGAACCCGATCACTCCGTGTCGCAGGCTGGCGTGTTGACCGCTGCGCCACGGAGCTAGTAACACTGCTACTCAATGGGAAGTTCAAAGTCGTATTGTTATACGACTGTACACTAAAGAAGCGATTCCTCGTTTCGTAAGGTGCGTTAAGCCGTTGGTCCCAGCTGTCACAATTGATGGCAGTCGTTTAACTATGTCAGATGCAAAGGTAGCTTAAAAATCTGACTCCAGTGTTGGCCACTTACACGAAAAGTGCAAATATTTAGGTACCTATTCTTTGGATAAAATCTATGTAATGCTTCGATCAAATATAATGGTAGATAGTATCGTACAAAATGAAGCCTAAAATAATGTCCCCGAGCCAAAACATCATGCATACTCACAAACAACAACAACTGCCTCCGTGGCCCGTGGTCCAGTGGTTAAGGCGTTTGCCTGTTGACCCGGGGGTCGTGGGTTCGATTCCCACCGGAAGCATACTTTGTTTAGTTGTTTCCAGTTTGGTTAGGACATTGCAGGCTTGAATCACCTGATTGTCTGATAATTAAGATGATTCCGTGCTTCGGAAGGCACGTTAAGCCGGTGGTCCCGGCTGCCATCTGGTAGTCGTTAAAGGAACCACGTCAGAGGCCGAGAGGCGGTTCCGAAGAACTCTGACACCAGGGTGTGCATGGTCGATTGACCGTGACACCTACTCGAAATGATGATGAACAACAACAAAAACGGTAGGTACATCTGAAAGTATGACACCCCATTTTTCTTGTTCATCTTCCTAATTTAATATTCTGACATTTATTATAGTGATTAATTTATTTAATTATGTTTGAATTATTTTATAAGTAGCTACTTGTTAATTAGTGTATACACTGGTATACACAATTTTCAGCACAATGTAAATTGTTATGAAATAAATGAACTTGAACTTCACTTTTGACGCGTAGTTTTTGCATCTTTTCACCTCAGAACAACAAACTTATGATAGTTGTTCTGAGCTTTTCACTGACCTTCGTCATCGCGAGACGTGTGAGTGCTAGCGCGGTTTATTGAAACTGTGTACAAAACAGCTCCGAAACTCGATTATGCGCTGTTTTGCCGGTGCCACTTTTCGAGCGCGAATCGTGTATCTACCATTATACAAGTATTTGATCGAAGATGTATGGCATTGACCCTCACGATGCAGAATGTAGATTTCTGTTCTATTTGTAAAAATATTTATGCAATGAATTAGTTAAATATAAGCCGTTTTGTAACATAGCATCAATATAGGTAATAAGCACATTGAATAAATGAATTTAAGAGTAATAAAATTGAATTTTTCTTCGCTTATACCCTTATTAATCATTAGATTCACGAAGTGATAATAGGACAAATACTCCCTGACGGATGTAGGTAACGTAGTGATAGGTGGCCTAACTATAGGGTGGAATGCTGGCAAAATGCCACGGGGCTCTGGCCCTAGGGGGCCCGGAGAAGTCGAAGAGCGGGGGGAAGGCAAAGAGCAAAGATAAGCAAGCAAGAAGCTGCTCGCCAACTTCAACTCTCTTAATGAGCTCTACGAGTTTACCACGGGCATGGTATACTTTGTCCGGCCAATGGTTTGCGCGCTTTGACAAGTCGACACGCCCCGGCAGCCGACAAAAGAAGTGTCGGCGCTCGCCAAAGGCGCTATCGGCAGCTTCAAAGACTCGGCACGCGCTGTAGAGACACAGGACACATTGATGCGTCGCGCGGCCCGGCTATTTATTTTGTTACGCAGTGCATAAAGTATACCTACGCACGATTAGAAATGATTTTCGTCCTTGGGAAGATAAAGGCGGTTCTTAGCAATTGGTTTAATTTCTCGTGTTTTGTAGGTATACCAATAAAAAATATTTTCCAAAGTAAATAATTTTATTATTTTCATTTAACTACTATCTAAAGGGTGTATTGAAAACCATTTGGGCGGATAGACTTTATATAGTTACGCTAGTCACTAACAGTGAGTGATTAAATACTAGTCTTTAAATAGATTGAATACATAATAATAATAATTCTTTATGTCCAATAATTAAATTACAACATCAATCACAACTGTGACTTCCACACCTAGGCGTTGCCTGTGTCGTCGTAGTCTCAAAAATGATACAATCCCGGTAGGCGGTAGGCTTATGAATTAGATCCCTAAAAATAACAATGTGATGTGATGTGTGTGTCTAAGTTTGTGTGTGCTTGTGTGAAGTGCGGGTGTGTGTGTGTGTATACGGGCTAGATGGCTAGATACACAATTACTAATATTTGGCTATACGGGCTAGATCCCTTTGCCCTTTCCAATTTATAGGCAAAACAGCAATAATATTAAATTTAAATACAGGGCATAGGGGACCTGTTAACAAAATATGAGTTGGTTCTTCAGGCAGCGTCAAAATCAATATTAATCCATACAACTAATGAAATACGAAAGTAACTCAGTGTGTCTGCCTGCCTGTCAGATGAAGTGTGATAAACGCTTCAACCATTTATCAAAATTTGGTATGAAGAAAGTTGGAGGCCCGGGCGAGGACATAGAGTACCTACCTTTCATTCCGGGAAATTCTACTGTTCCCGAGGGATCGACACAAACGCGGGCGGAGCCGCAGGCATTAGCTAGTACTAACAAACAAAGACAATCAACCACCAACTATGAAGAAGAAACTATACTAGCAACCAACCTCATACAAAAGTATAGCCTATATCTTTTCTAAATCTTAAATATGATATTTTTCGTGAATATCTGATTTTAGTTTCTTAAGTGGTATGGTCATTTGACATAAATATTACTGGGGTATGGTAGGTATGGTGGATACTTAGTTCCGTCCTGAGGTTCCGTCCGATTCTTTTGAATAGGTTCCGTGCAAAAAGTTTTTTTGACTTCGAGGCGAAAATGTAGGGAAGCCAAAGCACAAAACAAAATGTCAAAATAATCATATGTAGTTTAAAAAGTTGTTTCTGAAATATGGCGGATGTCAAACGATTGACCGCAGTGTGACCATTTGTGGCAGATTTCTGCCATTTTGGCAGATTTGGATCCAAAATTTAAGCTGTGGCATATTATGCTGACGATTTACAAATGTGGCAGATTTTGGCAGATTTCAAAGGTTTTAAAAATCATGCTAATTTTAAATTACATTATAAATAAGTAATAAAAAATCTAAATAAGGTAAATGTAAAAATATTTAGTAGAAAATTATTTCACAATCTGGCAACCTATGCCTTTGTTTGATACCCAGCCCAGCCCCCTTACTCTCTAACTTTGACAGCTATGGTGTACAACGATTTTGATGGTCACTTTAATATCCATTGCAGTTTTCACATGGCCAATAAAAAGATGAGGCAAACAAAACCCGCATGTGATATTGAAGTGACTATCAAAATCGTTGTACACCAAAGTTAGAGAGTAAGGGGGCAGATTACACGGGGATTCCCCGTTTGATCTGTTCATACATAGGTATTGTCATTTGATTGTGGGCTGTAATTGATAAGTCATAGGGTTCATATTCTTATAACCTTTCTTGATTGAGTTTTCAATCATCTTTGTTTTTACTTCATTTCATTCTCTTACGGCGCTTAGCGTGTATGTGAAGTGCAGTTCTAAATTTGAAAAGCAAATACATAATGAAAAGAAAATACGAGCGGTCCTATCGAACGGAATGGGAGCAAGATCCTTTGCTCTCGTCCTGGATCAGTCGAGCTAAGGATGACCAGGACGTTGCATTTTGTAAAGCCTGTAACTGCAAATTAGTTACTAGGTTATCTTCTTTAAAGGAACATGTTTCATCCCAGAAACACAAAAAAAACATAATCGGCTTTAGTGGCCAATCTTCGGTAAGTATTTTACATTTAGTTGTTATAAATATTATGCTGTAAGTAATAGATATTTTATCCACGTATTTTGTTAGGGATTTGTGACTAATTTACATTAAATTTGTTTTAGGTGCAACAGTTTTTCAAAACATCTCCATTAGAAGAGGAAGTAAAAAAAGCCGAACTTCATTTTTGTGCCATGTTAGTGGAACACAATTTGCCATTCCGTATAATGGATCATTTGAAAGAAGTCGTCTCAAAAAGCTTCCATGATTCTGAAATCGCCAAGCAATTTTCTTGCAAGAGAACCAAAGCGGCAGCGGTAACGTATAATGTTTTAAAACCAAATTTAGAAGCAGAGATGCTTGCTGATTTAAAATCCTGTGAAAATATTAAAACACGTACACCGATGTTTTCGTTGGTTATAGATGAGACGACAGACGTTACAACCACATCAACGCTTGCAGTTGTAACCAAATATTATTCAGAAAAAGATCTGCAGGTAAAAACAAAATTTTTGACCTTGGTTGACTTGAACGGGGCTGATGCCCAATCATTGTTTGATGCATTATCCACGTCTTTAACTAATTCTAACCTTAATATTAAAGATGCTATTGGTTTTGGGGCTGACACTACTAACGTTATGTTTGGAGAACATGGTGGTATCATTGCAAAAATAAGGCACGTCAATCCCCACTGCATGTTCATTAAGTGTGTATGTCATTCCACTGCTTTGTGTGTATCTCACGCTAGTAAAAACACCATACCACGAGCTATTAACCAAATGATACAAGAGGTTTACGGATATTTTGCCCATAGCAGTAAAAGACAAAGGGAGTTTGTTGAATATCAAGATTTTATTGGTGATTGAAAAGCATGAAATATTAAGACATTATGAAATTCGTTGGCTTTGCTTGCACGCTTTGGGATCGATGATCAATGTTAATTTTTCTCGAGGTTACGAGCCTTAGGGCCGTATAGTAAATAAAGGTTGTAATAATAATAGCCTTGCATATCGATAAAGCATGTCTCTTATCCGATCAGGAACTAGTAGATAATGAAGGGCATTATCTACTAGCTCCGTGGCGCAGCGGTCAACACGCCAGCCTGCGACACGGAGTGACCGGGTTCGATCCCCGGCCAGGTCAAGATGGAAAATGATCTTTTTCAGATTGGCCTGGGTCTTGGATGTGTATCTATATATGTATTTGTTATAAAATATAGTATCGTTGAGTTAGTATCCCATAACACAAGTCTCGAACTTACCTTGGGGCTAGCTCAATCTGTGTGATTTGTCCGTATATATTTATTTATTTATTTATTTCCCAACATTGTAGACGGAGACAATATTCAAAAAGTTGATGACGAACTCCGACAGATAAAGTTTGACAAAAGTGTAAGCGATTTGTTAGAAGCAGGCGGAAGTGGAAGTAGTGCCGGTACAATTTTGAGCGTGGATAAGTTTTGGGGAGCGGTTGGAAAAATCAGAGACGCAAATAGGGCAACAAAATATCCAAATATTGCAAACTTTGCAAAAGCTCTCTTAAGTTTGCCGATGTCAAATGCGTCGTGCGAAAGGATATTTTCTCAAGTCAATCTTAATAAAACAAAAATAAGAAACAGGTTTTTAAATAAACATGTCTCGGCAATAATTACTACAAAAGAGGGAATAAAGGAACACGGAGACTGCGTCTCCTTTAAACCAAGCAAGGAAATGTTAAAAAATATGTCGTTAAAATCCATGTACAAAGAAAATGAAGACGAAAATTTTGAAGCCAATGTTGATTAGGTGTATTGTTTTTTGTACGTTTAACGTAGTTATAATGTTGATTAAAAAAAATATGAAAATACGTTTTTTTTTATTTTCATGTTGGCATATTTTTGGCATTTTTTAACGTCGAGTGTGGCAGATTTTGGCAGATTTTTAGGTCCGTGTGTGGCAGATTCGCCATTTTTGAGATGGTCACACTGATTGACCGCGCAGATGCTAATACAAATCGATTATTCCCCAAAACCCATTTTAGTTTAGACAAAATGCCTGAAACAATTATAGATTGTGTCCTTAGTGGCAAAGTGGACGCCGCACAACTCATAAAGTGGCTTAATTGTGACCCAACCGAGGTACATAACCTAGTCTTTGTTATTTTTACGATTTTATCTTGTTCTCTTTTACAAAAAAACTTTAAAAATATTATTTTCAGGATCCTCCTGAAGACTGTGCGGTGCTGTGTTGTAATAGAAGCGAGTTTGTGGCGCATTTTCTGTCTTATTTGAGAAATCAGACGGACAGGTGAGAGCCAAAAGAATTTTAAAAAGATGTAAACAATGGTAATTTTGACAGTTCCTAAGGGTCCAGTCTCTTACAATTAATGGTCCTGAGTGGAGAGGATATGTATTAAAGCTAAGTAGTTGACCGATTGATGATAAACATGATTTCTTATTACTAGAAATCTACTGATTTCGAAAATATTTTTCCAAACCTGAATCAACTGTCTTCAGCTCATACACAATGGGCCGAACAATAGGCCTAGGTGTCTCAAATTGCTCACGACACCGGGTGAACGAGATTAACCTGAATTGACAAAAATATTCTATGTAATTATTGAACAGTCTGACAAAATTTCACTAAAATTGGTTGTGAAATGTGACCTCTAGCGGAGAACAACTGGATAGTAGGACATACTAATGCATTGTTCATCAGGTCTTTTTAGTCTCCACTGCAGGAGCATGACCCTCTCTGTACTACCGGAGCCATACTTGGCCAGAGCAGACAGAGGATTTAGCCTACACTTTCCTCGCTGGCCAGATGAATTGGAGAGGTCTCATTGGTGTTTATGAGCTTTGTTGCCTAAGCTGAAACGCAGAGCACTTTATGCTTGCTCAGTCGATAAATGCAGAAGTGACTTTGTTTGTTTAGTTTGTAACGCTTACATACCTGAACAAATAGGTCATCCTGAAATTTTTGCTGTTCATTAATATGGCTCTGCTGTCAGTCTGTCCGTCTGTCACCAGGCTGTATCTCATGAACCGTGATAGGTAAAGTTTTCAGTTAATGTATTTCTGTTGCCCTATAACAACAAATACAAAAAAATTGATTAAAATAAATATTTAAGGGGGATCCCATACAACAAACGCGATTTTTATGCTTGTTTTTGCTTGATATTGATAATTAAATAAAAATAAAATTAATATTAAAGGAGGGCTCCCATACACCAGACATGATTATTTGCCATTTTTATAGATAACGGTATGGAACTGTTCGTCGTGCACAAGTCCGACTCGCACTTGGCCAGTTTTTTTAGTTGTTTTTGCTTGATATTGATAACGGCAACAGGTAGATGCTTGAAATATTCACAGACTATTTAGTTATATACTCACTTTAAAAATAAATAATGAAATAAAAATAAAAATTAATATTAAAGAAGAGCTCCCATACAACAGACATGATTATTTTTTTGCCGTTTGGATAAATAAGGGTACGGAACACTTCGTGCGCGAGTTTAAGGAAAAGTTTATTTAAGGCATTGTCTAGTTATTTTTCAAATTATCCTTGCTTGTGTATCAACGAAATGATGATGCCACTAGCTTGATCATAAACGACGCAATGAGGCGAGCAAACACCAGTCCGCAATGTAAATCTCACTACAGCCGCATCATGACACTTTATTTTTTTATTCCACACTTTGTTTATAAACATGGGTATTTATAACACCAAATTACACCGATTTCACATTATAAAGTCCACTAGAAATAATTAAACAATCCAAAACAAAAGCCGTGCAGTCCGCCGAAATTCCCGCCAAGAACGCTTTTTTTTTCTTTTCTTATATATGGCGATCAAACTTCATTGTGAAGCTTATTTCAGCCAGTGTCCAGTATTATGAGACGTTATCACGTCAAAAATAAAGTTTTTTTTTTATATTGGTTCATAAATGACGAAGTACTAAGGCAGCAATCATTAAAGAAAATACAACCGAATTAATAACCTACTTTTTTAAAGTCGGATAAAAACAAGTGACGCACGCACCGAACGTCGTAGGGCGTCACGCGACCCTCTTGAACAATGCCGAAGGTGTTAGGAATCACGCCGGTCATTATTAGACACATTATATTTTTTAATGGGTCACAATTGGTGACATGTCACTATAGGCGAAGTCGTTATATCCGAGTTTGTTATAATGTATTTTATACGAAAACCACACTTTGCTGTGTAGTTACTTCATACTAGTGGCCCGTGGTATAACAGCCTCCGTGGTCCAGTGGTTAAGGCGTTTGCCTGTTGACCCGGGGGTCGTGGGTTCGATTCCCACCGGAAGCACACTTTGTTTAGTTGCTTCCAGTTTGGTGAGGACATTGCAGGCTTGAATCACCTGATTGTCTGATAATAAAGATGTTGTCGTGCTTCGGAAGGCACGTTAAGCCGGTGGTCCCGGCTGCCATCTGGTAGTCGTTAAAGGAACCACGTCAGAGGCCGAGAGGCGGTTCCGAAGAACTCTGACACCAGGGTGTGCATGGTCGATTGACCGTGACACCTACTCGAAATGATGATGATGAGTGGCCCGCGCCGGCTTCGCACGAGTGAATTGGTGTTTATTCTGTAGCCTATGTTCATCAAGGATAATGTAGGATTATAACGGTGAAAAAAATTTTCAATTGAAACAAGCCTATTCAATTGAAACAAACATACAATAAAATATTTCGTCTCGATAATATTAGTGTAGAAAGTGTATATTTAGCTGTTGGTCAATAGGCGGAGTGATATAGTAAACGGATCCTGCTGTAGTTTGTATGTATGTACAAAATCATTTCGATGTTTTACATCTGCCGTCCGTTTAGCTCACAATTTTTGTCGTGATATATGTAAATAGTTTATAAATTGATGAACAAATGAAAAAGTGTCAAGTTCCGTGTGCAAGCAAGAGCGCGGAACAAGCGATAGAGAGGCACGATCTGCCTAAGCGATCGGCATGTGACGCATCTAACTCTCTTCCGCCGAAGAGTATATACAAAATATCATTGTAAATGCAAAATAAACTCTTTAAAACTGATTAAAATATATGTAGCATGGCTTCCTTCCTACATATTAGTTGATTTTCAAATTCATTGTAAAATGAGTTGAATTAAATACCTCACTTGTTTTTTGTTTTTCGTGTGTGTAAGTGGCCGACTACCTCACTTGTAAAAGTGGGGTAGTTGTGTTAGGTGACGTAAGCCTTAATGCGTATATGAGGAATGGGATATGGTAGAGATTTTCGACGCCGAGGTTTGAACATGCGGTAGATCAATTGGCGGAGCGTAGGTCGTACATAGACCTAAGGTCACTGGTTCAATTCCCGCCCGCGTCATAAATGAACGCATGTTGTAACCAGTCCTTTCCGGCTATATTTTATTTCTTAATTTAATAAAAGTAAACCTTTAATAATATTCAAAGAATTTTCAAATTTTCAGCATACTACGAACAAACAGCAATGCGATACAGTTGCTTCAGCATCAAGGCACTCCAGAGAAGATTCTCAACTCACGTCGCAAGCACTGCAGGTCCATCAGCGACCCCACCAGCGATGACCGCACCATGGACAGCCTCTCCGTCAAAGCTGACCGGCAACGGAGTCACGAGTCACCGAGCAAAGACAAGAAACGCACCGGCAGACGCGTCAAAACTAAACTCTTCACAGAGGACAAGAATGCTAAAGAGCAGTCCGTCTCGTCTGATGAATCAAGACTAAGCATCGGCGTCGACAGAGTAGTCATATCCAGTACCCCGTTAAAAAATGGCAACTACCCAAACCTGCCTTTGACGAGCCCTGTCACGCCGAACCGTAGCTTCAAAGAGTACGAACGCTGTGACACACCAAGATTGAATCATAGACCAAGATCACACGAGAAAAGCTGCTTAGGAGACTACTTAGTTACAGCGCAAAAGAGTTCGAAGAAGAAAAAGGGGAAAAATACGTCAAATGATGATACGGACGTGAAAACAGACTTAGATTTGAGTAATTCGGAAATATTTCCGGAAATCGGAGTGAGGAAGTCTAGTTCGTTGCGATCAGAAAGAAGGAGAATCAAGCCAACGAATTTAGATAAAGCGACTACTCAAAAGAGTTTTTCGTTGAATAGTTTTACTTCAGAATGTTTTCAACAGCCGTCTTCGCTAGCTTTAGAAGATAACATAGCTTTCAAAGCTCAGAACTTACAAACGAAAGAAACAAACAGTTTTGAGGCAGAAAGAAACTTTTTGAAGCAAGAACGACACAAGCTGATGGAGAAATTCAATATTTTAAACACATCCGTCTCACCGAAACAAGTAAACACACCGCAGATCAAAGTTATAAAAAATAATTCTTGTGAAAAAGTTCACTACATCAAATCTGACGCCAGCAAAGTGGTTTTAAAAGAAAAAATCAATATACTAGTCGATATATACGATGTTCTTTTAAAAAACAATTTGATACTAAGCGTTATTACTGAAATATACTTTTTGATATCAATAGTGTTGTCGAAACAAAACGAAATTGATTATGAAAATGCAGAATCGAATTTGAGGAACGATAATTTAGATTATTTATTAAAATCAATTCACAACAGCACATATTTCGCTGTGAAATCTCTATGGAATCAACGGATTATTCTGGAAGTGATATTGGATAAGAACTCGTTGAAAATCCTCGGTGAGAACAAGAAGATTCGTTCGTTCTATCCGGATCTAGCCAAGTTCTTACTAAATTCTTATGGATTGAAGTGTGAAGCAGAGAGTACGCAGGAGAAGAAAAGTGTGTCCGAGCTGAGACCGTCCAACGGAGTGATTTGTTTTAACTTGGAGACGGACAATGTTGACAACTTTCCTTCGGCTGTCAGTTTCCAAAGTTTTAAGAAGCAGAGGGATATGTTTTATGAAATATTCAGGTAAGTTCCTTTTTATTCTGTCCTATCACTACATCTCTGCATATTATGACACGAAGTCCTCCACCTTTTCATGCAGTTTTCACTAATAGAGAGAGATCCATGAGAAATAAAATTTCTCACTAATCTACTATTAAACTATCAAAATCGGTCCAATTCTGTTTTTTTTTGCCTTTCTTATGAAAATCCAAAAAAAAGATATTTATAACTATATCTGTGATTTGATATCCCTCTATATTTTTTCAATTATGCGTATACATTAGAGTCTTATATAAAAAACGTGGGTGTTGTAGTTGCTCAGTAGGTCATCCTCAACTGCCTGTCCGGTGGTTGCAGGCATGGCATCAGGTACTCTCGCCCGGCCTCCAGTGCTGTTACTTGCTTTTCCCCTATTTATCCCCTATTCACCCCCTAGTGAGTAGTATCCCAATACCTACGAGTACATTCCCTTCCCAAATCCAACCAATTACAATCCTTAAAAATGCTTTCGATGGACAGCAGCGTCGGAAGCACAAGAAGCCAAAGAAACTGCGCTCGCCAAGTCGCCTGCTAAGCGTGCTGAGCAATATCCTCCCTTGGAACGAAAAATGCTTGGGAGAGGCCTTGAAAAAAATAAAATAAATTTTATTGATGTTTCTTACAACTACCTAAGTAATTGTACAATAAGATACGGTTTGACAAAACCGCTTGCTACACAATCTGCTGTCCACCTTCGAGCCAGGAATTAAACTTATTTTTTATAAGACGGCAAACGAGCAAGTGTGTCACCTGATGGTAAGTGATCACCGTTGCCCATGGACAACTGCAACACCAGGGGGTGACAGGTGCGTTGTCGGCCTTTGAAGGAGTAGGGGAAGGAAATGGGGAGAGGAGAAGGAAGGATGGGCTTCCGGCTCTCTCACTCACCGAACGAAGCATAGAAGCGGTAAAGCTTCTACTCAGACGTCAATTTTCTCTGAGAGTGTGGTACCTACTTCCCTGGACGAGCCGGCCCATTTATGCTACTAGCAATCCATTTTGCCGGTAGCGTGGCTCTACGAGGCGTCATAGAACTCATGTAGGTGTCTTTGACCAATAGTGGACTTCTTATGGCTGTCATCATCATCATAATTTCGAGTAGGTGTCACGGTCAATCGACCATGCACACCCTGGTGTCAGAGTTCTTCGGAACCGCCTCTCGGCCTCTGCCGTGGTTCCTTAACGACTACCAGATGGCAGCCGGGACCACCGGCTTAACGTGCCTTCCGAAGCCCGGAATCATCTTTATTATCAGACAATCAGGTGATTCAAGCCTGCAATGTCCTAACCAAACTGGAAACAACCAAACAAAGTATGCTTCCGGTGGGAATCGAACCCACGACCCCCGGGTCAACAGGCAAACGCCTTAACCACTGGACCACGGAGGCTGTTGTATGGCTGTAATGATGATGAATGATGTTGTATTTGATTATTGTACAGTGGTAGGAATCCGTGTGTGTTGGTCAGACCGGCACTCTGGCAATGTTCGTGCGCAGGTGGTGGGGCTCTGCGCCGGGTGGCGGGCGCGGGTCGCTGCGTGCGCGTGCTAAGCCGCTGCTGGGCGCGGCCAGCGCCGCCGCCAACCACCACCACCTCGCCGCGCTCTTCACCAAGCACATGCTCGCCGAGTGCCTGCCCTCCAACACTCAGGTAACACAGCAATACTAATTCGTAGTCGTAGTTATAAGATTTTTTGGACAAAAATAAAACACTGCGCACCATGACGCAAGTGGTCGATGTTGAAATGAAGTCTACTAGGTTGAAGTGGGACTGGGCGGGCTATGTTTGCCGAATGCCTAAATAAATTTAAAAGGGAACTCTTTGATATGTTGGCCAACAAGGGATATTACTCAGTTAATGAATATTTAAATGATAAATTGACATAAATAATAAATTTACTATTGTAATAACTAATAATGACTTATAATAATGTAATTTCACATATTTTTAATTAATGAATGTAATAATTATTATGTATTTATGATTAATTAATTTGGTAGGCAGGTTTCAGAATATTACTTTGTTTATAAATATTTACACGCTGAGATTAAACTCGGTAGAATATGTTGATGAAAAAACACCTTTTATCATCCCGAATGAACACACATATTCGTAAATAAATTATTCTATTCTATTCTATGGTGCCGGAAAGATGGGCTTAAAGAACACCCTCATGGGTACCTACTGATGGGAAACGGTCAAGAGGCAAACCAAAAAAGATGGACAGACGACTTGACTGTTTTCGATGTAACTTGGAGAGAGATGGCAAGAGATAGAGCAAAGTGGAAAATAAAGGGGAGGCTTTTGCCCAGCAGTGGGACATAATAGCTGGTAAAAAAAATATTATCATATTTTGTTTTTTGTTCTCGATTCTTTCAAACCGGTATACTTACTGACAATCACGGGCCAAGGCTAAGTGAAAATCAAGACTCCAATTGTATCTGGATGACTCTAAGATTTTGGTTGATTGAGAGACTTGAATTCTGCTGGGTTTGTGACGATCGCTGATTGATGGGTAGTTGTGCTGAGTGGGTGTGTAGACGGGTTGGAGTTTGAATTTGTTTGTAAAAAAATTCTGACCAGGCGACAATTATTATTATTATTTGTATCTCCATACGGTTTACGGGTGTTACCCCACTCCTTTGAGAGGCTTGTGTGAAATTTTGATCCAATACGTAGAGGCTTTGGAGAAGTTGATGTAATGTTGGTCTCCAGCCAGAACTTGTTCCTAGAAATATCAATGCATGATTATCCCTTGAACAGATCTTGACCGGAGGAGGAACTATTGAGATTTAAAAGAAAAATTAAGTGAGTTATGTGATTATAATATGGGTGGACTAATGCTGGGTTATTGCAAAGGGTCGGACACCTGCCATAATCATGATAACTGACTATAATTTGCAGTTGGTGGCTTACCAACATTATTATTATTATTATAAACAGATGATTGGGCGTATAAATCTTTGTGATTTTGACAAAATTTTGCATACAGATAGGCACATAGCGCGTAGAATCGATGGCCGATGGGGCAAAAAGCTTCTCGAATGGCGACCACGTACCGGCAAGCGCAGCGTCGGTCGGACACCCACCGACCAGGTAGTCGGTTTCCAGAAGGAAAAGGCTGGATGCAGATCGCTTCCAACCAGTCATTTTGGAAATCTTTGGGGGAGGCCTATGTCAAGCAGACTTCTTGTGGCTGATATGATGATGATGAATGATAATTTATTATTGTTTCAGGAATCGAAACTCAGCAAGCTGCAGCGGCGCCTGACATGTCCATCCGCGACGGAGAGCCATCGGCTGCCACACTTCTCCAGCAAGGAGATGTTCTACAAGTAAGTTCACCAAAGGACCTAAACGTCAAACAGTATTGAATACATTGACATGTATGCAGTACTGTTTATAACCGAATTCAATAAAAGGATGAATTTATAAATTAAATTGTTTTGAACGTCGATAACGTCTTATAAATCGATGAACGCCGGCTGTACGCACGAAAAAGTGTCACGTTCCGTGTGCAAGCGCGGAACAGGCGATAGAGAGGCACGAGCGGCCTAAGCGTTCGGCTTGTGACGCATTCATCTCTCTTCCACCGTTATTACGTAACATTATCGTCCGTAAACCGACTTTACAAACAACCATTTTTTGACGCGATAACGTCTTGATCGATCGATAACGTCGATGAACACCGGCTGCATGCACGAAAAATGTCACGTTCCCGCCTATATTGACTAACCGCTTAACACGAAGTAATAACTCAGCAAAGTTTGATTGTCATGTAAAATTCTTATACAAAGTCGGATATAATGACTTCGCTTATAGTGACCGACTTGATTCCTAACACCTTCGGCGTTGTTCGAGAGGGTCACGTGACGCCCGTCGACGATCGGAAGAAAGAAATGTACTTATAACCTTTATTTGTTCCATATTTTGATTGAATACGCTGTGTTACTCTCTATTAAAAGAAATACATATATACCTATCTTACAAAACAAGAGGTTGTATATTTTCTACATTTTTTTAAATTTAATTTGTATTTTTATATATGTACTTTGTATCGTCATACAAACCTCTGTGTCTTTCCCGTCGTCGTTACACATATGTATTCTATCCCGCTCACACACAGACTCGAGTATTCTGGAATATTCTGGCTGTCGGCTGTCGGGACCGGAAGTATATGGAACTTTCTAGAGATAAGATTATAAGACAGTATATAAGGGAGCGGACGTGGCGATCGTCAATGTCGTAGACGTCCTAGGAACGTACTAGACGATCCCGATGATCCTATTGACATCGCACAAGCCCGCCCCGACCCCTCTTCGGCTCCGAATAGCCAGAGGAATCCCACTATCCGACCCCGTCGCACTCGCCACCGGAATAGAGTGCGTAGAGTAGGATTAGCTCCGATTACTGGTGACCGCCCGGCGGTCCCGGGTGACTTGCACCCAGGATAGGCCCTTCTGGCAACGTAGCTTTCGGCCCATAAGGCAAAAGATGAGAGTTGCTGCTCTCTAAAGGCTTTTGCCATTGTTTCTCAGATTGGCCCTTCAGGCTTGCATGCACGCATACGCGGCCCATCAGGCAATACGAGAGTTTGCTGTCTCTCCAAGCCTTGCGCACACAGGCAACGCCCAAAGCCGAGGTCCGTCCCTCCTGGGGGCACTTTGGTGATGTTGTCTATAAAGGTTGAGGGCACTCTGCCCTCGCCTCAAACGCCCGGTGAAGTAGCGAAAGCTCACTTGGAGCTAGCTACATAGTCATTACAAAAAAAAAAAAAAAAAACGATCGTCAATCAGTGTACCGCGAGTGTTCTTAGTGAGCGATACTAATACAAGTGATTTGTGTGCGACTGATAAGTGATAATTTCTACGACCACAGCAACGGACCAGGACTGCGAGTGCTTTGCGTTTTGGATATTCGACGTGATGGAAGACTAGTCGGGTGTCAGTGTTGGGATTCTGTAGTGAATAATTTATCTCTGAAGAGTTCGGTGTTTTACTCCACATCCCGAACCCTAACCACGTAACAATATTGTTGAGTTAGTATCTCATAACAAGTGTAGATGAGAAAAAGACTTGATGATGATGACTGTAGTTTAAAACACCCTCAATATTGTTCGCAGGGAGTTCATAATGAACACAGACAACGAACCGTTCAGAGTTCACCTCAGGGACACGTTGGCTTCTGAAATAGTGGCCTTGGACGCCGCGCCCATTGGAGACGAGAGGAATTGTAAGTCGGCCGCAAAATTAAGTCTTTAGTTAAGTTAGTATGGAAAACAAAGTTATTAGAGAATTTGGTGGGCATTAGGTGGTAAACGGAATCAAAATAGTGATGGGTTGCTAGCCGCATCGCCTGTTACCATGATTCTTAGGTGTATGAGCTATCATCTCATACAGTTTAGCTAACAGTCAATACCTACATACGCAGTAATATTTTAACCTACATTTAAACCACTGAATAAGCAGCCTTACCATTAAGCAACATGTATTCGTCATTACGCCAATCGAATGGTCTTAGCGTTTAGGTGAAATCAATAAATTTAGTGTAAAGAAATCACTCGACGGGTTTGGTTATATTCTCTCCGGAGTTCCTCCCGCCTAGCTAGCATCCCTTCCAGCTCAACTTAACTAACTTAATTATCTTAGCTTTATGTGTGGTTATCCCATACATTAGGAACTTTGCCCGTTCCCTCGATCTGCGCGGGAAGAGAAGCAGCTGGTACATTCTACGTTTTAGGGTTTCGTACCCAAAGGGTAAAAACGGGACCCTATTAATATCGCTCCACTGTCCGTCTGTTTGTCTGTCTGTCCGTCTGTCACCAGATTGTATCTCATGAACCGTGATAGACAGTTGACATTTTCACAGATGATGTATTTGTGTTGCCGCTACAACAAGAAATACTAAAAAATACATTAAAATAAATATTTAAGAGGGCTCCCATACAACAAATGTAATTTTTTTGTTTGTTTTTGCTCGATATTGATAACGGCAACAGGTAGACGCATAAAATATTCACAGAATATCTAATATATAAAATTCTCGTGTCACAGTTTTCGTTGCCATAATCCTCCGAAACGGCTTGACCGATTTTGATGAAATTTTTTGTGCTTATCCGGTATCTATGAGAATCGGCCAACATCTATTTCATCCCCCTAAATGTGAGGTAGTCCACCCCTAATTTTTTTTTTTTCAGACATTATTTATATGGCAAAACAACGTTTGCCGGGTCAGCTAGTTTAGTTATATATTCACTATAAAAATAAATAATTAAATAAAATTTAAATTAATATTAAATGGGGGCTCCCATACGACAGACATGATTTTTTTGCCGTTTTCATAGATAACGGTACGGAACCCTTCGTGCGCGAGTCCGACTCGCACTTGGCCGGTTTTTGAACTTATTGTTTTTCTCACTTCAAGCGAACAGCACGGACCACCCTCGGGAATACCTGCACCTCATGAAGAAGCTGTCCCTGCTGGCCAAGTTCCTGGGGTTTCTGACCTCGTTGCCATACTGCACGCACGTGGAGGCCAAAGTCGGCCGCGCGGTGCAGAAGGACCCTATCTACGTGACGCCTAAGGAAAGGGTTTTGGAGAACGAGCTCGCCTTACGGAACTATGTAAGTACAGTCATCATCATCAGGTCTTTCCAGTCTCCACTACAGGAGCACCTCTGTACTACCAGAGCCATTTTTTATTTATTTATTAACCATATACAGCGTGATAGGAAATACAAGCTAAACAAAGCTTATAAACATCTGAGAAACCTCTCCAACCCGTCTGGCCAGCGTGGAGAGTGTAGGCCAAGTCCTCTGACTGCTCTGGCCAAGTATGGCTCTAGTAGTACAGAGGGTCATGCTCCTGTTGTGGAGACTAAAAAGACCTGATGATGATGATGATACAACGTGTTATTACAGGCTAAATCTAATGCTGCAACATACCATACTTGGCTAGAGCAGCCAGAGGAATTGGCCTACATTCTCGTCGCTGGCCAGACGGGTTGGAGAGGTCTCATTGATGTATATGAGCTTTGTTTAGCTTGTATTTCCGTAGTCGCCTCTCACGACATCCACGGGAAGACTTGGAGTGGTCCTATTTTACTCTGCCGGAAACCACACGGCATCATTATTTTCTTTTGAGGCACGGAACTCTAATAATTTATTTTATTGTTGCAGAGTCAGCCATGCATCGACCTCCGAGGTCTCCTCACTACCGCCCAAAAAGCCTCCCGGATATGCGTCACCCTCCCCTGGCTCATTCATTACCTCTCCATGCTCGACTACACGACACTCCGCATACAGTACTACCAACAACTCATCAAGATCATCTTCACCATCCACTCAACGTTGACACACGAGAACAGATACAAAAAGAACACTTTGATATATTTAAAAGCGATTCTGGGATGGTTGTTCGATCTGCCCCATTTTCCAATAGAAATTGTTCACGAGAAATGCAGTAATATACAGACAGATGTGGAAATTAATATAGATAATTGTGATATAATAGATGAAGGGGTTTTGTTTGAGTTGTGTCCGTATTTGAGAGATGTTAATGTGTTGTTGGCGACGTGCAAAGTGAGTCATGAGCAGAAGGAGAGTTTTAGACATATAACGCCTGTGAGTCTGAGTTTGAATCCGGAGGACCGGATCCGGAGCAAGGAGAAGGAACTACAGGTCAGTACTTCACACTGTTGACAACAAACACACACTTGAGAATTCTGGTCTAGTTACCCAGGTTAAGAAACCCCGGCCGCGGTCATCACTTGGATGGGTGACCGTGCAAATTGCATAAAAATATCTCGAGCTCCCCCGCGCTTCGGAACGCTCGATTAGCCGTTGCTCCCGGCTGTCATCACAAATGGCAGTCGCAAAGCTATGTCAGCTTGAGAAATCTAACAGCAGTGTTGGCCACACACACAAAAAAATAGTTGCTGCTAGCTGAAGCGGAAACAAAGACGCTTTTTTTTTTTTGCAAAATTTTTTTTTGTGATAAACTAGCGGCAGATGGTCAGATAAACAGCGAAGACTAAGTAATAGGGTCCCGTTGACACCCTTTCGGTATGATACGCTTAAAATGACTATGATCATATCAGCTGCAAGAAGTCCACTGCTGGACATAGGCCTCCCCCAAGGATTTCCAATACGACCGGTTGGAAGCGGCCTGCATCCAGCGTCTTCCCGCGACCTTGGTCAGGTCGTCCGACCATCTGGTCGGTATGTGGTCGCCATTCGAGAACCCTGCCCCATCGGCCATCGGTTCTTCGCGCTATGTGCCCGCCCACTGCCACTTCAAAGAGCTAATCCGCTGTGCTATGTCGGTGACCTTTGTTCTTCTACGAATTTCGTTTCTGGTTCGATCTCGCAGAGAAACACCGAGCATAGCCCACTCCATAGCTCTAAGCGACCTTGAGTTTTCTTATGAGGCCCATAGTAAGGGATATGGGTCAAAATGATTATAATGTTGACTAGTTTCCTAAAAAAATATAATGAGTCCATAAGGCGTCCATAATGAGTCCGCGTCGATTGGTGGTCTCAGAGAGCTGGTTTCTGTATGTGAAGCCTATGCAAAGAGTCACGGACTTAAATACAACGCGAAAAAGAGTGAGCTCATTGTATTTAAATCTCGTAAAGATTGTCCGACTGAAGTACCCCCTGTAAGACTCGGCGGTGTGCCTTTGAAGCGGGTACACCTAGTTAAGTATCTCGGTCATATTGTGACGGACGAATTAAATGATGACGCGGATATTGAGCGCGAACGGAGAGCGCTGTCGGTCAGAGTCAACATGATAGCTCGCAGGTTTGCCCGCTGTTCAACGGAAGTGAAGACAACACTATTCAGGGCCTATTGCACCTCTTTCTATACTTGCAGCCTGTGGGTTAGGCACTCCCAACGTACGCTAAACTCCCTTCGCGTTCAATATAATAACGGCATGTAGACGGATTTCACGCTACTATGCGCAAGCGAGCAGCATCGATGATGCGGCGGACTCGTGACAGCGACAACAGTCTCCTGCGTGTTGTTGGGGACCGCATGGATGGCCCTTTTATGGCCAGTTGGGTCGCTGTGCACATACCAATTTCTCTCGCACAGCGTCAATATTAAAACTTTAATAATATTATTTAATAATGAGGCTCAGGTACTAACATGGGTATAAGTGCAAACGTTTACTAACGAAAAATGGACTGTTTTAAATTGTCTGAATAAATGATTATTGATTGATTGAAAAAAAAATAAGTTAGATATTGAAAAAATATTGGACACGTATTTTTTCTTTTGTCGAATAAACAAAAAATGATAAAGATATAGCCCTTTGAAGTTCCTTGTGACGTCATAGTTTGCTACAATTTTTAGCAAACTTTGACGTCACGAGCCCCCACTAATGAACTTTGAAGCGCTTTATCTTTATTATTTATTGTTTATTTGACAAAGGAAAAATACGTGTCCAATATTTTTTGATTATCTAACTGACGGACTAATTGTTATGTTATTATTAGGACCCAGGAAACTAGCCTATTATTACTGTTACTTATATTCCAGGCGCGTCTTGAAGAAGAACTGCTTAAGAGTCAACCAACGTCCACCCGACGCGTCTTGGAATTGGTCTCCGAGCGCGTGACGTCAGTGTGTGTGCGAGAGCTCAGCTCTCGACATCTCGCCGAGGCCCGGGACCGCGCGAGAGACCAGGCTGCTGTTTTAATTAGGACTCAAAGTGGAAATAAGGTATGATTTTGTCTAAATTCGACTAGTTTCAGTCTTATTTTGAGGTAATAACTGATTGGCTATCTTTTCAGCACTGAATGCTGTCTTTCAGTCAATAAATCGAAGTCGTTGTCATTAAAAGTAATTTTGAGTCGACTAGTTTCACTCTTAATATGACTTAAATACTTGTGTGAGTTTAGAAACGAGATTGGAGCTCAAGATAGAATGCCACAGGACTAAATTTATATCAACCTCACTCTTTACTTCCTAAGACGTGACATAAAAGTAACAGGCTAGCATAAATATGATAGAAGTAATAGATATTACTTCTATCATACTATCATAACGTAATATATATAGAGAGTTAAGATCGTATGCACTTACACATAGAGTCTAAAATGACTTGTCCCAAACATGTTTGGAAATTCGCTCTTTGTTTGAAAACTTTGATATACTCCTTACCCCCTCTCCCCACTTGTCAGCAAAAGAAAGAAATACTCCTCCCCTCACCCAGTTCACGTAAACATTGATATTATTTACTTCTGTAATATTGAAAATTTTTGCAAAATAAACGAAAGATTTTGTAATTTCTTTGTTTATTTTGCAAAATTTTGCTGACGTCATCACCACTTAAACCGTCTCTCATATCATAAAAAAAAATTGTCTGTAAAGTCGGTTTACGGACGATAATTTTACGTGATAACGGTGGAAGAGTGAAGAGAGATAGATGCGTCACAAGTCGAACGCTTAGGCCGATCGTGCCTCTATCGCTTGTTCCGCGCTCTCTTGCACACAGATCGTGACACTTTTTCATGCGTACATCAATTTATAAGGCGTTATCACGCCAGTAAGCCAAGGCCCCCTTCCCCCTTTTGCTGTTTATTTAATAACTAACTGATGCCCGCGGCTTCGCCCGCGTTAATGTCGATCCCTCAGAAACAGTAGAATTTTCCGGAATGAAAGGTAACCTATGTCCTTCCCCGGGCCTCAAACTACCTCCATACCAAATTTCATCCAAAATGGTTCAATGGTTGAAGCGTGAAAAAAGACAGACAGAGTTACTTTCGTATTTATAATATTAGTATGGATTGAATAAATAAACAAATAAATATATACGGACATATCACACAGATTGAGCTAGCCCCAAGGTAAGTTCGAGACTTGTGTTATGGGATTATGGGATACTAACTCAACAATATTATATAACAAATACATATATGTATAGATAAACATCCAAGACTGGCCAATCTGAAAAAGATCATTTTCCATCTTGACCTGAACGGGGATCGAACCCGGGGCCCCTAGTGTCGCAGGCTGGCGTGTTGACCGCAGACTGTGTCTATCATTATATTTGATCGAAGCCCCTAACGTACTATTAAATTATTACAGAATCTCCTCCAATCTCTCCAGTCCCTCTACAACGCCCAAGTCCAACAGCTGAAGACCAGTACGTTACAATCAGCGTCCGCGCTGGTCCGTGCTCGGACAGCCGCGGCGCTTTCTGCGCTGTTGCCGGCCGCGCCGCCACCCATCCACGCGCTCGCCGTCAAAGGGTGCCTTAACCGGCTCAATAAGTGGATCAATGACAACTGGAATACCACTGGTGAGTTATTCTTCCTAGCGTGCTCAAGATAAACTGTCACAGGGTTATCTTACTCCGTGGTAAGTATCATAGAAAAATTGTGATAATGTCCTGTGCTGCGATGTGGAAGTACTAGGAAGACATGAAATACAAGAAATATGCAAGGATTAAGCGTCTTATGGGAGTCTATTCAGGAATATTAGACCTAATGTGCCTAAACATACAGCTTATAATGGATTATAGTTCTAGCGCGGTCCTATGCTCTATTCGCGCCGCTGCCATCCACACCTCTGCGATGAAAGGATGCCTTAACCGACTCAATAAGTGGATCAATGACAACTGGAATACCACTGGTGCCACAATTCTAGTATCATAGAAAACACACTGCACGCTCTGTGCTGTAATATGGAAGTACTAGGACAACATAAATATGCAAGAAGTATGCAAGGATGGACTAAGCGTCTTAAGGGAGTTTAGTAAAGAAAATTAGACCTTACGTTCTTAGACTTACAGCTTATAGTCTTATAGTCCTATTGCGGTCCCAATCTCGGGCCGCGCCGCCACCCATCCACGCGCTTGCGATGAAAGGGTGCCTTAACCGGCTCAATAAGTGGATCAATGACAACTGGAACTGGTGAGTTATCCTTACTAGCGCGAAGTTCAAGATGGTCTAGTATCATAGAAAACATACTACTTACCTCTTGTGCTGCGATATAGAAGTACTAGGACGATATGAATATGCAAGAAGTATGCAAGGAAGGACTAACTGTTCATATGGGAGTTTAGTAAGGAAAATTAGATTTACAAGCCTATACTTACAGCTTATAATGTCTTGTAGTCTTAACGCGGTTATATACTACAGTCACGCCGCCGCGCCGCCATCGTAGCGCTTACTATGAAAGGGTGCCTTAACCGGCTCAATAAGTGGATCAATGACAACTGGAATACTACTTACTGGTCAGTTAATCCCACTAGCGTAAACTCAAGATACTGCTGCAGGTCGAAAAAATACTGCCCACCTCTTGTGCTACGATATGGAAGTACTAGGACGACATGAATATTCAAGAAGTATGCAAGGACGGACTTAGCGTCATTATGGAGTCTAGTAAGGAAAATTTGACCTAACATGCCTAGACATAGAGCTTATAATGCCTTATAATCCTAGCGCGGTCCTATACTCTAGTCGCGCCGCCGCCATCCACACGCTTGCGATGGAAGGATGCCTTAACCTGCTCAATAATAAGAACAATGACAATTGGAATACTACTGGTGAGTTCTTACTAACATGAGCTCAAGATAAACTGCCACAGGTCGTATCATAGAAAAATACTGCTTACGATATGGAAGTACTAGGACGACATGAGTTTGCAAGAAGTATGCAAGGTCGGACTTAGCGTCTTATGGGCATCTAGTAATGAGAATTAGACCTTACGCGCCTATACTTATAGCTTATAATGTCATGTAGTCTTAGTGCGGTTATATAATACAGTCACAGATAAATACTGCTTACGGTATGGAAGTACTAGGAAGACATGAATATGCAAGAAGTACGCAAGGATTAAGCTTCATATGGGAGTTTAGTAAGGAAAATTAGACCTTACCAGCCTATACTTACAGCTTATAATGTCTTGTAGTCCTAGCGTGGTCCTATACTCTGGTCACGTCGCCGCGCTCTGGAAAAAGGATGCCTGATACTTATGTTGTATAACATAATTTTTTTATTTCCAGCAATTCTTTGCAAAGACATAGAATCGGAGATGAAGACGCTGGCGGTATTGGGTGAGTGGGCGGCCACCACTCATCCACAGGGGCTGGATTTAGACGCCTTAACCGCGCCTAAAGCGCAGTTCGAAGCTCAAAACATCAGTCCGGCGACATGCATCATCAATTTAAAGGCAAGTACTGAGAAGTTTAAGGCTCTGTTTACCTCGTTAGGGATTAGGACAGATTGAGCTAGCCCCAAAGTAAGTTCGAGACTTGTGTTATGGGATACTAACTCAACGATACTATATTTTATAACAAATACATATATAGATACACATCCAAGACCCAGGCCGATCTGGTAAAAAAACAACAGGTCGCACTGCGGGAGTGCTGGCAGAAGTGAAAACTGCGGTAGAAAGAGAGGGGGATATTACTTCCTCTCCTACGCCGCGCCGGCAGTCTTAAGTAACGTGTCTGTCTTACGAATTTTCGATCAGGCCACGTGTCCTGACGCCAGTTTAACATTTCTTACCCATGTCAAATGTGCACAACGCCGATAAAGAAGTTTTCACTTCAAAAATTATTTTCCATTTTGACCTGACCGGGGATCGAACCCAGGACCTTCTGTGTGACAGCCTGGAAGGTGCATTTTAGGTTTTAAAGTCAAAGTCAAAGTCAAAGATTTTTATTCAAAATTGGATACATGTATCTCTTTTTGCAGTTTTAAGCAAGTTTGTACTAAATTGCCATAGCGTCCTTGATATGCTGCAGATATTTTCTAATAATTCTTCCATGCTGGTCTGGGAATGAACAAAAAACGTAGAATGTGCCAGCTTCTGTATTTTAATTATCATAATTAAGTTTATTAACCGATTTCAAAGAAAGGAGGTTCTCGATTCGGTTGTATTTTTTTAAATGTTTGTTACGTCAATTATGAACCGATTTAAAAATATATATTTTGACGTCGGTTTTTACAAGCTTTTATTTAGTTTCACCTGTCCCAATGTATGTCTGTCTGTAATCAAATCTTGCGAGTTAAATTTGATCCACTTCCCGGTTACCGATTGAGCTGAAATTTAGCATGCATGTGGGAGGTCAGGGCAGTGAAACTCGGTCGTCTTCTTAAGTTATTTATTTTCAGTCTTCACAGCGTTACAAAAAGCAAAAACCGCCATTATTGCTCATGCCAGATGCCGATAGCCCTCCTTGCAATGTTACCAACACAAATATATAAAATAAAAAGTAAAAGAAAAGAAAGACGCTACACACGTTCCATATCATTCCCACATTCGGTCATCCTGACTCATGACTGCCCCCAGTCATCAGTCTCCTTTCACACTTAATTCACATCTAAACCCTACACCTTATACATTACAGGGTCTACAAAGAAATACATATGTTACATCTCTTTAATATTTTTTCCAAGTACTTACGTACCACATTACACTATTAAATAACAATAAAAAGCTAAGTTATACACTCTAATCATTACATACTAAGTTAACATAAATAACACTATCAGATACACATACATGTGATATCAGATTCGGCCATGTGAAGAAATGCAAGTGACCTCTTCTAAGTCTAACCACTTACAAAGTACAAGTACTATAGTTAAGTACTTAACAACAAAATTTAAAGTTACACAATATCTTAATACATCACTAACTTAACACAAATAACAATATTGGACGCAATAGTGCATAATCATCAGACAAGGCAGCCGTCAGGCATCTTCTTCATGAAGTCTGCAGCTGTGAATGTTTTATTAGGACCCTCAGAGGTGCTTACCTTCTCCACCTCATATCTGTCATTTCCCAATAGTCTTACTACCCTGTATGGCCCTAAAAACTTAGGTTTTAATTTCATACCTGTGCCAAACTGAGTCCTTTTAATAGCCACCAAGTCATCCTTTTGATACTGCATGCGTTTCTTCCTTTTCTTGTTAAAATTTCTTCTGTTTTCTTCTTGTATCTGTAAGATTTGTTCCTTAGCTTTCTGTCGTAAATTTTCTCTTTCTTCTGAAAAAACATATCTTTCTTCTTGTTGTAACAACTCGTGAATCTTCAAATCTTCCTTCATTTTCATCTTTCTTCCGATCATCAATTCATAGGGTGTGCAATCGATGCTCCTATGCCATGTATTGTTCAACGCTCGCTGTACTTGACTTACGTGACGATACCACTGATCAGGTTGCTCGATACAAAGCTTAGTTAGGACAGATATGATAACTCGATGGATTCGCTCCACCTGCCCATTCCCCCTCGGGACTCCCGTTGTAATTTTCGTGTGCAGGATCCCTTCTCTTTCGCAGTATTCCTTGAAGTCATTGCTTGTGAAAGCAGCACCACGATCAGTAATGAATCTCTCTGGATTTCCAAAAACTTGTTGACATATCTCTAATTTACTTAACACTTCTCTACTAGAGGTAGTCTTAGTGGGAAATAACCATGTAAATTTGGTGAATGCATCTACAACTGTCAAAATGTAGTTATATTGTTTGTGTGTTTCTGTCATCGGCCCCACATGATCGAGATGCAGTGTTTGTAAAGGTAAGTCTCCTTTATCAATGGGCCTAAGGAACCCTTCTTGCTTCCCTTCCTTTCGAGTAGCCAAAATACAAGGTATGCATGTTATGATGAAATCTTCGATCTTTCTTGGTAAATCTTTAATAAAATAATCTTTATTAATAATATCAATCATTTTTCTTTTTCCAAAGTGACCAACGCCATGTACCCTTCTTATAATCTCGGCTTCTAAGCTAGCTGGTATCGCCATCAATTTTTCTGAAGTCTTATAAAGCAATCCATTCTCCATGAAGTAATCTAAGTAGGGTCTCGTCTCTAAAATGTCTATGATAGCCTTCAATCCTTCATCAGTTCTCTGTGCAGTCTTAATCTGTTCATGCATTTGTCGTGTAACTACTCCAATGTACTGCGGGTTTCGGCTTAGTGCATCAACATGCCTCATCTTCGATCCTGATCTATGATCTATTTTATAGTCATACTCCTGTAGAAGCAGCGCCCACCGAGCTACTCGAGTCACTAAATCTTTTTTTCGCAGAGTCATCTCAAAAGCAGAACAATCCGTCACTATTTTAAAAGGTATTCCCAGAAGATATTTCCGAAACTTCTTTACTCCCTCTATGACTGCCAGCGCTTCTAATTCATAGCTGGTGTATTTTCTTTCAGCCTCTGTAGTCTTACAACTGGAGTAATAAACAGGATGTAGCTCTTCGCCTTCTGGCCTTCTTTGCAAAAGTATGGCTGAGTATGCATACATAGAGGCATCAGTATGCAATTCAGTTGGCAAGTCCAGTTGAAATATACTCAATACTGGTTGTTCACATAGTCTTTGCTTCAATAGATCAAATGCTTCTCTCTCAACTTCAGTAAACCGGAATGTCAAATTTTTCTTAAGCAGGTCTGTAAGTGGTGTGGCTATTGATGCGTAATTCTTGATGTATTTCCTGAAATAAGAGGTTAAACCAATAAAAGAATGCAATTGTTTAAGTGTTTTAGGTTCGGGGAAATTCATAACAGTTTTAATTTTATCATCTGTAGGTTTCACAGTCCCATTCTGAATGGTATGCCCCAAATAGTCCACACAAGTAGTTAACAACTCACACTTTTTCCAATTGACTTCCAGCCCATAATCGCTTGCAACCTTAAGCACTTCTCTCAATCTCTCTAATCCTTCCTTGTAATCGTTTGACATCACAATTAAATCGTCGATAAATATCAACAAAAATTTCTTCGCTACTAGGTCCCTAAAAATTATGTTGATAAAACGGGTGAAATATTTTGGGCATATGGACAAACCAAAAGGTGCCTTCAGAAATTCATACTGTCCTGAGTTTGTTACAAATGAAGTATACTTAATCGACTCCTGGCTGACATTTAAATGGAAAAAAGCATTTTTCAAATCAATTTTACTAAATATCTGAACTTTTGACAACTTATCAATATGATCCTCAATGATAGGAAGAGGGAATTCGTCTTTAAGCATCTTCCTATTGATTTTACGCTAATCAACGCAAATTCTAGTGCCACCGTCTTTTTTTTTTACTAGCACTAGTGGACTAGCATATTCTGAAAAACTTGGTCTAACTATACCATCTTCAAGCCACTTACCGATTTGTTTGTCCACTTCTTCTTGCTCCGTAATAGCGAGCCTCCTTGGACGCTGTGCCACTGGGATGTCATCGGTAAGGATTATTTTCAATTCAATTGGGCACTCCTTAGTTTTCACTGGAACATAATTATTTACCATCTCCTGGACATCAAACCGTATAGTGGGATCTGGAATAAAATGTTTAAGCTCCCCCCTAACTGTACTAAAACATATTTTATTTAGCCACAGAGTATTGTCATTTTGCGGAGGCATGACTGTGACTGTACCTTGTCTGATGACCACCACAACACTATTTAGGAATTCTTGACCTAAAATCAAGTCATAAGGCATTACACAATGAGGAACAATATGAAAAGTGGACATAACATTTTGTTTATCGAGCTCAATGTTCGTACTAAACTTTCCCAGAGAACTAATACGATTGTTGTCACCAAACCCAGACAAGGTTATGTTGTCTCGCTCAAACGCCGTTATACCGAGATGAAAAAACAAGTCCGAAGATATTAGATTTAAGTCGCTTCCACTGTCGACTAAACAGGTAACACTTAGGCCACAAATAAACACTTGTTTCACCGATTTGTTTTTATGGTTGTTTAACTTCTCACGGCTCATTGATTCTAATTCGACATTGACAGCTGACATCAAGACATTATCTTCATGGCCGCCATCTTGACATTTATCTTGACTATCTTCAGCACGTTCAGCACACTGGCACGCCATATACGAACTTCGCTTCTTATCAGCATTGCATTGCGATCCAATGTGGCCAAATTCGTTGCACCGGAAACATTTTCTTCCCTTATCACGTTGTGGGCACTCTGCAGACGTATGATTAAATTGGCCGCAACCGTAACATCGCACAGCAACCTGACTTCGTCTTGAATTATTGCTTGCGGCCGTCGGACTAGCAGTAATTGCGCTCGCACTGCTCCTTGCATTGTTTTGCTTTTGCTTCAAGGACTCGTATATTTTTATTCTTTCTTTCAGCTCACTGAACGTTTTCGCGCCATATAGGACTATCTTGTTAGTTTCTAAGTCCTTAATTCCGTCCACTATGTATTCAATTGCCACTATATCGGTCAATTTGCCTCTTTTCCCGAGAGCTTTCATTTCTAACATATAATCATAACAAAGATTGATGAAAAAGTATAATCTTATAATAATATAGTTCTATAATAAAATTTAAATCAATAAAACTATTGACATTTTATATACAAAAACTAATTGAAATAATAATTTAAATTCCACTAATTCTATAATGAAACTATTGTCATCATCCTTAATTTTGGGTTAAAAGCTTAAAACTGTAAATAAAATAATGAATGAATATAAAAAAAAAAAAAAAAATGACAAACTAATCAAATTAATAATAATAATAACAAATACAATTCATAAAAATAAAATAAAAAGATAAATTTTGGTATATACATATATTTAAAAATATGGTCCTTATCCTTATATACTTACACAATAAAATAAAATAAAATCTCATCTTAAATTTAGTGATGTAGTACTTTTTACTAATTGTAATAATTAGTGGGTACTCCTATTAATCTACGTGCGTCCTCCTCTAATCTAATATTGCTGTGCCCGACAGGGTCCATATATGGTCTTACTTTGTAATTTTTCATCCTATGTCTATATGGTTTGCAATAAATATTGAGTATTGAGTATTGAGCATAACATGTTTCGTCTTTGCGCTTAGTCCGCTTGCTCAAAATCTCGTGGATCTTCTTCGTATTAATAAAATCAGGAAATTCCTTGCTTATGGCTCTCTTTAGCTCTTCATACTTCTGGAATGGTCTTTCTGTACGTCACCACGACGCAGCCGTCGCAGTCAACGTCCGCCGGGCTATCAATAATTTTTGCACCGGAGTCAAGCCGAATATTTCAGCGTTGTCGTCAACCTCTTGCGCCCACTTGGATACTGTGTACGTGGGATCCGTACCTGAAAACTTTGGTATTGCTTCCTCGACATAGGTGAGGTTTTGGAGTATGAAACTGGGCTGGGGCTTGCTTTGTCGTGTCGTCCTCGCCGCCGGGACCTCAGTCTCCTCGCCTTCCGACATCGTGTCCTTTTCGGAACCAGACATTGGGTAATCCAAGCGTAGAACAGAAATCCCCTTGAAATCAGGCGTCTTCGTATGAAAATCGTGCAGCGGCGCGAATCGTAGCCGTCTTTGACGTCGTATTTGCGAAATATGAGGCCAGAATCGTCGTCGTCGTCGTATAAAAATGTAACCTCACACTGCAGCAAAACGGCAGCACGCCGCTTGTAAAAATCTCGAATGTTTCACCGCGCCAACGCACTCCTATTACTTCTTCGATCCCGAACGAGCCCCCAAAATCTTGTGGGAGGTCAGGGCAGTGAAACTCGGTCGTCTTCTTAAGTTATTTATTTTCAGTCTTCACAGCGTTACAAAAAGCAAAAACCGCCATTATTGCTCATGCCAGATGCCGATAGCCCTCCTTGCAATGTTACCAACACCAATATATAAAATAAAAAGTAAAAGAAAAGAAAGACGCTACACACGTTCCATATCATTCCCACATGCATGTGTAAATTAGATGACAATACAATATTATGGAATCGTTGCGCTGGTCTGATGATGGAGTCGGAAGGCCATAGGAACTCTGAACAAGGTACACCAATCGTGTTTGGGCTTATTTGATTTTCCTTGAAAAACACCAAGAAAACACGACATTGTACACTCGTTTATAATTAAAGATTGTTACGAAAGGGAAAGAAAAAGGAAGGAAGGAGGAAAGAAAAAACGTAGAATGTACCAGCTGCTTCTCTTCCCGCGCAGATCGGTCGAGGGAATGGGTAAAATCTAAGGAATCATGTTAATAGGCGATGCGGCTAGCAAACCATCACTATTTTGATTCCGTTTTCCACCTACGTGGCTTTCAGGTCTTATAGGCCTAGGCTCTGTCTACCCCGCAAGGGAAAAATACGTGATATTATGTATGTATGTATGTATGTAATTTTTGCAAAAAAACTTGTTTCATATGAAAGATTATACAGCGTGATTTTGAACCCCCTAGCTATATTGAAATCTGGGAATCAGAATCCCTAATGGAATACAGAATTGCAAGAAAAAAAAGGTAAAAACCGAAAAAAAAAAAATGACTCCATAGAAATTCGTCCAGCTGATCGGCGACTTTGTATGGGAAACCCTAATTTTTTTTTCGATTTTCAGCTTTTTTTCTTGCAGTTCTATATTTCATAAGGGATTCTGATTCTGAGATTTCAATAAAGCTAGGAGGTTCAAAATCACGTTGTATTAACTATTAACGTGTCTTTGATGACAGGAACAAATCTGCCTCCTGCTCGACTACGAAGAGCCACACGACCTCCCCCCCTTACTATCATCGTGCGCTACGTGCGTGTCCCCCAACAATCTGTTCGGCAAGCCCCCCACGCAACGTGCGCTCATGAGGCTCAGCGTGGAACTGTGCGTCGTATTCGGTGAGTGTTCCTTTCTCTTAGGTCTCATCATCAGCTAATGAAGCCGGGGTCTTCTAAAGACAGCTTTACCTCGTACAGCAGGATCCCTCCCGAGGTTTTCCCTGTGCGCTATGACTTCATTATCAGGTATCTCTTGAATAGGCATGTAACATCCTCGTCTTCATCGTCACTTACCATCAGGTGAGATGGGAGACAAATGCCTAATCCAACATTTAGTAAAAAAAAAGGTCTTTTTAGTCTCCACTGCAGAAGCATGACCCTCTCTGTACTACCGGAGCCATACTTGACCAAAGCAGACAGAGGATTTGGCCTACACTCTCCTCGCTGGCCAGACGGGTTGGAGAGGTTCCAGCTTGGGGTGATTTGGGGAGGGCCCCACCGACTCTTAAAATACCCGTAAACACGCCTTTTGATGGATCAAAAGGCGTGTTTACGGGTATTTTAAGAGTCGGCAACGCATCAGCACCTCCTCTGGTGTTGCAGATGTCCATGGGCGACGGTGACCACTTTCTTCTAGGTGGCTCGTCTGCTCGTTTACCGTCAAATATACATAAAAGAAATGAAATGACAATGAAGGTACCAGGATAGCAGACGAAACAAGGAGGTACCAACCCCTGCGAGCTCGATACTGTGGTGTCCTCGTGCGGTATATGCGTTTGTCGCGAGATTAATGATTTTTCCCATCTCAAAAAAATGTCTAACGTGCTTAAAGGGGCCGTTCAAGTATTACGTAAGCAATATATCAATTATTTTCAACCCCTCCTCCCCATTGTCAGCAAAAGTAAGAAAAGCTCTTCCCCCCTCCCCCATGCTTACATTATCATTTTCACAAAATATATTTGTTTATTTTGTTAAATGTTGCTGACGTTATCACTGTGCAAATCGCCCCGCCCACCATGTCAGCAAAAATAAGCCTACCCCACCCCCCATTTGCTGCTTACGTAATATTTGAATGACCCCAAAGATGTTTTCACTTCAACTAGAACTATCTGTAGACTCAAGGCTTTACTGTTTGTTTCAGTGAGCAGAAAACCACAAGAAATCACCGAATCATTCCTCAATCAACTAAACAACATCTGGAACACATGTTGTCCCGACCGGAAACCCAACCAACCGGAAGAACTCTCCCTACCGGAGCGACGGGAAGACCTGTCTCCTGACTTCCGGAACTTCACTGATGATGACCGAGCGCTTACACCTGTCTCTGATGAAGAAAACATCAATAACGCTATTGAAGGCAATACTGGACCAATTGAGGGCATAGTTGTAAATAAAGAGGGCAATAAAGGAAATGTAGAAAGAAGTAATATAAGCATTGAGAGCAACAGTGGACTGAATGAGGGCAAAAGTGGACGTAATGAGGGAAATAGTGAGGCTAACAGCTTTATTGAAGGCAATAATGGAGATAGTAAAGTTAGTTTGGATAATAGTGTTAATAATACAAAGCTAGACAGTGTCCTTGAAGACAATAATAGTGAATTCCTAGAGTTCTTCGATCGTGTTCTGTGTCCGAGGAATATAGTGTTGTTAAGTTTGTCTAAGTGTAAAGCGAGTGAAGTGTGGGAAGCGTTGGCTACAGTGTTAGTGTTTTTGTTGAAGAATGACTATCTAAGTGAGGATTCGCTAACGGAGCAGTGTCTGGCAGTTTATCGACAGGACTGGCCGCAGGTAAACATTTTGAAATGTACTTTTTGCCTAGAAACTGAAATATTTATTACGTAATCAGCAGATGGGGGGATGGGGGGTCTAGGCTAGGCTTATGTTTGATGACATGGGGGACGGGGGGTATACGTAGTGATGATGGCAGCAACATTTGTCATATAAACAGTTTTTGTAAAGATTATTCCAATGTTTACGTAAGGTTAGGGGGCAAAAGCTTTTCTTAATTTTACTGACAAGAGGGGGCTGGGTGGTTCTAAATAGCTGACATTCTTCTTACGTAATACTTGAAGGGCCCCTTTGACTTTATAAGAAGATTATCGATTAGATTAAATAATTCACTTCAAAGCGGACGTAATTTTGTGAGTTGTCTATCGCGCTAATTGAGTTGGCGCACTTTACGCAGCAATGGATTTAAAAAGTACTGTTTGAGCCAGATGGGAGCAATTCTATGAGTTGACAGTATCTTATGAAAATAAATAGTGAACTGATTTTACGCGTCGCAAAAATCACGAAACTGCCCATTTGACCTCAGCCTAAAAGTCATTTACAAATCTTCACTTTAAAAATGTATTCTATACTAATAATAAATCCGTAATGGTTGGTCATGGAGTAAGTTACTTTGTTTTCAGAGATAAACAGTGTTATTATAAAAAACGGCAAAACCCAGGTTTAAACCTGGTCTACCTTAGTCCGGACTAATGATGGATCAACCTAGGTTTAGCAAATTAAACTTTGTTTCATTACAAAAAGTGAACTAAGTCTGGACTAACTTAGACCTGAGACGATCTCTGGATGATCTAACGGAAGCAGGATTCATTCAAACATTCGTTCAGTTTGCTACTACTACGTTCCGATCTACACTAATATTAAAATAAATAATAAAATGTATTGTTTGAAACTACTATAAAACTAAAAATAATAAAATTAAAATGGAGAAACATGTTTATTTATGTCATAAACGATATATTCAGTGGTCAGATAAAAAAATCATACTTTATACAAAACGATTTAATCATTTTACAAACCTGAAACGGAACGCGTACTTATACTTTGGAACAAATTCTATTTCTAATTCTAATTCTATTTGTTGCGCGCGCACAGCGCGCTACAAATTGAATTTGTTCCAAAGTAACCTCAAAGTTTGTTTACTAATATGATTGTAAAAAATATATTTTTATTTAATGAATGATAAAATATCTTTACTTATAGCATTAGATTACGTTAAATAATAATATTTGTAATTTATTGCAATGCCAAAGGAAAATTCAATCGTATAAATAAGCATTTAGATAAATCTTTCTTATTTAAGTTAAGGTTATTTAAACGAAAACTAACTAAAAATAAAATAGCCTAACCTACATAATTAAAAATAACCATTATAAATAAAAAATGTCCCGCAGTTCGTTGTCACGCGGAAGGGTACCTAGAAGAATTAACGGTGCAGTGTGTCGAAAGTAATTGTTTTAAAGTTGCCGTGAGATAAAATTTACGTGACTAAAGTAAAAGTGAATATGGTATAAAAATTTGTTTATATTTGTACCTAAAAAATACTTAATAAAAAGACGATTTGTACTAACTATTTTTCCTAATATGAAATTAAGGTGCCTAAAAGTCATTGTTTTGTGGCTGTTGTGAAATATAAATGACGACAAAAGCGTTGAAAATAATCTAATTAAATGTTTTGATATGTTAAAATGCAAATAATTAAAATATTTTTTCATAATTTTATGTGATGGTTTTACTCATTTCTTCGCATTTTCAGGTTTTTGATCATTGCGAATAGGGTAATAGGATTTGACATAGATTTTAGCATCAAAGTATTTTTGTTGGTGAAAAGTGACCTATTTGTTGGTAACAAAATAAGTTAGTACTAGAGTTAAACTAGGGAATCGTAGGTTTATCTTTAGACCTAGGATCATCTATGGCTTAAACGATAAACCTCGTTTTATAATACGATTTTCCTTAGTACTTGACTTGGACCCCGGCTTAAACCTGGTACTAACTTTAGTCCTTGTTTTATAATAACACTGATAGTGTTTATAAGCTCTATGACGATTTTTAGTTTTTTTCTCTGTATGTATGTTTCTCCATAACTCTTAAACAAATCGCCTGAATTTTATGAAACTTGGTAGATGAATTTTACGAAATGATTCATCGCGCGCCGCACTATCGCTGCCGCCCGTCGTCGTGAATGCGTTATTACAGCTACCTTCGTTGCTATTATTATTGATTATGCTTCTATATTTCAGATTATTATTGTTGTTGTTCAAAGATGAAATTTCACAACTAGATCTGTCTTCATAATCATTCACTGCCGAATCATTCAAGTGGGACAACCCGATTGGGCCACTATCACAGTACGCGCCTCTTTTCATGTTAATTTTTGCAGCTGAAAAGGGTGGCGATTTGGCATTAAAACGTTCCTTCCTTAAATCTTCCAGCTGTTCAACAGTAGCATACGATGATTTTATCGTTTTTATGTCCTCCTGTACCAGCACTAAATCCTTTAATAACTTGGATACATCTAAATGGTCAAAGGTTATCGGCGGCAATTTCTCAAGTTCACGAGCTACAAAAACCGGCAGCAAGTCAGGATCTGTGACTTTAAAGAGATTAAATATGTCATACAATAGACGATCCTCTTTGCCTTTTCCTTTTCTGGAAATTTTTCTTAGCTCCATCGAAGGCACCGATTCAAATAATAACGTATGTGACTTTCGTATTTGTTCTGTCAAATACGTCGACTTACATATTTTCGCCAGACTTTCTTCATCACATATCGATATTTTATTTTGCACATAACACAAAAGTTCGTCAATGACGATATTACAACTTATGCACTTTACAATACACGACATTTTGCGGACATCAAGCACTCGCAATCTGAGACACGCACTGCACGGGTGAATGCGCGCGCGCAACTGACCAGAGTGCTGTATATGTTGTTTAACCTTTGCCTTGGTCATAGTTATATGCCTGTAAATATGATTCGTACAGTCGTTGTACCAATTGTTAAAAATAAAACAGGAGATTTAGCGGATATAAATAACTATAGGCCCATCTCGTTGGCTACTGTTATTTCGAAAGTATTTGATAGCATGCTTAATACGCAGTTAAATAAATACATTAAGCAGCACGATAACCAATTTGGTTTCAGGCAAGGGTTGTCGACAGAAAGTGCTATACTGTGCGTTAAGCAGGCTATAACTTACTATACGGAACGCAAAACGCCAGTATTTACTTGCTTCCTGGACCTGTCCAGGGCTTTTGACTTGGTTTCCTACGACATATTATGGGGAAAACTTAAAGATAGTAATTTACCAGGTGAGCTCATAAATTTGTTTAAATATTGGTATGGAAACCAAGTCAATAATGTAAGATGGGATGGAGCCCTATCCAGATCATATGGGTTGGAGTGCGGGGTAAGACAGGGGGGACTCAGCTCGCCCACGCTCTTCAACTTATATGTTAACGAACTGATAGGCGAGCTCAGCACCACCAGGGTAGGTTGTTACATCGACGGTGTCAGCGTAAATAACATCAGCTACGCTGATGATATGGTGTTGCTGAGTGCGTCTGTCTGCGGTTTGAGGAAGCTGGTTTCAATATGCGAAACGTACGCTAACTCCCACGGTTTGATTTATAACGTCAAAAAGAGCCAAGTCATGGTCTTTGGGGCCGGGAATAGACAGATTGACAAGATCCCACCTGTTTTCCTCAACAAATGTGAGCTCCTTAGAGTGTACAGATTTAAATATCTTGGACATCTGTTAACGCCTGACCTCAGGGACAATGATGATATGGAAAGGGAGCGGAGGGCCTTGTCGGTAAGAGCGAATATGTTGGCGCGCAGGTTTGCACGCTGTTCACGTGATGTTAAAATTACACTGTTCAGAGCTTTTTGTACTTCGTTCTATACGTGCAGCCTGTGGGCCAACTATACTCAAAAAGCTTGTAACGCCCTCCGTGTCCAATACAACAATGCATTCAGGGTGTTGTTGAGGTTGCCTCGCTATTGTAGCGCATCAGGAATGTTCGCTGAGGCTCGCGTAGACTGCTTTTACGCAACAATACGTAAAAGATGCGCATCCCTGGTGCGCAGGGTGCGGGGGAGCACTAACAGCATCTTGAGCATGTTTGCGAGCAGATTGGACAGCTCGTACGTAAATCGTTGTCGTGCCATATCTAGTGGGGTGACACGGGTGTGACATGACAATCGATTTTTACTTTTAATTTAAATTTTAAATTCATTTTTTAACTAACATAGCGTCTAAGTATTTTACTAACAAAAATGTGAGTTTTAATTACTTGAATAAAAATATTATTATTATTATTATTATTATAAACATTTAGAAGTACAGGACACAGGATAGGCTACTTAATATTTTTCTCCAGTTATGATAAGACGTAGCCCCCATACAAAAATAACATAAAATGTACGCGAACGGAGTCGTGGGCACTGCTAGTTGTTTTATAGAATAAAGAATTGAATTGAGTTCAGAACATAATGTAATCTGCCATTGTTCTGTTTCAGAACATTCTGGAGAGCCTGTCAACGTGCATGAAGTCAGTCTCCTCGAGATGGTCCCGGTCCTCCACCGGGAAGTTCACACTGTTCCTGGACTTCTTAGCGGAGTACTGCGGGGACATGGACTATGAGTCTATGGAGATGTCTATGATTTGAGCATCCGGGTTATCCCATAGGCTACGAAAAAGCAAATGTTTCATACTTGTGCGTAACCATCTGAAATAAACAGTATAATAGTCATTTTTAGGGTTCCGTACCCAAAGGGTAAAAACGGGCCCTATTAATATGGATCCACTGTCTGCCTGTCTGTCTGTCTGTCCGTCTGTCACCAGGCTAACCGTGATAGTTAGAGAGTTAACATTTTCACAAATTATGTATTTCTGTTGCCACTATAAATATCAAAATCACCATATACACCAAATAATCAAAATCTACACAGACAAAAGAATTTTTAACAGACAATAAAAAGGGAGGAGCTTATCGATTCGGTTTTTTAAATGTAACAAACAATTAAAAAACCGAATTATTATCTACCTCAGAACTCCGTTATTTATTAACAGTTTTAAAAAAGTTTTTTTTATTTATATGCTTGAAAGTTGGTCTCATTTAAATTTTATCACAATCGGATAAGTAGTTTGATTGAAGTCGGTTTTTTATATGAAACTAACATTTGCCCGCGGCTTCGCCTGCGTTAGTCTTGATTCCTTGGGATTAGTAGAATTTCCCAGAAATAAAGGTACCCTATGTCCTTCTCCGGGCCTCAAACTACCTCCATACCTTTTATCCAAATAGTTGAAGCGAGAAAAGAAGACAGACAGACAGAGTTACTTTCGCATTTATAATATTAGTATGGATCTAGTCAACAGATGTAGCCTATAATACCAAAACTTACGCGAAATAAGTTCATTACAAAAACACGGTTTGACTCACTTTATTCAGTCGGTACTCTCTTTACTAGGGGTAGTATCACTCGCCCTAATGATGGTGTGCGAGTGTAACTAGTCGGCGAATCCGACTAGTTTTGGTCGGAATATCTGTAACAAGTCGGTGATTCCGACTAAACGTAAGTAAAACAGCGTTTTTATAATGAAGATGCAGCCTAGTTTATTAATTGTTGTATTAAATGCTATTGGCTGTAAAATCGCTTGTGATGGCGTGACGGCAAACGGCATGACGTCTCTTCACACGCCACAACTTTGAAGCTTCTGAGCGCCCCATGACGGCCAAATTTTTATACCAAATGAAGAGTGGTTTAAAAAATCACTAAATTTTGTGTCTATTATATAGTTATAAAAAAAAAATATGAACTGTCCAGTTCACAAAGACATTATAATTTTATTTTTCGACATTCCCATACTCATCATCATTTCGAGTAGGTGTCACGGTCAATCGACCATGCACACCATAGTGTCAGAGTTCTTCGGAACCGCCTCTCAGCCTCTGACTTCCTTTAACGACTACCAGAGTGCAGCCGGAACCAACAGCTTAACGTGCCTTCCGAAGCACGGAATCATCTTTATTATCAGACAATCAGGTGATTCAAGCCTGCAATGTCCTAACCAGACTGGAAACAACTAAACAAAGTATGCTTCCGGTGGAAATCGAACCCACGACCCCCGGGTCAACAGGCAAACGCCTTAACCACTGGACCACGGAGGCTGTCAATAATATTCCCATACTAATTGGGTGGCTATATTAACCGACTTAAAAAAGGAGGTTCTCAATTATATGTTTTTTTATGTATGTTATGTACCTCATGACTCCCGTCATTTATGAAAATCAAGATTTTTTTTTTCATCAAGATCTGTTTAGTAGTTTGATTGATTCAGCAGTGGTAACTACAGAGTGGCATCTCGGTAAAATGCCACGGGCCGCCGATGCTAGGGGGCCCCGGCCAGGAGCACAATTGAACCTAAGCCACCAAGAAGCCATTCGCTGAACTGAAACTCTCATGGGCGCCATTAAATACGTTTGCTTCGGGCCCCAGATAATATAGTTACGCCACTATTTATATTAAAGACTCAACAAATAGTCGGTTTTTAAAGTTCCCAGTGTTGGTCCCATAGGAAAAGTTGTTCATATTGATGGACTGAGCCACCCCTGTGAGGGAATGTCGAGAAAACTCTGTATAACTTAATCTTTAATGTAAAATAAACTTATACTTCTATACAAAACTAGTATGTAAGTTAGAAAAAATATACCGGCAAGAAACCATTTAATACGTGTAAAATTCGTTCACTTTTGTTGTGGATGCCTTAAGGCAGCTTGGAAGGTCTGAATCTAGTGTGAGTCTTAAATATATGAAAGTCCAAGTGAACGGATTTTCAAAGCGTTTATACTAGATGCCTTTTTAAGTGTGAACTGGACGTTGACTCTGTATCTTCTATGTATATGTACACCGTTAATGTATGTATGTTAATGCGTATTGTGTACTTTCATTTCTTTGTTGGTGATTTTGTCGTCGTGTCGGTCGTTTAAAGTATTATGTAAGCAGCGAGGGCTACTTATTTTTGCTGAAATGGGGGGGAGGGGTTGCATGGTGATGACGTGAGCGTGAAAACGTGAATATATATATATACGGACAAATCACACAGATTGAGCTAGCTAATATGAGACTAATGTTTTCTTAAGCTTAGGGGGAGACAGACTTAAAACAGCTGATATACTGCTTACGTAACGCATAAACGTACCCAAAGATAGTAATTACATCACCGATCAGAAGTTCTTAAATTAATGATGATGATTGTGACTAGTGATGTGAAGGAGAGAAATTCTCTGTTCTCATAACCTCCTAACGGAAATTTGCGAGAAATTTCTAATAATTCTCGAGAGTTTCTTAATAATTCCCGCACTTGAGAGAAAGAAGAAGACATGATTGGGAAAAATTTCCGACCCATTATCACCGAAAATTTCGAACACGGCACAACACTTGTGACTCGATTACACAAGGCAAATATAGGTCAATGTCCGCTATTGACACTTAAAATGGCAAGTAACTATGTCAAATATTCTTGTCCAAACGAAGCAATCTTGTACAAAATATACATAATTTTTAGGAACGTGACAAATAAATTACCAGGTAACACCAGCATCGATGTCTTAATGTATTTACTATTTATATTAATGTGTAGTCTATGGAATGGTAAGTATACAGGGTGGTTAGAATGAAAAATATACCGATTTACTCAAATAGAGGCTGTACAACTGACGGCGTACGGATTGCTTTACGAGTTTCTCTGAGACAAATATAAAAAAAATAATGTGTATACCTAATAAAAAAATTGCATTATATTTTTTATTGAATATTTTTTTGGTATATTTTAAAATTCTTAGTTTTGAACAAATATCTGAAAAAATAAAGACGACGCCCTGTATATCTGAATGAAGTGCCGATGTTAGTATATTGTAGTAAAATATATAAAGCTATAGCTTGAATAGCAAGGACTGCTTAGAGTAAGAACTTATTGGAAGGTTATCGAGAAGGTTATAACATGTCATACATGAGGTGTCGGGGTCCAGTGTTGCCCTCATTTGAAATAAAATAATTTGAAAGAACACGGAGATACGATTTCAAATTTTGTATTGCGGGGCCCTAGGTAAGTTTTTTAAACTATTTTTAACCGCGAATAACGTCGCTACTGCGCAAGCCATTAAGCTGCGTAGAACCATTCGGCGATTAAGAAAAAAGATGAAAATTCTTAATATTTTCATATTTATATCTTTATAAAAAATAAGAAAGGGGCGACGTCTGAGACGTACATATAAATATTATCATGTGAGAATTATTGTTTTAGATGTAAAAATTACAAAGTTTTCAAAGAAAAATGCTTTTAGATATCATATCAACTATATAAAATACAACGTGATTTTGAACCCCCTAGCTTTATTGAAATCTGGGAATCAGAATCCCTAATGGAACACGGAATTGCAAGAAAAAAAGGTGAATAGCGAAAAAGAAAATTAGGTTTGCCATACAAAGTCGCCGATCAGCTGGACGAATTTCTATGAAAAGTTGAATTTATTTTTTCGTTTTTTACCTTTTTTTCTTACAATTCTGTATTCCATTAATTTCCATTAGGGATTCTGATTCCCAGATTTCAATATAGCTAGGAGGTTCAAAATCACGCTGTATATATAATTTTAAAATTTCATATGTATCCGTTTCAAATTCCAAGGGGGCGATCTTGTTCAATTATACAAATACTTTTGATAAATTTAATTAATTCAGCGCATAGTACTAGTGATTTAAAAACACGTCAATTTTCACATTTTCGTGCAGTACCGTCTTAAGCGAAAACTTCTTTTGCGGCGTTGTGAACTTTTTGAGATGGGTAAAAAATGTTAAACTCGCGTCAGGACACGTGACCTGATCGAAAATTCGTAAGACGGACACGTGACCTGAGACCGCCGCAAAGGCGAGTTTTCACTTCTGCCGGTGTTTTTTACTAGCCTTTTATTCAAAAGTGGTTGATTTTGGCCTCGCAACATAATATCAAACGAAGTCGCCATTTTCTTTCAAATGGGGCACCATTGTACCTTTGAAAATTCATGTACTTAAGGTGTAAAAATGTATTGAAACTCTTTCAAGGCCGAAACTTACACCACAGAATATGAACAAAAGAACAAGAAATCAAAAATGTCATGTTCGTGAATAGTTTTTATTAAGAGCAAATGAGGGTGGCAACATTTTTTAGAAGAGTTTTTGCATTCACAATGCTTTCTGATAGACTCTTATTAAATTCAGAAATAAGCATTGAGCATTGGACTGTTCAACATGGGAATATTTTTTGCCTTAAAATGGTTTTAGTATATTTTATATAACTTGTAACAAAATGCGTGTAATAATACTTATAGGTAGAAAATCGGCCGATATTGAAGAAATGTGCCCCGGGGATATACATAGACTTAAGGTGATACCACGTAAATAAGGTCGTTCTGAACCTTATTTATCTCGCAAAATACTTAAATTAGGAGTTTCAAATCTAAGTAATATGATTTTTGACTATTTCATCTCCAAAAATTGAAGATGAAAACACGTTTTGATAAAATTTTCTCGATAGAAATATTTTTTGAAAAATGGTCTTCGTTCGCAGAGTTTTTGTTATTGTAGCTCAAATGCGACGAATGAAATAATGATTTTTAGACTAAAAGATAGGTTATTAGTAATTGATCAAAATGTAAATATGAAAATACAATTAACCGGTCTGATTTTATATAAAATAGAAATAACGAATTTGGCGCTTACGTTTTTTTCTTTGAGCGACTCGAGACTATCTCCTATCTCATCATTCACGGGCTAAACCGCCAAGCGCTATCCCTTGCGCGCACTTGATCAGTCCTTTGCCGAGCGAAGGTACCAAACATTTGAGGCCTCGTCTTAAGGAAAAGAAACAAAGTGGCATTCCAATAGTGCCCATAGAAGTGAAAATTTGATTATTGAAGTGAAAACTCTTAGTGGCGTTGTGCACATTTTGGGATTTGTAAAAAAAAATAATCTCGCGTCAGGACACGTGACCTGATCTAAAATTCGTAAGATGGTCATGTGAACTGAGACCACGACTGAGACCACCGCAAAGGCGAGTTTTCGCTTCTGCCAGCACTTCCGGAGTGCAACCCGTTTTTATTGAAGTGGCGGCGTTGTGCACTTTTTGGGATGGGTAAAAAATGTTACTCGCGTCAGGACACGTGACCTGAGACCGTCGGCGCGGCGTAGGAGAGGAATTAATATCCTCTCTTTCTACCGCGCGGCGAAAACGTATGCCTGCTCCTGCTGTAACGTTAATGTTCAAGTTTTCACTTCTGCCGGCTGATCGTGTCCTTTAAGTATTATTACCCACCATTTTTTCGGGTTATTCTCACTAGTTCCATCGCAAACAATTCAATGGAACAAGTGAGAATTTTTCTCAGTAGTTCCATTGACTTCATAATGTCAATGGAACTACCCATTGTCAATGAAACTACTGAGAAAAAATATTCTTACTAGTTCCATGGAACTATTTGCCGATGGTACTAGTGAGAATGATAATTTTTTTCACACGTTTCCTCAAAGAAAATAGTACAAACTGTAGGAGCGTTTTCAAGCTCTACCTTGAGGTACGTCAGTAATGGTTGTACATTTTGTAATCTTATGCATAATACTGCCGTATTTATTATATGTAAGATAGTTTTACGTAAGTTATTGTGCTTAAGCCCCAAATGTAGTGTGAAAATGTAGAAAATATTTTTTCTTTATATTGTTTATAAATATCAAGATCTGCTATCACCATTTATTATAATCAAAATAATTGTGCGAATTGCTCAGAAATGTTACATTATTTGGATTGCATGTGAAAAGTTTTATAAATTAGTTACATAGGTATATGTCAAAATTGTTGATTTCGGAACACTATCCTTGGGGTTAAGTCTACTTTTTACATTATACGTTGAGGTCGGCCATTTGGGGTGAATGTCCGCGAACGCCGTGAAACGTGGGATTTTGTGGTTAAAATAGACGGACAAAGGAGGTAATTATCAATAAATAGAAAATAAATAATTTATGATTACTTTTTAATCGGAAAATCTCACTTTTCCATTGGTCATATTTAATTCTAATTTATTTAGTCATTTATCTTTAGACGAATCTCATTATGCGTCTTTTCTTTTATATCTAAAATCTATAATAAAATATTTAAATACGCTTATGGACTACTTTTTGTCGCCAGATATTTTTATTTATATCGTTATTATTAATAATATAATACAAGCTAAACAAAGCTCATAAACATCAATGAGATCTCTCCAACCCGTCTGGCCAGCGAGGAGAGTGTAGGCCAAATCCTCTGTCTGCTCTGGCCAAGTATGGCTCCGGTAGTACAGAGAGGGTCATGCTCCTGTAGTGGAGACTAAAAAGACCTGATGATGATGATGATTTTTATTATCGATCCAGGCTGTTGCAAAAACTGTGACACCATTGTATAGTGGACTAAACCCCTTGGAAAAATGTTATGTCTCTATCTAGCATTTAGTTTACTATTTTGAAAGTGTTAAGTTGTACATTTTGTTCATACGCGTGTATATTTCAGTATAAAATACAAGTCCAGTTGTGTATATGTATAGTTTATTTAATGTAATATACATAATTTTCTTTTGAAAATGTGTTTTATTTAACATACACGGTAAGTTGATTCTTATTAAAATATGTAACATCGGGTTACTCACGCACGAAGTCAGCTACTGGCCGACATGTTTCGACCTCATCCGGAGGTCTTCCTCAGGGCGAATGTGACTCGAGACGCGAGCCTGATGTCCCGAACCGCGTTGATGCTAGCCAACCCGTTGTTACATATTTTAATGTCTATATCACGTTAATTTTAACCCAAAAAGTTGATTCTTCATTATAGAAGATTATCACACTGCTAAGGTAAACAATTGTTTTTTTTTTTTACGACATAGGGCGGCAAACTAGCCAGCGGGTCACCTGATGGTAAATGATCAACGCCGCCCATAGACTACTGCTACACCAGAATATGACAAGAGCGTTGCCGGCCTTTTAAGAAAACAGATTTGTTTTCTGAAGGTTTCAATGTCGTATTTTTTTATAAATAAATATATACTGACAAACCAAACAGATTGAGCTAGTTCCAAAGTAAGTTCGAGACTTGTGTTATGGGATGCTAACTCGACGATACTATATTTTATAACGAATACATATATAGATACACATCCAAGACCCAGGCCAATCTGAAAAAGATCATTTTACATCTTGACCTGGCCGGGGATCGAACCCGGTCACTCCATGTCGCAGGCTGGCGTGTTGACCGCTGCGCCACGGAGCTAAGTCAAAATTTAAGTATTAGTGTACCGCATTATCCCTTAAGGTAGACTCTTTTCTATTTAACCCACCAGCGATTCATACTGTAAAGTGCTTGCCAAGAGAAAACTCATGAGCCCAAACACAATGGGCATTGAATTAGAAAAACTATGGAAGCGCGACTCTCATACAACTAACGATTCAATTACCATTTACGCAAACAAACTTAAATTACAACGAAAAACTTACGCACTCATAGACGAAGTTAGCTTGCGATTGGCCGCGTCAACGTCACGGGGCGGTGTCAACATATTTAATGAACGCTATGGTGTCGATATAGCGGAGGTAGGTAGGCACCGCTCGCGATAGCAGCTCGCCTCGCTCGTTCCAGTGTCCCTTTCCCTCCTTCCTTGCGTTTCCTGCACCACTTTACTACACAAGAAGTTATTTTTATCTTAATTCGTTTAGATTTCCGATGTTCACAAAAAATATTTCGTTAAATGCTTTTATCAACGCGTCCTTCCGTCAAAGATATACTTTTTAAGCCCCGCCCGCTTTGGTCTACTTTGCGTGGTGTCCGCAATGCTGCTTTCATAGTTTTTAAAAGCGTTTATGGTCATAACAATTGGCCAATTGTTATCTTCTTTAGTTTAGAAGTACCTATAGCTTCCGACTCCATAATCTGATTAAGTCTATGGTACCATAATATTGTAAGTACGTGTGTAAGCGAATAAGGGCCGCACCCGCACTACACTGGATTGGCATGGTATGGGGTATGGCATCGGAAGCGACGCGTCATTTCAAAACAAGCTATTATAACCTCGAGCTAGCTCGAGCCGTCGCGCGCTCGCGGGCGTCTAGTCATCTTATACCACTAGTCATAAAGGTTATAATAGCTTGTTTTGAAATGACGCGTTGCTTCCGATGCCATCCCATGCTAATCCATTGTAGCGAGGCCCTAACACACTTTTGTCAGATTTTTCAAGCTACCTGAGCCTAAGTGAGGCATTTTTAAGTTGTGTTATGGTTACTCCGTGGTTGTGGTATAGTAATTTAACAATCGATAAAAGACATTCGGCCATTTGAAGTGGCAGTGGGCGGGGCACATAGCGCAGAATGGTTCTCGAATGGCGACCACGTACCGGCAAGCGCAGCGTCGGACACCCACCGACCAGATGGTCGAACGACCTGACTAAGGTAGCAGGAAGACGCTGGATGCAGGCCGCTTCCAACCGGTCGTATTGAAAATTGGCTGAATTAAACATGTAAGACCCAGATCAATCTGAAAAATATCGTTTTACCGTTTTGACCTGACCGGGGATCGAACGCGGGATCCTGCGGTTCAAAGGCCATACCACTAAGCCACAGGGGTCGTCAAAAACAGGGGTGTTTTAAAATGAAACGAACACAACAACTTTACAATTTTATTAAACAATCGATCTAAACAACTAATAAATTAAACACAATAATTAAAATTAAACGATAATACAAATAATTGTGTCATTTGTGCCATCCCAAGTATTTTACAATCATTCCGACATTTTGTGTCTTCACTATAGATAGTGCCTTCATTCAGGTATTTAATTGCCTTAAGCTGCCTAAAGGCATCTGATATACCTTAACGATCATTGTCTAATAATAACAGCGGTGACCAACGTGCCTTCCGAAGCACGGAGAGCTCTTATTTTTTTATGCAATTTTTGTCACCTCATTTGTGACGCAGAACTTCACAGACAGAATGTCACTCGAAAAAAATCGTCACTAATTCCTCATTTTTGTTACTTTCGCAAAAAGCCTACTGTCTTGTGTGTGACGTAACGTAAAAAACTTTTGCTCTGAATTAAAACAATTTTTTTTTGCAATAATTAAATTTTTGTAACAAGCTTTTTTCATAAACGAGTCAACACTGTAAAGTGCTTTCTAAGACAAACCAAATGAGCCCAAACACGATTGGTGTACCTTGTTTAGTTTAAGAGTTCCTATGCCCACCTTCCGACTCCATCATCAGACCAGCGCAACCACTCCATAATATTGTATTGTCATCAGATTGTCAAATGCATGCAAATTTTCAGCTCAATCGGTAACCGGGAAGTGGATCAAATTTAACTCACAAGATTTGATTACAGACAAATATCGGGACAGGTGAAATTAAATAAAAATTGTAAAGTAAAAAACTGGTTGACAATTTGCGAAAGTCACACTAAAGAGAACTTTGAGAATGTCATTTTTCAACAGTGACAATTTTGAAACGGGGTGACGTTTTGTAAATTCTGCGTCACATTCGTCACCTCCTCCAATTCGCTTGTCACTTTATATAATCTTAAGAGACTTTTGACATTTTGTTGGTTGTCTCGGACGCACAATCAAACATTATATAAAAAACCGGCCAAGTGCGAGTCGGACTCGCGCACGAAGGGTTCCGTACCGTTATCTATGAAAACGGTAAAAAAAAAAGTCTTTTGTATGGGAGCCCCCCTTTAATACTAATTTTATTGTTATTTAATTATTTATTTTTAAAGTGAATATATAAACTAAATATTCTTTGAATATTTCAAGGGTCTACCTGTTGCCGTTATCAATAACGAGCAAAAACAAGCAAAAAATCACGTTTGTTGAATGGGAGCCCCTTAAATATTTATTTTATTGATTTTTTTTTTGTATTTGTTGTTAAAGCGGCAACAGAAATACATCATCTGTGAAAATTTCAACTGTCTTACTGTCACCGTTCATGAAATACGGCCTGGTGACAGACGGACAGACAGCGGAGCGAAATTAATAGGGTCCCGTTTTTACCCTTTGGGTACGGAACCCTAAAAATGTGTTTCATTATTATCCTAGATAACTATATCGTGGATATTTAAGACATGTTTTTATACTGATTGTGCGAGCGAGACAACCAACCAAATATCAAACGCCTCATAATACCTTTCACCGTCACACACATTCTTTGGCACAACTTTCTCCCAAACCTATCACCAATTAAAAATCATTTTTCACCCAACTCTCATCGTACCATCGTACCGTCTTTATGCCTCACGGGGCAGACAGAGCCTAAGATCGCAAAACCAAGGTAACGTTTACTAAGGCGTAAGATTGAAAATTTTCACACCAATCAAAGTGTAGTCTACAGTCGATTGCTTGCCATGAGCTTTTGCGTGACAAGAAGAACTGCCTCTTTTAATCCTTACTTTTAAAAGGGGGTAAGCTATCAAGGCTTGTCAGTTCCTATTCCCTTCCTTCATGTTGTAAAACGACTGCTATTCATACAATATCACGTCTACATTTCTAACGGGCAGACAAAGCCTCAAACCGCAGTATTTAAAGATCTAAACACAAAATAAGAAATGTATTGATTTAACAATTCATTGAATAGTTTCTAAAAAGGTAGTTTGACGTTCATAGTGTTTGTAAGTTCGGAATAAATAAATACTTATATACGGACAAATCGCACAGATTGAGCTAGCCCCAAAGTAAGTTCGAGACTTGTGTTATGGGATACTAACTCAACGATACTATATTTTATAACAAATACATATACAGATATACATCCAAGACCCAGTTCAATTAGAAAAAGATTTTTCCATCTTGACCTGACCGGGGTTTCGAAACCAGTACCTCTGGTCTTACAGCCTGACTACTAGATCAATGAGGTCGTCAAAGATTTTATATGATTGAAATACATAATATATTTTTTTTTTTCTATACATTTCTTATTTTGTATTTTCTTTTGGATTAATAATAAATGCTATATTTTGTATTAGTAACGAACTGTATAATATAATAAATTAAAATTAAACAATTTTATATCTTTACATGTTATATGATCCACTAACATTTCGTGATTTATTTCATACAGTGTCTAAGACATATAAGTGGAATATTTAAGGGTGTGTTCAGTCTCTAAAAAACGAAAATAAATTGCGAAATATAAAAAATAGAAAAATCTCTGTCTGCTCTGGCCAAGTATGGCTCCGGTAGTACAGAGAGGGTCATTCTCCTGCAGTGGAGACTAAAAAGACCTGATGATGATGATGATGATGAAAAATAGAACCTGTCAAGCGCGAGTTGGAATTGTACAATATTAAGCGCCAGTTAAAGTTTTTTGCGTAACGCATAAGTATTGAAACCCAGTGAGGATATGCAGCCAGCGTTCTTGGCATCATGTCATCATCATCATGATGATGATGATGATGATCATCATGATGATGATGATGATCATCATCATGAATGATAATGACATATTTCGATTTAACCCTTTTTTTAACATTGTCATAGAAAATGTATGTCGGATTTATCCGACGTTCGCGGTCAAAGGGTAAATAACAGCCCTGTGACACACGGACACAGGAGGCTTTATAAGAGGGTCCCGTTGGCACCCTTCAGTTACGGAACCCTATTAAATGGACATCAGATTTTTCTCGTTTTTCAATACACATATTCGTATTTCTTCTAATTTTCCCATAAGACCATGCTGAGAGCATTTTTTTTGCATTCCCATGTATTCCCAATACTTTTTTTGCGTTCCCAGTTATGGTCCCATTGGAAACGCTGTTGGAGGGGCGACTCAACCCGTCAATATAATGATGGGTTGAGTCGTCCTTTTCAAGGCTATGTCGCTAGTAAAAATACACCCGGTATGTTCAAAAGGGAAATTTGTTTAATATGGACTGAACATACCCTGAAAACTATTTCATTTATTCTCGCTAGACATTATAACAACTCGTCACACCCACAGAGCAAATAAATAAAATAAAATACATACTCATTTATGTAAAATTATTTAAAAAAAACATCATTAATATGTCGCTATACAATTTTGACACTTATCTCTTTACAAATAAGGTTCTATTCTCATAAGTCAATCGCGTGAAGCCCGATGTACATTATTCCAGTTCAGTGACCTGATTTAGAAGCCAAATTTTTGAATCACTCGTATGTATTCTATCACACGTATTACATTCGCATGAGAGTGTTATTCGAACGGACACTTATATTTTAAACATTCGAATGCTTCTTTGGCACACCTAATTTGTTTTAAAAACCATATAAATAGTTATAAATCATATTTTGCTTGACATTTGATTCTACCATTCGGAACTAACGTTTCTGAAATGAACTGTCTCTTGTTCCTATTTAAGAGCCTGGCTCTTATTGGGGCAGTGATTACCTGAGTAAAATTAGGGTATATTCGATTCCCACACGAAATTTTATGATTCGCATTCGATGCAGTACGATCGTCTCAGAAATGAAATTAAAAATAAATGTTAATTGATTTTCGAATGCGGGATTTTGATATTCGCATACGTAGTTGTTCGATTGATCGAGAAATCGACCTTAATTCGATTGCTAGATCGGAATAATGTACAATAAGCTTTATTAAAATAAGCTATATAGTATGATAATACTATAATCGTCTGTAAGCACCATTATCGACGCATTCTCTGAATTCTGATGTTTGAAAATAGCTCCCTTGTCGGCGAAGGTTATCGAAGCACTTCGTAATACATTGGAAATATAAGGATAATGCTAGTTTTATGTGCACGTATTTCAAATAGTCCTCTCAAGTCTTCCCATGGTCATAAGAGGCGACTTAGGAAACAAGCAAAACAAAGCTCATAAACATCTTGAGTCATGAGACCTCTCCAACCCGTCTGGCCAGCGAGTGTGTAGGCCAAATCCTCTGTCTGCTCTGGCCAAGTATGGCTCCGGTAGTAGAGAGGGTCATGCTCCTGCAGTGGAGACTAAAAAGACCTGATGATGATATTGTACCATGAATTTAAGTTTCCGTAAAATACACTTCGTAACTTTTTAATATACCATGAAGTATCCCAAAGTGATCCGTCCCCCCGTCATGTCCGCCGGCCGAAGCTGTGTGTGTGTGTGTACTACATGATCGCACACTGCTGTGCGTCTTGTCCCATTGGCGCGGCGAAGCCCTGTGGCGGCGCGCCCATGTCTCCCACCAGTGCTGTGGGGGGCTGGCCTAGGTCTTGCATCTATAAACAGCATAAATAAATTATAAATACGAGTATATAGGGATATATCGCACAAATTGAGCTAGCCCCACAGTAAGTTGTGAACTTGTGTCGTAGGATACTAACTCAACGATACTATATTATATAATAGATACTTATATATATAAACACCCAGGATCCAGGTCAATCTGAAAAATATCGTTTTCCATCATGACCTGACCGGGGATCGAACCCGGGCACCCTCGTGTCGCAGGTTGGAGTGTCAAGTTGGCTGTACCGAATTTCAAGATTCCGAGTTCACGGGAAGTACCCTGTGGGTTTTGATTCACTTACGAGTGTCGAAAAAACACGAAAATTTGCGACAAACGGCTGTATCTTTGATTGCGGTGGCTTAGAAGTTTGATTTTTTCACAGCTCCAAGGGACAGTAGACCTGAGTATTTGATATGAATTTTAGCTTGATACCGCAACGCGTTCCTGAGAAAAAGGGTCTTGACAGACCGACAGACAGACGGACAACCGAGTAATCCTATAAGGGTTTCCTTTTACCTTTTTAGGTACTGAACCCTAAAAACTAAAAAAAAAACAACTTTTGGCTGTTTACGTTCGTCATATACAGTTAATGCTAACGTCACAATAGCTCTCTCAATACTCTTCCATGCTGGTCTGGGAGAAAAGAAAAACAAGCAAAAATATCACGAAAAATCACAAATTTCAACTGTCTATCTATTACGGTTCATGAGATACAGCCTGGTGACAGACGAACAGCGGAGCGATATTAATAGGGTCCTATTTTGAACCCTAAAAAACTGTCAATAAACGTTTATTATTATTAACTACCAAAGTATAGAAATATAATTTTTAATGTTGTCTAAAAAAAAATAAGTTGCACTCCCTGTACAACGCCGCTAAAGAAGTTTCCACCAGATACCTTTCGGAGTTCTTTTGACACCTTTTGGACACGGATCCCTAAATAGCAAAAATGAAATAGAATAGCCACAAGTGATCTTACCCTCTGCATCATGTCTAAAACTTTCTCGAAGCGTCTCCGCTTCACGTCATCAGGGTCCGACTCTTGTTCCGGCTCCAGTTCTGCGCAGACTTGTTTCATCAGCTCCTGTTGGCTCTCGAACCTGGGACAATGAGATATCACCCTTACTTATCGTTATACTAGCGTTCACCCGCGGCTCCGCCCGCGTCAATGTCGATCGGCTGTCATCATTGATGGCAATATTCAACGGAAACAAATAATAAAAAGGTTCGTGCTAAGTTCCGTTTATATACATAAATTATCATTGATGGCAGTCCACATAGTTTTTAAGATAAACTAAAATTGTAAGTTGACGTCGATTGGAGAAAATGCGCTGTGCAGTTTGTTGCCGCTTCTTCTGCACTCCGCTTTGGAAGCGGCATTAAACTTAGCCAGAAGTAAATTACTGACGTCAACAATTTTCAGTTAAAAGTATATGACAGTTAATAAGTGTCCAAATGCAAAACCTGATGCAGAATTATAACGGTCCAGCTAAACTATAAGAAATATAAAAATGGCGCCTTAACAAAAGTTGTTTAGCCTTGTGAGGGCTCGACTCTCGACTATCCCGGCGCTCTAGCCGAGTTCTCACATAAATAGGAAGTTAGGGAGAACACAAGACTCGACACACAGAACACACAGAGAATAACTTTATTACAACTTCGCTTTACAACTTCAACTATGTAGACGTTGACTTCAATAATTCATAAAAGAGACTGATATGCTCCAAGAGATGGTAGTAGAATGAAAGATGGTAGTAGACTGAAAGATGGTAGCAGACTGAAAGATGGTTAGCAGACTGAAAGATGGTTAGCAGACTGAAAGGTGGTAGCAGACTGAAAGGTGATAGCAGACTGAAAGGTGGTAGCAGACTGAAGAATGAGTGATGAGAGAGAGAAAAAGTAATCTAAAAATAGAATGGAATGGAATGGAATGAAATTTGAATTAAAATAAGGAATGAAAAAATGGACAGGATGAGAGAAATGATTGGATGAGATGCAGCATGCAGGTGGCATGCTGCAACGTTACTGCCTGATGAGTATTTTCTGCGGAGTCATAAAGTCCACGCAAACGAAGCCGCGAGCATCAGCTAGTATTAAATACACGTTTTGAATTTGACATTTTGAATTTTAAATTGAATTTGATCTCTCGAGAACAGTATTTTTTCCCGGGATAAAATGTACACTGCCCTTCTCCGTACCCCGCAGATGCAGAATTTCATGAGCTTCAGTAGTAAAGGCGTGAAAGAGTTTCAAACGAACAAACTCACTTTCGCATTTATAATATTAGTAAGGATGTCACGTTGTTGTTTATAATGTTTTACAAATAAACTTGTTCTTTAAAAAAATTTGCCGTGTGGTTTCCGGCAGAGTAGAAAAGGACTTTTAAGTTCTTTTTATTATCATCATTAGGAAGACTAGGACCACTCCTAGTCTTCCCGTGGATGTCGTAACAGGCGACTTAGGAAATACAAGCTAAACAAAGCTCATAAACATCAATGAGACCTCTCCAACCCGTCTGGCCAGCGAGGAGAGTGTAGGCCAAATCTTCTGTCTGCTCTGGCCAAGTATGGCTCCGGTAGTACAGAGAGGGTCATGCTCCTGCAGTGGAGACTAAAAATACCTATGATGATGATGAAATAACCTTGTAAAAGCGTCATCTCTTACCTTTAGCCTTGTGTAAGCCTTGTATAAGCGTCGTCTCTTACCTATAGCCTTGTATAAGCGTCATCTTTTACCTTTAGCCTTGTATGAGCGTCATAATCTCACCTTTAGCCTTGTATAAGCGTCATATCTTACCTTTCATATTCAGTCTGGTCGATCTTCCCCTTGTTGTCGGCTAGCCACGCGGGGTACTTATCCACGAGTTCCTTCAGAGACGGGTACAGCACTTCTTTGGACAGCAGGGACTGCATCATGCCTTGCATGAAGGGAACGAACATGTTGCCGTCCTGTGAACAAGGTGGAATTCTTTCAACCAGCTATCGGAATAATCTCACTTGTTAACATAATTTTACGTGATTACGGTGGAAAAGAAATAGATAGATGATGATGACGGAAAGTGACATTTTTTTCGTGCATGCAGTTGGTGTTTATCGATTTATAAGACGTTATCAAGTCAAAAAACCGGTCAAGTGCGAGTCCGACTAGCGCATGAAGGGTTCCGTTGTAAGGTCTGTTATCTGTAATAAGTAAAAAATTATTAAAAATATATTTATTATATGATTTAACTAAAAATTTATACTTTTTGCAATTTTTCCTTTATCTGTGCTATAAGACGTTGCTTCGCACCAAATTTCAAGATTCTGAGTTCACTGGAAGTACCCTGTAAGTTTTGATTCCTTTGCAAATGTCGAAAATTAGCGGAATAAAAACTAAAAAAAAAAATTACATGATGTAACAAAAAATGGATGCTTTTCGCAATTTTTCCTTTATCTGTGCTATAAGACGTTGCTTTATACCAGGGCTTGTTACCGGTACCAAATTCCCATTATAAGTACCGGTAAGTACCGGTATTACTATTCTGTTAAAATTTTAACGGTAATATGAGGTACCGGTAATCTAGTATTTAACGGTAATAATATTGTTAACAGTTAACGGTAATTTTACCGCTACTTGTTACCGGTACCAAATTCACATTATAAGTACCGGTACCTCTATTCTGTCAAATTTTAACGGTATTAAAATTGCGTTAATTTTACCGGTACCTACGCATTGTTACCGTCTACCGCATGGGACTCGCTCGACTGTAAAAGTGCCGCCCTATTGTGGGCCCCCGCCTCACGCCGCACATGCACAACACGGCAACGACACACATTAACGAAATGATAATTCCCAATACGAGTACTGGTACTAAGTACCGGTACTGTTTACCGGTATTTGGTACAGGTACTTCTTTCAATTACCGGTACCGTCGTTTTATTGAGGTACCGGTACCAATCCAATTACCGGTACCGTTGTATTATAGAGGTACCGGTACTTGATTTTTACCGGTACCAAATGTACCGGTACCAAACCAATTACCGGTACTGTCGTTTCATAGAGGTACCGGTAATGGCTTTTTACCGGTATTCCAACCCCTGCTTTATACCACATTGCAAGATTCTGAGTTCACGGAAAGTATCCTGTAGGTTTTGATTCCCTTGCGAATGTCGAATAAACTCTGTACCTTTAGATTATGTTGTCTTAGAAGTTTGATTTTTTACAGGTCCAAGGACAGGAGACCTGAGTATTTGATATGAATTTTAGCTTGAAACCTCAACGTGTTCCTGTGAAAAAGGTTCTTGACAGGCCGACAGACAGACAGACGGACAGACAACCAAGTAATCCTATACGGGTTCCTTTTTACCTTTTGAGGTACAGAACCCTAAAAACCAGCCAAGTGCGAGTCGGACTCGCGCACGAAGGGTTCCGTACTGATATCTATCAAAACGGCAAAAAAATCATGTCTGTTGTATGGGAGCCCTTTAATATTAATATTATTTTTAATTTAATCATTTATTTTTAAAGTGAATATATAACTAAATATTTTGTGAATATTTCAAGCGTCTTCCTGTTGGCGTTACTAATATTAAGCGAAAACAAGCAAAAAAATCACGTTTGTTATATGGGAGCCCCCTTATATATTTATTTTTTTCTATATTTTTGTATTTGTTGTTATGACGGCAACAGAAATACATCATCTGTGAAAATTTCAACTATCTAACTGTCATGGTTCATGAGATGACTAGCTCCGTGGCGCAGCGGTCAACACGCCAGCCTGCGACACGGAGTGACCGCGTTCGATCCCTGGCCAGGTCAAGATGGAAAATGATCTTTTTCAGATTGGCCTGGGTCTTGGATGTGTATTTATATATGTATTTGTTATAAAATATAGTATCGTTGAGTTAGTATCCCATAACACAAGTCTCGAACTTACTTTGGGGCTAACTCAATCTGTGTGATTTGTCCGTATATATTTATTTATTTATATTTATAGATACAGCCTGGTGACAGACGGAAAAACAGACAGACAGACAGACAGACGGACAGCGGAGCGATATTAATAGGGTTCCGTTTTTACCCTTTGGGTACGGAACTCTTAAAAGAAGCTAGAAAGAAAAGTAAGATATGTACCTGTCCGCCTTCCGCCAAGTTGAAGTTGCCGAACATGTTGGCGAGGTCCTGGTCCGTGAACGGCGTCTGGAGCGTCTCCGAGTTCGTGTTCAGGTTCTGCAGGGTCTGTGATATGGCCGCTGACACCTGTCACAAGAACACAATGGTATTTGTGCGGAGTGGGGTCAAAATATTCGCAGAAAGCCACTTATTTTAGTAGAAAGTCCACTGCTGGTCAAAGGACGCCCCCAAGTATTCTTAATTCCATGGGAGGGCTCGACCGTCCCGACGTTCTAGCCGAGTTCCCACATATAAGGATGTTAGGGAGAGCACAAGACGACACAAAGAACACAGAGAATAACTTTATTATAACTTCGCTTTACAACTTCAATAAATTAATAACAGAGACTTATGCTCCAAGATATGGTAGTAGACTCAAAGATGTTAACAGACTGAAAGGTGGTAGCAGACTGAAAGATGTTAGCAGACTGAAGAATAGTAGCAGACTGAAGAATAGTAGCAGACTGAAGAATGAGTGATGGGAGAGAGAGAGAAAGTAATCTAAAAATGGAATGGAATGGAATGAAATTTGAATTAAAATAAGGAATGAAAAATGGACAGGATGAGAGAAATGAGGTTGGACAAGATGCAGCATGCAGGTGGCATGCTGCAACGTTGTAACGTTTCAATGGAGTAACATCCATCGTGGTCGCAACGAGACTCAAAAACGTCAACGGAAACAAATAATAAAAAGGTTCGTGCTAAGTTCCGTTTATATACATAATTATGATTTTTTTTGTCGAGAAATGCGACCATTTCATGAAATTCTCGAGCACTTCATAAAGTGAGCAAATCTTCAATATAGCCACGACAGATACATAGATGCGAATGATGGCGCCATCTATGTAATGAGTATAAAACAAATCGTATGCGATAGGCGTTGGGCACTTCGCCTAGATAAGCGTACCCACCTGTGAGTACATACCTCGTCAATCTTATCCTGTGCGTTGGCGTCGTCAGCGGGCGGCGCCTCGACCTCCGCGCCGCCTGGTTTCAGCACGTGTGCCGCCGCCTCTGTTAAACACATGCGCACAGATATTGTTGGCCCACCTGAGTCCACTGAACCCACCATGCTAACAGGAATATTTTAGGAAGAAAAGCGTTCATAACTCGCTTATGGAATAATATAAATATAAATATATACGGACAAATCACACAGATTGAGCTAGCCCCAAAGTAAGTTCGAGACTTGTGTTATGGGATACCTACTTAACGATACTATATTTTATAACAAATACATATATAGATACACATCCAAGACCCAGGCCAATCTGAAAAAGATCATTTTCCATCTTGACCTGGCCGGGGATCGAACCCGGACACTCTCGTGTCGCAGGCTGGCGTGTTCCTTCCTGGTACTTCCACGGAGCTAGCCAATTTTTGATGCGAAACATCTATAGCGGCGGGTTCGACCGACTTTTGACCATACCGTATTATAGTATTGTTACGTTGTTAAAGTTCGGGATTTGGATTAAAACACCAAACTCTTCACAAAGGAATCCCAACACTGACACCTGCCTGGTCTTCCAAAACTACTCACTAGTATTAGAATCGTTCGCTTCGAACACTCGCGGTCAACTGTCGCGGTACGGACAAATCACACAGATTGAGCTAGCCCCAAAGTAAGTTCGAGACTTGTGTTATGGGATACTAACTCAACGATACTATATTTTATATAACAAATACATATATAGATACACATCCAAGACCCAGACCAATCTGAAAAAGATCATTTTCCATCTTGACCTGGCTGGGGATCGAACCCGGTCACTCCGTGTCACAGGCTGGCGTGTTGACCGCTGCGCCACGGAGCTAGTCATACTATCAATTAGCGCCGCACCGCTATTATGTTTCACATTTGAAAATTGTGATCCATCGCGGGAAGGCTCGCAAATTTGAAACATTAAAATCATTTTGTACATACTACTACATAAATATATACAGTCACGAAGATCCCAGAGTGGAACAATCTAGAACTTTCTCGAACAACGACTATCGTGTTCATACATCTTCCATCCTACTCACACATACGTATTCTATCCCGCTCACACACAGCCTCGAATATTCTAGAATTTTCTGGCTGACGGCTGTCGTTACCGGAAGTATATGAAACTTTCTAGAGACCCATAAGACCGTATATAAGGGAACGGACAGGGCGATCGACAATAAGTTGACCGCGAGTGTTCGAAGCGAACGATTCTAATACTAGTGAGTAGTTTTGGAAGACCAGGCAGGTGTCAGTGTTGGGATTCCTTTGTGAAGAGTTTGGTGTTTTAATCCAAATCCCGAACTTTAACAACGTAACAATACTATAATACGGTATGGTCAAAAGTCGGTCGAACCCGCCGCTATAGATGTTTCGCATCAAAAATTGGCTAGCTCCGTGGAAGTACCAGGAAGGAACACGCCAGCCTGCGACACGAGAGTGTCCGGGTTCGATCCCCGGCCAGGTCAAGATGGAAAATGATCTTTTTCAGATTGACCTGGGTCTTGGATGTGTATCTATATATGTATTTGTTATAAAATATAGTATCGTTAAGTAGGTATCCCATAACACAAGTCTCGAACTTACTTTGGGGCTAGCTCAATCTGTGTGATTTGTTCGTATATATTTATCTATTAGAATTAATTAATAAAAATCTGCATCCACAACATCCCAGCTCCGAAGTATCTTTACCGAGAACCTGGTTGATGAAAAATAGAGTTTAACTGAACTCACCGGCCATTTTGGAAAATGTCTGAGCAATTTGTTCTTGTGTGATTTGGTCCTCTGTAACAAAGATATATAAATCTTAATATATATAATCTTTCATATAAAAAAAGCGGCCAAGTGCGAGTCGGACTCGCGCACGACGGGTTCCATACCATTATCTATATTATAGACCAAATATTTAAGAATTTAAAATCCAACCTAATATTATAAATGCGAAAGTGAGTTTTTTTTGTTACGCTTTCACGTTGTAACTACTGAACCGATCATCATGAAATTTTGCATACACGTTATTTGGGGTACGAAGAAGGACATAGGGTACATTTTATCCCGGGAAAAAGTACTGTTCCCGAGGGATCGACATTGATGCGAGCGGAGCCACGAGCGAAAGCTAGTTATCTATATTATTAGACCAAATATTTAAGAAATATATAAAATCTATAACTTTCAAATTATTAAATATATTTCTATTATATGATGTAACCAAAAATTTAAGCGTGTTGCAATTTTTCTTTTACCTGTGCTATAAGACATTGCTTCGTACCAAATTTCAAGATTCTGAGTTCACCGGAAGTACCAGGAAGGAACAGTACTTTTCCGGGTAGCCTATGTCCTTCTCCGTACTCCAGAGTATGTACTCCAAAATTTCATGATGATCGCTTCACTAGCTAAGGTGAAAAGTACTTCCGGTGAACTCAGAATCTTGAAATTTGGTACGAAGCAATGTCTTATAGCACAGGTAAAAGAAAAATTGCAACACGCTTAAATTTTTGGTTACATCATATAATAGAAATATATTTAATAATTTGAAAGTTATAGATTTTATATATTTCTTAAATATTTGGTCTAATAATATAGATAACTAGCTTTCGCTCGTGGCTCCGCTCGCATCAATGTCGATCCCTTTGGGTACGGAACCCTAAAAATCACGATTGATGTATGGGAGCCCCCTTAAATATTTATTTTATTCAATTTTTTTGTATTTGTTGTTATAACGGCAACAAAAATACATCATCTGTGATTGTCAAATTTCAACTGTCTACCTTTCGCGGTTTATCTGTTACAGCCTGGTGACAGACGGACTGCGGAGCGATATTAATAGGATCCCGTTTTTACCCTTTGGGTTCGGAACATATGTGCGCGGCCCTAAAGGCCTATTCATACCTGGTACGCCATTGAAACTGCCCAGTATCGCTGCCATGTTGCTCTCGAACTGCGCGGCTGCCTCCTTGATGAACTCCTCGCTCCACAGGTTCTGCGGGATCTCGCCGGAGCCCTCGGGCGCCGGTGATTGCGCTGGCTCCTTCTTAGTCATGTCTTGGAGGGCACCTGGAAATATATGATTAAACAGTTTATATATAAATATTATTGTATAACTGCTTCCGTGGTTCAGTGGTTAAGGCACTTGCCTGTAGACCCGGGGGTCGTGGATTCGATCCCAACGAGAAGTATACTTTGTGTATTAAGTTACAGAATCATCTCTGAAAACAAAGTAACTTAAGACGACCAACCCTTACAGATTTATACAAAAAAAAACAGGTTGCACTCCGGGAGGCAGACAGAGAGGGTCATGTTCCTGCAGTGGAGACTAAAAAGACCTGATGATGATGATGATGATACGTTAAATATACACAGTGAAATTTTGATTGTTCTGTACCCTTAAAGGATTAAAGGGAAATTTCACCATGTAGAATACAGGTAAAAGTAACCTAATACATTAAAAATACAGGTAAAAGTAATACCTATGCTTCAAAAACTAAGGTCCAAACATAACTTTGAAAATAAGGAGACTAAAGTGGAAATGAGCAGGCCACGTGATCAGACGGAAGGATAAATGGAGTAAAATAATCACACAACGGTACCCAAGGGATGGAAAACGAAGGAGAGGTAGACCACGTCGAGTGTATCATGTTATATTTATGACTAGCTGTTGCCCGCGGCTCCGCCCGCGTTAGTGTCGATCCTTCGGGAACAGTAGAATTTCTCGGAATTAAACATACCATAACCGATGTCCTTCCCCGGGTCTCAAACTACCTCCATACCAAATTTCATTATTATTTTTTAATGTATTGCTATATATTTGCAGGCAAACTCATGCCTTGAGTTCATTCAAATGACGATAACTTTTTTTTTAATGAACCGATTTTGATGAAACAAACTTTAAATGTTATGCTGAGTTAAAACAAAGCAATTGGTGAAAGTTTGAAGTAAATCGGTTCAGTATTTTCGGGGATAATCGTGATCATACATACAGCAAGACAGACAAAAAATTAAAAAAAAAAAATTTTTTTGCTTTCTATTATTGTTTTTAAGTGTCCCTCTATCCATTTCAGTCAAAAATTCTAAATGTACAAACAAAATATTTTTACTGTTTTATTATATGTATAGATTATACATATAGGTGTGTATTCAAATTTTGCATGCTGGAAATGGCTAAGTGTAACTACGCTTAAGCGAAATAAATCATTTCATTTCACAAAGAAGGGATTACGACATTAGACAAGTCGCGGGAACAACATGGGGTAGAGTGGCCATAGATAGGCCAGAATGTAGAAGACTGGAGGAGGCCTTAAGCGCCAATTATACCATCCTGAATTTAGGATCCGGAATTCAGCATCCGATAAGGACAAGAAATTCAGTCGTCGGATCTCCTGATTACACCGTCTGGAACGTGTCCTGAACGGAGACTGCGCGTCCTGAGAGAGCCATCCGTTGGCCATCCTGAATGCGTGAGAGGGACGCCGCTATACGTGCGATGCGATTGGAGATATTCTCGTGTCGTTTCTAACGTATAGCGGCGTCCCTCTCATGCGACGATCCTGAATTCCGGATGGTTTCACCTATGCTTCCGATAAGGACGTCGGAAGCCATTCTGTCCTGAAAACGGATCGACCGTCCTGAATGCGATTAAACTGTCCGTTGACTGAATTCCGGATCCTTAATTCTGGATGGTCTAATTGGCGCTTTAGCCGCAGGCAAAGCGACACACAAAAGTGGAAAAGGTGTCCAAAAGAAGGCTTATATATGCTTTAACACATCAAGCGCGAGAAACGCAGACAATGGATTTTCTATTGTTATGCTGTTGGATAATAAGGGTCATGCTCCTGCAGTGGAGACTAAAAAGACCTGGTGGTGATGATGATGCCGTCGGATCGGGCCACTTGGGGCTTGAGAGGTCAACAAACAAATAGTAGAAGCATTAATATTGACTATACAACAAACGTTTACACGCGAAAATCAAACATGAATTTATATCGTAAGGTCAGGCAAATATTGTCACAATTATGGTGTCATATTATATTTTGAACAGACTTCAAGCCATTAAGATGATCATTTTTACTCATAGGTATACATATCACGTCTTTTTCCCTTGCAGGGTAGACAGAGGCTAGGTTTATAAAACCTGAAGGCCACTTTTAGCATGTTCGTGGACAAAAGGTGGAAAACGGAATCAAAATAGTGATGGGTTGCTAGCCGCATCGCCTATTAACATGATTCCTCAGAGTTTTACCCATTCCCTCGTTCGGCTTTTACGATCTGCGCGGGAAGAGAAGCAGCTGGTACATTCTACGTTTTTTCTTTTCTCCTAGACCAGCATGGAAGAGATTTACTCCCAATGAAAAAAGAGGGATGTTAAGTTTTACCCATATGTGTGTCTGTTTGTCTGTGGCACAATTGCTCCCAAACAGCTAAACCTATTTCGATGTTTTTTTTTTTGTAGAAAGATAATTATATGGAGAATGATAGCCACTACAGAAAGATAATTATATCGGGAAGGTGTGTGTAACATTCTTCATATAATTATCTTTCTGTACTGGCTAACACTGGTGTCAGGTTTTTCAAGCAGCCTTAAGGCACGAGACATAGCTGACCCAAGCATACTGTTTCAAATACAACTTAAAACAAACTTGATGTTTACTTGAAACAGTTGTTCAATATTTTATATGCATATAAAATGTACATAATCATATGAATATAATGTTTGTTTTTCTTGTGTGTGTGAGAGTGGCCAACACTGGTGACAGATTTTTCGAGCTACCTAAAGACGTCTTACATAACTTAACAACTACCTTCGATGATAAGAGTTGGGACCAATAGCTTAACATGTGTAGCATAACACTTGCACTGAGAAGCTTGAAATATTTTTATCTCTTGCGGTCACTCATCCCATATGTAAGCTCTAATAATGTTCAGATCCACTGCATCATCAGGCCCCTCAATATATGAAATAATGATACTGTAACGAGGGTATTATACCATCCTGAATCGGAACCATTGAGAGGGATGCCGCAATATGTGCAATATCTCGTATTGTGTCTAACATATAGCGGCATCCCTCTCATCCGATCAGTTATTCAGAATGACTTAAAAGGTGCTTAAGATTACTACATTTTTGATAAATTATTTCATTAATTTAGTTTTTGCCCCACGTAAATAATTTCTTTCTATGCTTGTTCTCTGCAGTTCCAAAATGCTAGAAGCCTGAAGCTTTGAAACAATCAGTTATAACTTAAATACAACTATATTAATTGTGAAATGACTTTAAAATGTGCCTGCAGGGATTTCTAAACCGACCAGGCAGGAAATTTTGATCTAGAATTTTTGTTATTTTCTTAAGGGTAAAATTGTGTTGAAACTTTTCAATGTTAAAGTTTAATCAGAATTGCACATAGGCTCTACATGTGCAATTCTGATTAAACTTTATCTACATAAATGTACAATGTACGAAGTCGCGTGCTAAAGTTAATAAATACATCTTGAACTTAGTGTATCAAGGCTGTTATAAATTATTTCATCTATTGCTTTTGTTAAAGAAGAAAGAAAGAAAATTTATTTGGTGCAAAAATTAACAAAAATATTATAATCGATTAACGACTAATTAAAACGACAGCTCCGTGGCGCAGTGGTTAACACGCCAGCCTGCGACACGGAGTGCCCGGGTTCGATCCCCGGCCAGGTCAAGATGGAAAATGATCTTTTTCAGATTGGCCTGGGTCTTGGATGTTTATCTATATATGTATTTGTTATAAAATATAGTATCGTTCAGTTAGTATCCCATACCACAAGTCTCGAACTTACCTTGGGGCTAGCTCAATCTGTGTGATTTGTCCGTATATATTTATTTATTTATTTTTTATAATTAAAATAAAAGGTAAATAAATTATATGTAACATTTATACGACAATTAGAACATGCCCAGTTAATACTTAATCAAGTAAAGTCGTAAACACTTTCAATTGTACATTAAAAAATACATTTCATTGCAAGTCGAGGTTATATTGTGTAATATCTCAAATTACAAAATAACTTATTTTACGTCTTACTTACTGTCTAATAGATCATCTAATTCGGGGTCGACATCTTTATTGGGGTTATCCTTGCTGTCTGCCATAATGTAGTGTAGAATTTGTAAAAATAATCCAATAAATTCACGACAAAATCTTATTTCTGGACTTCAATCTTTTGACAGTTCCAATTTGACGAACGAATGCATGAATGAAAACTATGAATGAACATGTGATTTGTCATAAACATTTTTGTTTAAATTTTTAGGCACAGGCATCTAATAACATGCGGCCCTACTATGTAGGCTAAGGCTTACAAGGATACTAAGCGGCCTAAAATGTTCTGTCTATGTTGAGTTGAGCTCGAGTACAAAGATATTTACTTTTACTCAATGTATTCTACTGAATAATTACATTGTTTCATCTACTTTCATATTCAATACTGATTTCAATTTCAAACTTTCATACATAGTTATAATATATCTAATACATAATCTTTCAAATAATAAAAGATTTTAAAAATGACGGAATTATGAGGTACAAATATTAAAATATATCTTTTTTGTTGAAGTATAAAAAACCAAACCTAACGAAACTTTAACTGTCTAAATTCATCCAGTCGTATGGAAGATACGAGGTAATAAAGAAATAACTAGTGGTCCTAGTGGCTCTGTGAGCTGTTTGTGCCTGGCGAGCCTTACTCGTATCACACACAGCTACCCCAATGGCGTTTGTAATTATTGGTCCGCTTACAAAATTTCACTAGAACCGGAATAGGTCGCATTCCGGTTGCGTGTAATGGGGAACAACCGGACAGCGGGACCGAACGACTAAGCTGAAACGGAGCCGCTTCGCCCGGGTTTCGCTCTCGGTCGGTCAGCAAAACATACAGTCCTACAATACAAGAATTATTCGTTATAAATGTAGGTAAATTCTTTGTTCCTTACACCTGAAAGCCAATATAATACCAACGTATGAATAGAATAGACCTCAACCAACTGCCAACCTCATACAAACATATTGGCCCAATTTGAAATGTTAAAAGCACCAAAGCAACTGTCAAGCATCTGCCGGCAGGCTGTGGTAGTGAGTTCCCCTAACTGCCACTATCAACGGCGGAGAGGGCGCTGCAGTGCAATAGTTACAAACTTTTCCACCCGTCACTAGATGGCGTTAGCCTAAACTAAGTAAAAACAAGTAAAGCTGAAAAATATTGTTATAATAACCTACCTAAAAACATATATTTACTAATCGCACAGTCCCTCCATGTGCTCACCCCTGGGCATCGTGCCTAAAAGGCTGGCAGCATTACCTAATTGAATGGCAATGCTGATATGTTGAGCTAGGTAGTTTCCAGTCCTTTGGTCACGAGATACCTCAGTAAGCTTTTTAGCCAAGAAACTAAAAAGCTTATGCGCTGATGGACCCCACGGTCGCAATGTTTCTACCCCAAAAGTCTCTTATATGTACTTACCTCCGATACCTACATCATCATCATCATTATCTTAAGAGTCGGCAACGCATCAGCAGCTCCTCTGGTGTTGCGGATATACATAAAAAAAAAAAAAAAAAGGTCTTTTTAGTCTCCATTGCAGGAGCAATACCCTGTTTGTACTACCGGAGCCATACTTGACCAGAGCAGACAGAGGATTTGGCCTTTCCTGGTTGGAGAGGTCTCATTGATGTTTATGAGCTTTGTTTAGCTTGTATTTCCTAAGTCGCCCTTTACGACCTTCACGGGAAGACTAGGAGTGGTCCTATTCTACTCTGCGGAAACTACACGGCTATTCATGTATCCTAAGCTGTGGCGTAACGACAGGGTGGCATCCTGACAAGATGCCACGGGCCCCTGATCCTAGGGGCCCCAGCCAGGAGCCAGTAAAGTAAAGCCACCAAGACGTCATTCGCTGAACCCCAATTCTCATGGGCCCCATTGAATCAGTTTGCCTTGGGTCCCAGATGATATAGTTACGCCACTGATCCTATGATATCTACATATTTGCGTCTTTTAAGGGCACCATGACTTGGGTTTATTATTACCGATATATTTGCATTTTTTAATAATTATGCGAAGTTCAAAATGTCAGATGGAACTGACCATTGTTTTGATTACGAGCGATTTATTTTAACAAATTATAATCAGAATGCATATATGAATATACTAGGCTAGCATATTCATAAGCATATATTAGGTATATGCTTTTGTGGTTCGAGAAAAAACGCAGCTCGTATAGGTACCAGTTCCCAGCTTTGATATACATTATACAATATAGTAATACATTCAATCAATTGTTAATCAGAATCAAAATCAGAAATCATTTATTCCATCGAAAATGGTCAAAAGCAGGTGTTACAGAACAGATAGTACAAGCACATTTTGCCATTATTTGGCGTTGGAATAAGTTTTCATAAAAGTTCATAATACTATTACATAAAATAAAATCATAAATTAGTTGTTAATCATTACACATGCATCAGTCATTAATGTAAAATAATTAAATTTGTTATACATATGTGAAAGAGTAGCCCTTCAGGCACGTAGGGACCAATACTGGTCTGAGTTTCTTTCGGCATATTCTTCTCAGCAGTGGTCGTTCCGAAACGCTAGTAGTTTATCAATTTTGCAAATATTAAAAATAATAATATGACGTTCAAAAAGAGACACATGATATCCAAATTTGAATAAAATTCTATTTATTATTTCATTTCATTTTATGATCCAACTAGCTGTTGCCCGCGACTTCGTCCGTGGTAATTTCTGTTATTATGATTAATTAGGTTTTTTCTTAATATAGGTAAATAATTTTCCCCCGTTTTCAAAACATTTTTTATTGATGCTTCGCTCCTATTGGTCGCAGCGTGATGTTTTATAGCCTAAAGCCTTCCTCAATAAATGGACTATCCAAAACAAAAAGAATTTTCCAATTTGAACCAGTAGTTGCTGAGTATACATTATAAAAGTTCTTATGTCGACGTGCTGAATCACCTTCAAGGATCGGATAAGTTTTTTTTACATATTGTACTTGTATTAAAACTTGTATGTAGGTACGTACTAGGTATCTGCCGCCCCGTTTTTTGAAATTTACTGAATCCTGGATGGAAGGTAGACTATGTGTTAATCCAGGTTATAACCTATCTGTGCAAAATTTCGTCAAAATTCGTTCAGCCGTTTTGACGTGAAAGAGTGACAAACATCCATTCGTCCCAAACGTTTACGTTTATATAGGACATATCTCATAGTTTATTGTTATAATGTTATCCATCAGGTAATGATCGCCCCTGGGTAGTCTGAAAGTCCTTATAAGGGCAATGTATACTCAGTATATATACCTAGTTTTTAAAATAAACTAAAATTGTAAGTTGACGTCGATTGGAGAAAATGCGCTGTGCAGTTTGTTGCCGTTTCTTCTGCACTCCGCTTTGGAAGCGGCATTAAACTTAGCCATAAGTGAATTACTAACGTCAACAATTCTCAGTTGACAATATATGACAATAAGTGTCCAAATGACCTATCTATATCTATACTAATATTATAAAGCTGCAGAGTTTGTTTGTTTTTTTGAACGCGCTAATCTTAGGAACTACTGGTTCAAATAGGAAAATTCTGTTTTGTGGCGGAGAGGCTATAAAACATCACGATGCGACCAATAGCAGCGAAGCATCAATAAAAAATGTTTTGAAAACGGGGGAAAACATATTCATCATCATCATCATCATCATCATCATCAGGTCTTTTAAGTCTCCACTACAGGAGCACGACCCTCTCTGTACTACTAAGAGCCATACTTGGCCAGAGCAATAGAGTAGATATAGATATAGATTTATCTGTTTGTAGCTACTTTTATCCAGCAGTAGCCTTCTTACGGCTGATATGGCGATCATCAACATCATTTCATGAGGAGACACGGTCGAACGACCACGCACAACCTGGTGTCAGGGGTCTTCAGAACCGCCTCTCGACCTCTGACGTGGTTCCTTTAACGACTATCACATGGCAGCCGGGACCAACGTCTTAACGTGACGTCCGAGGCACGGAATATGTTGAAGAGAATAAAAATAACATTAGGTAGATACAATAAGATATCCGAATTTATTTCAACTATTCATCATCATCATCATCATTTCGAGTAGGTGTCACGGTCAATCGACCATGCACACCCTGGTGTCAGAGTTCTTCGGAACCGCCTCTCGGCCCCTGACGTGGTTCCTTTAACGACTACCAGATGGCAGCCGGGACCAACGACTTGACATGCCTTCCGAGGCACGGAATATGTTCAAGAGAATAAAAATAACATTAGGTACCTAGATACAATAAGATATCCAAATTTATATCAACCATTACTATGACTAGGTACTTACGAGTGCACTCCATGGCCATTCCTATAAACGGGATATTACTAAAAGCTGCCGAACAACATTCGCGCAGCGTTGTGCGTATTAAGGAATAAAAAATAAAAAAAATAATATACTGCGAATAGGTAAATTGACCACAGACGATTCCGTGACTCAGTACTACTGAGCACTGAGTCACGGAAACGTTCGTGGGTTTGGTCCTAGTTCGCCAAATCGACAACTCTTGGCGAGTCGACAAAACAAGGTAGTTTTCCAGTGATGACAATTTTCGGGTCGTGCATGTCGCATCACTACGAAAAAAGCCGGGAGTGCGCCCAGAAGTGAAAACTTTAACAGTCGGTCGCGTGTTCAATGGTTTTTTCCATCTCAAAAAATGCTCAACGCGCCTAAGAAGTTTTAACATCAAAGCCTGGGGGATGTAAGTACTTGTACTTATTCTATGCTTGGGGTTGAAGTTGTTGGGTGTAGAGAAAAAAAACCGGCCAAGTGCGAGTCGGAATCACGCAGGAAGGGTTCCGTACCGTTTACGATGGGGTTACGCGAATGTTGTATATACAAATTTCATTTTGCGGTTGTCTCCATACATTTTGTTCGGCCGACTGAAACTACATAATTTGGTCGAGTTGTATAAAAATAACTATCTGTATTACCGAGATTGCCATAGTTTTAATTGAATGTACATACTTTAAGGTATATACCACATTTTTTCAGAATTATTTTAGTACTATTAGAAAAGTTACGGTGGTGGGACACCTCAAATTTTTACTTTGTATTAGACTATCTCAAGACTGGGGGTTTGATCTACATAGTTTCAAAGCAGTTTTTATTGCATTTTAAAAGACCTTTTCAACGATACCCCACACGTCGGGGTTAGTACAATTTAATTTATTAAATTCACTTTTCGCTGTATGGGAGTGGCTGAAAAAAAAAAAAACCAAATATTTTCATAATTATAAAAACCAACTTTTGGAACTTCAATATCTATCTCTCCACCAATTTTCGTTACAATCGGTGCACTAGCGGCGGAGTACGAGCCCGGACGGACGGACGGACATGGAACCCTAAAAACAAAACAAGTTTTTGCAAAAACTACATTTTTGTGACAAGGTTTTCGTCATCATTATCTCATATCAGCCACAAGAAGTCCACTGCTGGACATAGGCCACTGGGGGACCAAGTCCAACCGGTCGTATTGGACAAGCTTTTATTATAAACTAATCCACGCTGTAAAGTGCTTTACAAGACAAAAGAAATGTGCCCAAACACGATTGGAGTACCTTGTTTAGTTTAACCGACTCCATCATACCAGCGCAACTACTCCATAATATTGTATTGTCATCCGTATTACACATGTATGCAAAATTTCAGCTCAATCGATAACCGGGAAGTGGATCAAATTTAACTTGCAAAATCGATTACAGGCAAAAATCGGGACAGGTGAACGAAGCATAGCTTTACCGCTTCTATGCTTCGTTCGGTGAGTGAGAGAGCCGGAGGCCCATCCTTCCCCCATTTCCTCCTCCCCATGTCCTTCCCCCAACTCCTTCAAAGGCCGGCAACGCTCCTGTTACACCTTGGTGCTGCAGTTGTCCATGGGCAGCGCTGATCGCTTGCCATCAGGTGACTCGCTTGCTCGTTTGAAAAGGCCTATTTTCTAAAAAAGATCTTTAAATAGACATGAAATAAAGCCTCTTCCTTTCTTGCTCTCTGGGGCGGTCGAAACCGCTGTTCTACTATACCTACGAGTACAACCATATATTTTACTTATGACTGTGTAGATATAAAAATATATTAATAATTAATATATTGCCGTTTTTGAATGCACCGAACGTGAAGTTCACTCAACTCATTCAGAATGCCCTTTGGTGATACTAGCTTGTTATATGACTTTGCTTGCTCATATTCGAACCTAGACTAAATATCCTCACTTTTTGTAGAAATTCTACATATACTGATTCTATCTTAGACAGATTCTAGATTGATCTACTCTTATTAAATTAGGAAATAAAATATGGTGGAGCGGGCGGGATTTGAACCTGCTATCTTAAGTCGTACATAGACTATCATAATACTTATATCAAAATAACATTGTGAATGCAAAATATAAACACTTAAAAATATTACTGTCTTATGTAAATTAAAAAGACATGATGATGATGATGATGATGTGGAATCTGTCTAATATAGAGTCTGTCTTATGTAGAAGCTGTCGATAGGTACTAAACTATGATGTCCAAAGTAGAATCTGTCAAATGTGTACTAAACGACTTAAATTGATTTCTTCTCCTCATTTGAGCGTTTTCGTATAGCATACACCAGTAAAGGCATACAGACTGTCTGGTCGCCACATCATCATCATCATCATCAGGTATTTTTAGTCTGCAGGAGCATGACCCTCTCTGTACCACCGGAGCCATACTTGGCCAGAGCAGACAGAGGATTTGGCCAACACTCTCCTCGCTGGCCAGACGGGTTGGAGAGGTCTCATTGATGTTTATGAGCGTTGTTTAGCTTGTATTTCCTAAGTCGCCTCTTACGACCTCCACGGGAAGACTTGGAGCGGTCCTATTCTACTCTGCCGGAAACCACACGGCTAAGCTCTGGTTGCCTGCCTGACGACAATCCTCCTGGCTACCCAAGGAGGATTGGGGACAAAAAGACAGACAGACAGGCAAATACTACGAGTGACAGGGCAGAGGTCGCAGATGACATGGTATCAATCATCAATACAATAAATCTGTAAGGGTTGGTCATGGAGTAAGTTACTTTGTTTTCAGAGATATCGTGGTGATAAGCATACATAACGAAACTAACGACACGATAGAAATTAACGATTTTTAGTTTTTTTGAAGTGAAAACTTCTTTAGCGGCGTTGTGACTTGTGCACTTTTTGACATGGGTAAAAAATGTTAAACTCGCGTTAGGACACGTGACCTGATCGAAAATTCGTAAGACAGACACATGTGACCTTTTTTACTTCTGCAGGCACTGCCGGAGTGTAACTCCAGTTATGATAAGACGTGGCCCCCATACGCGTACGCGATCGGAGTCGCGGTCACAACTAGTATTAATATAGATGAGAACTGCCTCCGTTGTCCAATGGTTAAGGCGTTTGCCTGTAGACCCGGGTGTCGTGGGTTCGATTCCCACGGGAAGCATACTTTGTTTAGTTATCTCCAGTTTTATTAGGACTTTGCAGGCTTGGATCACCTGATTGTCTGATAATAAAGATGATTCAGTGCTCCGAAAGGCACGTTAAGCTGTTGGTCCCGGCTGCCATCCGGTAGTCGTTAAAGGAACCACGTCAGAGGCCGAGAGGCGGTTCCGAAGAACTCTGACACCAGGGTGTGCATGGTCGATTGACCGTGTAGTCTACACGAAATTCAAAATTCAAATTTTCTTTATTTTCGGACAACTAGATCCATTACTTTACAAATATGATTTAAGTAAAAGTAAAAATGATGATGAGGATTTGACTAGCTCCGTGGCGCAGCGGTCTTCACGCCAGCCTGCGACACGGTGTGACCGGGTTCGATCCCTGGCCAGGTCAAGATGGAAAATGATCTTTTTCAGATTGGCCTGGGTCTTGGATGTGTATCTATATATGTATTTGTTATAAAATATAGTATCGTTGAGTTAGTATCCCATAACACAACTCTCGAACTTACTTTGGGGCTAGCTCAATCTGTGTGATTTGTCCGTATATATTTATTTATTTAATATAGATGAGAACTCGCAGATACAGACAAACAGATATATTTTCCGCCAACATGTAGTGATTACGGCGTCGTACATAATTCATAGCACATGCTTACAGTTCAATATTTAATGCACCACGGTCGGCCGCGCGAAGTGCATCGGCGGGTTTTATATTCATTTTTAACCGACTTCAGAAAAAGTAGGTTATCAAGTGGACCTGTAAGTATGTTATATTGTAAATATCATTCCGTTTTTGTTTTACAGTCTGTATCAGGTTCTTAAAATGTGTGTCAAATGTTATAAAAGTATTTAAGTATGTTTGTCCATGCATATTGCAATCTATATTTTTTTGACTAGCTCCGTGGCGCAGCGGTCAACACGCCAGCCTGCGACACGGAGTGACCGGGTTCGATCCCCAGCCAGGTCAAGATGGAAAATGATCTTTTTCAGATTGGACTGGGTCTTGGATGTGTATCTATATAACTATTTGTTAAAAAATATAGTATCGTTGAGTTAGTATCCCGTAACAAAAGTCTCGAACTTACTTTGGGGCTAGCTCAATCTGTGTGATTTGTCCGTATATATTTATATTTATTTATTTATATATATCTCAAAGACTAAAGTGTGATTGCAGAAAATTATACTTAGTTAGTAGGTATAGTTCAACTTGGGGAAAAGTGCATGTGTTATCAAAATCGGCACAGTTCTTTTTAAGATATATATTTGATTTTTTTTTATTCTTATTTCTTCCATCCGTCCGTCCGTCCGTCTGTTACGAGGCTGTATCTATCGAGCCGTAATAAGTAAATACTGGATTTTTTTTACAATATCTATACAATGTGTAACTTGAGAACTAACCATGTTCTCATGAAGGTGTGACTCAGCCCTTCAAGATGAACAACTTTTCCTTTGGGACCAATTCTGGGAACTTTTTAGGGTTCCGTACCCAAAGGGTAAAAGCGGGACCCTATTAATATCGCTCCGCTGTCCGTCTGTCTGTCTGTTTGTCTGTCCAACTGTCACCAGGCAGTATCTCATGAACCGTGATAGTTGGACTGTTGAAATTTTCACAGATGATGTATTTCTATTGTCGTATAACAACAAATACTAAAATATAGAATAAAATAAATATTTAAAGGGGAGCCCCCCTTTAATATTTATTTTGTTTTTATTTTATTATTTATTTTTAAAGTGAATCTATAACTAAATATTCTGTGAATACTTCACAGAATATTTAGTTTATCTGTTGCCGTTATCAATATCGAGCAAAAACAAGCAAAATAATCATGTTTGTTGTATGGGAGCCCCTTAATTATTTATTTTATTCTGTTTTTTTAGTATTTGTTGTAAATGCGGCAACAGGAATACATAAACTATGAAAATTTCAACTCTCTAGCTATCACGGTTCATGAGATACAGCCTGGTGACAGACGGACAGACAGACGGACAGCGGAGCGAAATTAATAGGGTCCCGTCTTTACCCTTTGGGTACGGAACCCTAAAAAACCACGGGTTGTACTCCGGGAGTGCCGGCAGAAGTGAAAACTCCGCGCGGTAGAAAGAGAGGGGGATATTACTTCCTCGCCTACGTCGGGCGTGTTTGTGTTTTCCGTCTTATGAATTTTCGATCAGGTCACGTGTCCTTACGTGAGTTTAACAATTTTTACCCATCCCAAAAAGTGCACAAAGCCGCTAATAATCTTTTATATAAAAAACCGACTTCAATCAAACTACTGAACCGATTGTGATGAATGGCACCAACTTGAAAGCATACCCTTTAAAACAAAAAAGAATTTTTCAAATCGGTTCATAAATGACGAAGTTCTGATGTAACATACATTTAAAAAAACATACAATACTTTATTTTGAAGTTGGTTATTAAGGGACTTTCTGCAAAGAACAGCACTTGACGTCAACAATTGTTGTGGAATAAACAATAGTGTGACATTACGTAAGTAAATTAATGTTTTGATGAATAAACATATTGAATGTTTAGGCTTTTGAATCGAATCGACTTTTTGACCCACTTCAAAAAAGGAGGAGGTTATCAATTCTGTTGTAGTTTTTAGAGTACCGTGCCTTAAGACGAGGCCTGAAATGTTTGGTACCTAGTTATGGGCGGCGCTAAGCAAATGCGCGGGGTGTCTGTCCCCCGGCCCCCGCTATCTCTTTACGCGCGTTCCCGCGCACAGCGATCGCTGCCGTGCCTGCAACTACTACGATTATCACGAGATCTCGACTCGGAGCTTAGAACGCATGGGGTTTGCGTATCATTTTTGTGTTATAATGATATTGTTATCTTTTGATATTCGACTATGGAATGGCAAATATTGGCAATTAAAAAAAACATACAATAAACATTCATGTTTTTATTGCAACTTAATAAAAATTACAAAATCACATAAACCAATCAATTATCATACATTAAATTAAACGCTGTACAATTTTCCGAAATCAAAATTATGGTTTCGTTAAATCACACATTCATAGTTAGGAATATCATAATAATAACTATGTTATTCTAAAATCAAATTAATCATGGTATCGTTTCTATGGTTTTCATGATGGCCAAATAAAGTCCTTTTATGTCTCTCCCTACTTCATTTACCAGTAACAGTAATTTTACTTAGAGTTTATTTACGGTTTATTAGATATCAATTTCAATATCGTATGTCACACCTAAGCCTAACTAATATACTTAAGCACACGAATAAAATAAATACGAAAAAATATCCCATTTGGAATAATCGTTAGATTACAATTACCTATATCAGATACTAAGCGTTTCACATTTTTGTGACGCTGATGATGGAATAATACTTTGCTCATTCAAATCAAGAATTCGTAGCTCCGACTCCATCTTGATTACACCTCCCTGTTCTTGCGTTCGCGGCACAGCGGCGCGGGGCGACTCGGACAAACGAACCTCCGATTCTAAACTCAGAGGCATTTTGTTCGTCCTGAAAACAGTAGGAATTTTTATATTAGCTAATTTATGTTTACGTAATAAGGTACATTGTTATTTCCATACTTATTTACCCGATACTTCATCCGATGGACTCGATACTATATTACGAGTAAGTATGTATATATGAATAAATTATTAGTATGACTAGGAACACCCCGTCTTTTCCCATGAATGTCGTATGAGGCAGCTAATAGAAAACAAGGCTCTGACATCACGTGCAAAAGCATACCCAAAAAGAATTGACATCAGATAGGCAGCTGGTGTAAAAAAATGCCGATTTTTTTTTATCAAAGTAGTTGCCAACCCACTTCGATTTCAAATAAATATGACTGATAAGTTAAATATGATCTGTAATGATTTACTCTTTTATTCCCCCACAAAATAAAATTATATATAATATTTTACGAAGGTACACAGGTAGATAGGATAGGTAGGTACTCACCATCTATTTTCCCTCATTAGGCAGGCAGGCTCCTTCCTAGTAATATCCGACACGTTCTCGTTGACTAGGTTTTTATTCACTTTGCCCATGATTATTACACGGTAATGCCGAAATTAAAAACTATAATACTTATATAAAATTATTAAACACTAAAATAACGAAGACTAAACGAAATAATAACAAACTAGGTAGGTACATACATTTTATAGATTAAATTTGAATATTTAATTAAAAGCTCGCGAGATTAGAATTTCAACGCAGCGACTTGCACAGACCATCGCTCGGCAAGGCGTACGCAGACTGATCAAGTGCGCGCAAGGGATAGCGCTTGGCGGTTTAGCTCGTGAATGATGAGATAGGTATAGTCTCGAGTCGCTCAAACAAAAAAACGTAAGCGCCAAATTCGTTATTTCTATTTTGTATAAAATCAGACCGGTTAATTGTATTTTCATATTTCAATTTTGATGAATTACTAATGACCTATCTTTTAGTCTAAAAATCATTACTTAATTCGTCCTCTTTGAGCTACAATAACGAAAACTCTGCAAACGAAGACCATTTTTCAAAAAATATTTCTATCGAGAAAATTTTATCAAAACGTGTTTTCATCTTCAATTTTTGGAGATGAAATAGTCAAAAATCATATTACTTACATTTGAAACTCCTAATTTAAGTATTTTGCGAGATAAATAAGGTTCAGAACGACCTTATTTACAGTGGTATCGCCTTAAGACGAGGACTCAAATGTTTGGTACCTTCGCTCGGCAAAGGACTGATCAAGTGCGCGCAAGGGATAGCGCTTGGCGGTTTAGCCCGTGAATGATGAGATAGGAGATAGTCTCGAGTCTCACAAAGAAAAAAACGTAAGCGCCAAATTCGTTATTTCTATTTTATATAAAATCAGACCGGTTAATTGTATTTTCATATTTACATTTTGATGAATTACTAATAACCTATCTTTTAGTCTAAAAATCATTATTTCATTCGTCGCATTTGAGCTACAATAACAAAAACTCTGCGAACGAAGACCATGTTTCAAAAAATATTTCTATCGAGAAAATTTTATCAAAACGTGTTTTCATCTTCAATTTTTGGAGGTGAAATAGTCAAAAATCATATTACTTAGATTTGAAACTCCTAATTTAAGTATTTTGCGAGATAAATAAGGTTCAGTTCAAGGTAAAACGACACCCTTATAGGATCACTTTGTTGTCCGACTGTCTGTCCGTTAAGACCCTTTATTTCAGGAAAGCGTGGAGCGATCAAGCTGAAATTAATATCAAATACTTAGGGCTACTGTCCCTTAGAGCTGTGAAAAATAAAACTTCTAAGCCAACGCAATCAAAAGATACAGCCGTTTATGCCGCAAATGTTCGACATTCGCAAGAGAATTAAAACCAACAGGGTACTTCCCGTGAACTCAGAATATTCATACTTGGTTGGGAACGAATTAATGTCTTATAGCAATAATGGAAAATTTGAGTTTCTCGCGCCTGATGGGTCAAGCATCAATATCGAGCCAAAAAATCAATGTTGTATAAGCCCCCTTAAATATTTATTTTATCCTATTTTTTAGTATTTGTAGTTACAGCATTAGCATTGCCATCCAACGTGGCAATGCGGCCATTAAAAATGTTTTTATTATATGACTAGCTTTCGCCCGCGGCTCCGCCCGCGTCAATGTCGATCCCTCGGGAATAGTACTTTTTCCCGGGATAACAGGTAGCCTATGTCCTTCTCCGTACTCCAGAGAACTTGTATGCAAAATTTCATGATGATCGGTTCAGTAGTTACGGCGTGAAAGCGTAACAAACAAACAAACTCACTTTCGCATTTATAATATTAGTAAGGATTATACTTTTCGCAATTTTTCCTATAACTGTGCTAAGTATAAGACGTTGCTACGCACCAACTTTAAAGATTTTGATTTCACGGGTACCTCCCGTGAAATCAATGGACAAATCACAGCAATGTGGCCATAAAGGTAAGGGAAAAAAAACGTGATACTATGTATTTTGAACTTGTTACATTACAAAAACTTTGTTTGTAAGGTAGAATCTACACCGGATACGATACAATATTAGCGACATGATTATTTTAAATGATTCACTGTGAATTGCAACAAAGAGTTCATGTCATGGCGAATTTTAAATGTCAACGATCAAGGAAATTGTTGAAGAAATTAAGATGATTCTTGACCTTTAGGTTCAGCCTTATTCTTGCGCAATTGCACAAGATAGGAGTGTATGCTTTTAAAGTTTTATTACCTTTAGGTATCGTACCCTAAGGGTGGTAAATAGTAGATTGTGACACGAGGGTCTTACATTATACGTTTTGGTCATCATCATCATTTCGAGTAGGTGTCACGGTCCATCGACCATGCACACCCTGGTGTCAGAGTTCTTCGGAACCGCCTCTCGGCCTCTGACGTGGTTCCTTTAACGACTACCAGACGGCAGCCGGGACCTACGGCTTAACGTGCCTTCCGAAGCACGGAATCATCTTAATTATCAGACAATCAGGTGATTCAAGCCTGCAATGTTCTAACCAAACTGGAAACAACTAAACAAAGTATGCTTCCCGTGGTAATCGAACCCACGACCCCTGGGTCTACAGGCAAACGCCTTAACCACTACTTTAATACTTTTTGGCAATTATTTGATAATTCTTTACGCATTTTTTGGGTAACTTGAACCGTTTACGCATGGCATGCGTCGGATGTCCTCAACTGTGAATAATTTTTCCCTGTTATCAAAACATTTTTCATTGATGCTTCGCTCCTATTGATCGCAGCGTGATATTTTATAGCCTAAAGCCTTCCTCAGTAAATGGACTATCCAACACAAAAATAATTTTCCAATTTGAACCAGTAGTTCCTGAGATTAGCGCGTTCCAACAACCAAACATGCAAACAAAGAAACAAACTCTTTAGCTTTATAATATTGGTATAGATTTCTTATTATGCTATACAAAATTGTAAAACATTTTGTGGGTTAGTAAATTGAAATGTAGGTAAATATTGTATTACGATGAAATCTTATATTTTCAGATTTTTATCCTTCAAAATATAGATAAAGCACTTTCAGCACGCGAATTAAACAAGCATACATATTTTAACAATTAAACAAAATACTTCTAGTACAATTATTCTTTTTCAATCAATATCTATACTAATATTATAAAGCTGAAGAGTTTGTTTGTTTGATTGTTTGTTTGTTTGTTTGAACGCGCTAATCTCAGGAACTACTGGTTCAAATTGGAAAATTCTTTATGTGTTGGATAGTCCATTTATTGAGGAAGGCTTTAGGCTATAAAACATCACGCTGCGACTAATAGGAGCGAAGCATCAATAAAAAATGTTTTGAAAACGGGAAAAAATTATTCATCTACACTAATAAATCATAATAACAGAAATTGCCGCGGACGAAGTCGCGGGCAACAGCTAGTACTAATAATAAATCTGTAAGGGTTAGTCATGGAGTAAGTTACTTTGTTTACAGAGATATCGTGTTTATAAACTCTATACGTGATACTGAAACTAAATTGACGATTTTTAGATTTTTTTCTGTATGTATGTATTGTTCCTCCATAGCGAATGAATAAACAGATTTTTTTGTAACTTGGTAGATAAACATTCAGACGTACAGGACTCAGGATCTCAGGATAGGCTACATAGTTTTTTTCCGGTTGTGATAAGACGAAGAGATAAAATAATAATTATAAATAAATATATACGGACAAATCACACAGATTGAGCTAGCCCCAAAGTAAGTTCGAGGCTTGTGTTATGGGATACTAACTCAACGATACTATATTTTATAACAAATACATATAAAGATAAACATCCAAGACCCAGACCAATCTGAAAAAGATCATTTTCCATCTTGACCTGGCCGGGGATCAAACCCGGGCACTCCGTGTCGCAGGCTGGCGTGTTAACCACTGCGCCACGGAGCTGTCAAGAGATGATAGTATGGACCTTCGTGCGCAAGTCCGAATCGCACTTGGCCGAATTTTTAAAAGTCGGTTTGAAACAGTATGCATCCTGTCATCAACAGTTTACTGTAACATACAGAGCGTTATACGATATACTTCCCTTACAGTAATTACGTTTTTACACTTCAGGAAGTTTGCTAACAGTTTAGCAAGTCGGATGGTGTGTACATACACACATACATTTCAGCGATATATGTTTCATCACGTAAAGAAACTTCGTCCTTTTTGTAAATCGGTAAAAAAGACTTTGAGAAAACAATTGTAGCAGGAGTGCCGGCAGAAGTGAAAACTCGCTTTTGCGGCGGTCTCAGGTCACGTGTCCGTCTTACAAATTTTCGATCAGGTCACGTGTCCTGACGCGAGTTTAACATTTTTTACCTATCCCAAAAGGTGCACAAAACCGCTAAAGAAGTTTTCACTTCAAAAAAAAGTAGGGTTCCGTACATAAGGGATGAAAGTGTGACCTAATTACTGGGCCTCCGATGTCCGTCTGTCTGTATTGATGCAACTGTAATTTAAATACTTGAAATTTTCACAAAATACGATACGTGTTAGCTAATTTGTGCGAGGTAAGCTTGTACAATGACACTATAACGAATATTGTCCAATTAAGATTAGATAGGTTTCAAAGAAATTGGTTGTCCTTAAAGTCGGTTTACGGACTATAATTTTACGTGATAACGGTGGAAGAAAGATAGATGCGTCACAAGACTCGCAAGCCGAACGCTTAGGCTGATCGTGCCTCTCCATCGCTGGTTCCGCGCTATCGTTTTTTATGTATATTTGACAGCAAACGAGCAGACGAGCCACCTGATGGAAAGTGGTCACCGTCGCCAATGGACATCTGCAACACCAGAGAAGCTGCTGATGCGTTGTCGACTCTTAAGATACCTGTAAACACGCCTTTTGAAGGACCTCAAGTCAAAGCACACAGGGAAAACCTCGGGAGGGAGCGGACTCCCTCCCGAGGTTTTCCCTGATTTTTTACTCGTACAGCAAGATTGTGGAACGGATTCCACAGACTAGCTCCGTGGCGCAGCGGTCAACACGCCAGCCTGCGACACGGAGTGACCGGGTTCGATCCCCAGCCAGGTCAAGATGGAAAATGATCTTTTTCAGATTGTCCTGGGTCTTGGATGTGTATCTATATATGTATTTGTTATAAAATATAGTATCGTTGAGTTAGTATCCCATAACACAAGTCTCGAACTTACTTTGGGGCGAGCTCAATCTGTGTGATTTGTCCGTATCATCATCATCATCATCATCATCAGGTCCTTTTTAGTCTCCACTACAGGAGCACGACCCTCTCTGTACTACTAGGGCCATACTTGGCCAGAGCAGCCAGAGGACTTGGCCTACACTTTCCACGCTGGCCAGACGGGTTGGAGAGGTGTCTTAGATGTTTATAAGCTTTGTTTAGCTTGTATTTCCTAAGTCGCCTTCTACGACATCCACGGGAAGACTTGGAGTGGTCCTATTCTACTCTGCCGGATACCACACGGCTATTTGTCCGTATATATTTATTTATTTAAAATGTTGCTGTACGAGGAAAAAAATCACGTGACGCTGACATTTTTAGAGATCCAAGCGTCAAGGATATGGGGATGGACTTTACCCCTGTGGCGAGCGGTGCGGACTTTGTCGTGCGTGCAGCTGGCGTTTATCGATTTACTAGCTGTTGCCCGCGACTTCGTCCGCGGCAACTTCTGTTACTATGATTAATTAGTTTATTTCTTAGTATAGATGAATAATTTTCCCCCGTTTTCAAAACATTTTTTATTGATGCTTCGCTCCTATTGGTCGCAGCGTGATGTTTTATAGCCTAAAGCCTTCCTCAATAAATGGACTATCCAACACAAAAAGAATTTTCCAATTTGAACCAGTAGTTACTGAGATTAGCGCGTTCAAACAAACAAACAAACTCTTCAGCTTTATACTATTAGTATAGATAAGACGTTATCGTGTCATAAACGATTTTTTCTAATAGAAGTATTGAAATAAATATTTTTGTTCACAGAAAGAGACATGGCACCCTCGGTGAGAGAGTTCTACAAAGGGAAATGCATCTTTATCACTGGAGGCACCGGATTCCTGGGGAAGGTGGGATAAAATTTATTAAATTAAATTTCTTTATTTCACATAACTCAGATCCGATTTGTTAGCAATACAATGACTTACGGCTAGTGTTAGTATACTGTTACCTTTTCATGTAACCTTTATGAGGAACCTATGCCCATAAAGCCGGGCCTAGGTATGAAGGGGTCTTTATATCTCTCCAAATAAAGCCACCGACCTGGTTTCCTGCACAAAGTGCCTCATTATAGGCTAACCCGGTTTATCTGCGACTGTTTTTAGAATGCTATTGAGTTAATATTTGGCCAGCCTGCGACACGAGGGCCACGGGTTCGATCCCCGGTCAGGTCAAGATGGAAAATGATGTTTTTTTAGATTGACTTGGGTCTTGGATTGAGTTTATCTATACATGTATTTGGTATAAAATATGTATCGTTGAGTTAGTATCTCATAACACAAGTCTCGAACTTACTTTGAGGCTAGCTCAATCTGTGTGATTCGTCCGTATATATTTATATTTATTTATTTATAATACTTAGCCGGAATATATAAATTTGCCGCTGCACTGGTTAAAGGAAACAACGGGTTTTACACTCCGGGATTGCGCGCAGAAGTTTATAAGTTATTGAAAACTCCGAGCGGTAGAAAGAGACGGGGATATTACTTCCTCTCCTACGCCGCGCCAGTGCTCTCAGGTCACGTGCCTGTCTTACGAATTTTCGATCAGGTCACGTGTCCTGTCGACGCGAGTTGAACATTTTTTACCCATACTGAAAAGTGCACAACGCCGCTAAAGAAGTTTTCACTTCAGCCCTTGGAGCCCTCCAACATGCTAAATGTGGCCATAGGGTCTTATAGACCTGGGCTCTGTCTACCCCGCAAGGGAACAGATGTGATAGTAGGTATTTAGTGCCTCAAATTTTCAAATTGCCTAAATATTTGTATATCTTTTGTAGGCATTAGTGGAGAAGCTACTCCGCAGCTGTCCGGACGTGGAGGCTATATACCTGCTTCTCAGGCACAAGAAGGGCATGAGCGGTGACGAGAGACTGAAGGATTTGTGCACCAATAAGGTAATACTTCTATATCTCTTGCTGTTTGTTTTCGTTTGTTTGTTTTCGTGTGTGCCAACACTGGTGTTAGAATTTTCAAGCTGTCTAAAGACATCTGACGTAGTTTAATGACTGCCATCAATAAAGTCAGCCGAAATCAACGGCTTGACACGTCTTCTGAAGTCATCAATCCCAGTGAGGACGACGCCTGGGTCGCTAAACATGAGTGAAAGGAACCACGTCAGAGGCCGAGAGGCGGTTCCGAAGAACTCTGACACCAGGGTGTGCATGGTCAATTGACCGTGACACCCACTCGAAATGATGATGATGAGTAAACCTCAAACAGAAAATGTGTTTCTCTTCAACTCGACTTTAAAAATAAATAAAAAGCAAAAACCTTAAAAAAAAAAGCTTTTATTTTAACGCGCTATAAATATAGAAAATATTTTTTTTCTTAAAAATTGGAACTATCGACAATTTGACATAGAACCTCATTATATACAATTTATATGATCACTAGCTTTCGCCCGCGGCTCCGCCCGCGTCAATGTCGATCCCTCGGGAATAGTACTTTTCCCGGGATAAAAGGTAGCCTATGTCCTTCTCCGTACTCCAGAGTACTTGTATGCAAAATTTCATGAAGATCGGTTCAGTAGTTACGGCGTGAAAGCGTAACAAACAAATAAACAAACAAACAAACTCACTTTCGCATTTATAATATTAGTAAGGATAAGGATAAAAGCTTGTCGCGAGGTTTAATAGGCTAGTTTCCTAAAAAAATATAATTAGTCCGTCAGTTAGTAATTCAAAAAATATTGGCGTATTTTTTCTTTTGTCGATTGAATAAAAAATGATAAAGATATAGCCCTTTGAAATTCCGTGTGACGTCATAGTTTGCTACACATTTTAGCAAACTTTGACGTCACAAGCCCCCACTCATGAACTTTGACGTGCTTTATCTTTTCCATTTATTGTTTAATTGACAAAAGAAAAAAAATCGTGTCAAATATTTTTTGATTATCTAACTGACGGACTAATTGTAATGTTATTATTTTGACCCAGGAAACTAGCCTATTACCTATCAATATTTAATTAAATTGGTACTAGTTTATTATTTTGTGTACATATTATACAGTTATACTTAGTTCTAGTTGTTGTTGTTTTTTTTTTAGTGTTTCTTATAATATACTAGCTGTTGCCCGCGACTTCGTCCGCGGAAATTTCTGTTATAATATAAGGTATAGATGAATAATTTTCCCCCGTTTTCAAAACATTTTTTATTGATGCTTCGCTCCTATTGGTCACATCGTGATGTTTTATTAGCCTTCCTTAATAAATGGACTATCCAACACAAAAATATTTTTTCAATTTGAACCAGTAGTTCCTGAGATTACCGCTTTCAAACAAACAAACAAACTCTTCAGCTTTATAATATTAGTACAGAGTATAGATTTAGCAATTTTGAGACATTACAGATCAGTATATTTATTTTTAAAATATAAACCTAAAGTGAAAAAAAGGAGCACTAGAAATAAATTTCTTCGAAATCTTCCACGTGTGGCATGGTGGCAAGAACGCTGGCTGCGTTCTCCCGTTGGATAGCTATGCTAATCCGTTGGGCGAAAAAGCAGCCAGCCCTCTTATCACCGGCAGCCGACATGAGAAATCTTTTTTAAGAAACCTCTCGCGCTGGGTCCCCAAGGTCCTAAAGTCTCTACGCCAAACGGCACAAATATATAATTCTCAGCTAAGGTTGCATACTTGCGCCGTTTGGCAACCTCAGCGCCTTCGGCAGCAGACCCGGCTCTCATGACTGATCCATTAAGGTGAGAAAGCGCTAGTGTGTCGACGCATGTAGCGTCCCACACCAAAGCCTTACCACGTTCCCAAGGGATCAACGACATACCATCAGGTCTCCTACCATCATCACGTGCCACAGTTGTTGGTTAGTATTATAGGAATGCCTCAGCTTCTGCTGACTAATAAACTGTGAAAACATAATTTCTCCAGGTCTTCGATGTCGTAAGAGAACAGAACCCTGACGCCTTTAAGAAGCTCCGCCTGGTCGCTGGAGATATCCTCGAGGAAGGCCTCGGCATGTCTCCGGAGGACGAGAAGGAGCTCAAGAAGAAATGCAACATTATCTTCCACAGTGCCGCGTGTGTCAGGTAAATAAAAACCGGTCAAGTGCGAGTCGGACGCGCGCACGAAGGGTTCCGTACCATTAACTATAACTATAAAAACGGCAAAAATCATCATGTCTGTTATATAAATTTAAATAAAGGGGGGCCCTTTATTTAAATTTAATTATTTATTTTTAGAGAGGATATATAACATAAAACATATATATGTGGCAAGTGCCTTTGCATTCCAGGCTCCCGGGTTCGGTCACCGGCCAGGTCATTATGGAAAATTATTTTTTCAGATTGATATATAGCATCTATTATAAAATATAGTATCGATGAATTCGTGTCGCACGATTCACGTTCACAACTTACTGTGGGGCTAGCTCAATCTATGTGATATATAATCTTTATGTACTAAAAACGAGTCCCTCACGTGCTATTTCGTCGGGATTGCCGACTATAGTTTCGGACTCGTCAGGAGCCCATTCTCAAGGCGAGTGCGAGACGCGCGGCGGAGGGTCCCGAACTAACTCACGTTAGCACGTGAGTGACCCGTTTTTAGTACATAATGCCTATATAATCTATTTATTTGCTAAGTAAGACTTTCAATTTCACAGATTTGACCAGAAACTCAAAGACGCTGTTCACATGAACACCACGGGTACCCTGCGGGTCCTCGAGCTGGCCGAGACCATGGAGAAACTGGAGGTGAGATTACGCCACATTAATTTTTCCTAAGGTTTGAGCATGAAATGAAAAAAAAAGCAGGTTTTGGAGTGCCGGCAGAAGTAAATACTTGAACATTAACATGTGCATTTTTGAATATTTTGGTATGGTTAGGGAATAATTTCGCACGAATAGGCTAGTCTCCTGGGTAGTAATAATAACATAACGATTAGTCAGTCAGTTAGATAATCAAAAAATATTGGACACGTATTTTTTCTTTTGTCAAATAAACAATGAATAACAAAGATAAAGCGCGTCAAAGTTCAGGAGTGGGGGCTCGTGACGTCAAAGTTTGCTAAAAATTGTAGCAAACTCTGACGTCACACGGAACTTCAAAGGGCTATATCTTTATCATTTTATGTTTAATCGACAAAAGAAAAAATACTTGTCCAATATTTTTTGAATATCTAACTGACGGACTAATTATATTTTTTAGGAACCTAGCCTATTGCTTTATTTATCAGTATCAGCTCGAAGTCCTGGTTATCTTACTGGTAATCATACTCCTGGTAGCTTTATTTATCAGTATCAGCTCGAAGTCCTGGTTATCTTACTGGTAATCATACTCCTGGTAGCTTTATTTATCAGTATCAGCTCGAAGTCCTGGTTATCTTACTGGTAATCATACTCCTGGTAGCTTTATTTATCAGTATCAGCTCGAAGTCCTGGTTATCTTACTGGTAATCATACTCCTGGTAGCTTTATTTATCAGTATCAGCTTGAAGTCCTGGTTATCTTACTGGTAATCATACTCCTGGTAGCTTTATTTATCAGTATCAGCTCGAAGTCCTGGTTATCTTACTGGTAATCATACTCCTGGTAGCTTTATTTATCAGTATCAGCTCGAAGTCCTGGTTATCTTACTGGTAATCATACTCCTGGTAGCTTTATTTATCAGTATCAGCTCGAAGTCCTGGTTATCTTACTGGTAATCATACTCCTGGTAGCTTTATTTATCAGTATCAGCTTGAAGTGCTATCATTTGTATGGTTAAATACAATATTCATTTATTGCACAAAATTTAAAAGAAAAAAAAAAAACTGTCTTATTTCTAATATTATTATTAGAATAGGCCCTTTTGATATGAAAATTAAACCTTTCTTTTGTCTAGATATAAGACCATTCTGTGGGGTGGAGGGTTGCCAACCTGAGATACAGGATTTATCCTAGTTCAGGTGTCAACCCACCATATTATTGTATTGTACTTTAAACTTTTTTTTACAAACTCAATCTGTTAATTATGGTGAAATAAAAATATTTTATTATTATTATTATTGCGATATCGTACACAAACATGACAATTTATATTTTCGCCGCGCGGTAGAAAGAGAGGGGGATCTCCTAATTACATAAATTTTTTTCCTATCTCAAAAATGCTCAACGCGTCTATAAAAGAAGTTCTAAAAAAACTAATTGTAAACTATTTAATATTCCAGATGTTCTTTCACTAAGCTTTTACCTTTGAAAAATATTTTGAAACCTTAAAAAAGGACATAGGCTAGTTTTCATCCTTAATCATCCTTTAAAATGGATGGTTTGTACCTATAACGAATTGATCATTTCTCAAGAGTTTAAAACCATACTTGGCCAGAGCAGACAGAGGATTTGGCATACACTTTCCTCGCTAGCCAGACGGGTTGGAGAGGTCTCATTGATGATTATAAGTTTAATTTAGCTTGTATTTCCTAAGTCCCATGAAGGTCGTAACTCTTACGACCTCCATGGGAAGACTAGGAGTGGTCCTATTCTACTCTGCCAGAAACCACACGGCTAATGTTTAAAACCCATCTTACGCAAAGTCGCGGGCTTTCTTTTTAGTAACGAAATTTCATCTAAGTGTTCTGATCGTTCCAGGTGTTCCTCCACCTCTCAACAGCATACTGCCGTTGCCACCTAGAGGTGCTGGAGGAGAAGTCCTACCCAGCTGTGCACGACCCACGTCGCATCCTGGAATTGGTCGATTGGATGGATGACGAGACCCAGGCATACCTTGAACCCAAGTGAGTTTTATGACGTGTTGACATCTTATAAATCGATGAACGCCGGCTGCACGCACGAAAAAGTGTCACGTTCAGTGTGCAAGTGGGAGCGCGGAACAAGTGATAGAGAGGCACGATCGGTCTAAGCGCATCTATCTCTCTTCCACCGTTATCGCGTATAATGAACGTCCGTAAACTGACTTTACAGACAGCCAATTTTTTATGATATTAGACGGAAAACGAGCAAGCGACTTCCCTAATCGTAAGTAATCACCGCTGCCCATGGACGCAACACCAGGATATGATAGGAGTGTAGCCGGTCTTTCCATATAGAAGAAGAAGAGACAAATTTTAACCATTGGCCGTGTACTCATTCCAGATTAATATCATCAGAGCCCAACACCTACTCCTACACGAAGGCCATAACGGAGGAGCTTGTATCTGAGTACGAGAGCAAATTCCCCATCGCCATCGCTAGACCTTCAATCGGTAAGATTTCTTTTTCCTCCCCCTTTTTTATTCAATGGAGTTTGCCGCTACACTCAGATTTCCGAAGCTGTGGCACATTTCTTTGAGCTATTCGTATGGGAGCCAGACCATAAATTCATCATCAGGTCCTTTTTAGTCTCCACTACAGGAGCACGACCCTCTCTGTACTACTAGGGCCATAATAATAATAATTCGTTTATTTGCATGGAATACAGGTATTATAGTTGTTAAGGTATTACATGTGTCTTAGCCGTATTCTACCGTAATATGGTGTGCAAAATTGTTACATAAATTAACACTGTTAATGCATATAAGTAGTACAAATTATATTTTTACATTTAAATTTAATTTAATGTAATCTCTTCTATTGTTTAGAAAGTCTTTTATGTCATAAATATTATTCTGACTCAACCATTGATGCAATTCCGTTTTAAATTTATTAATATGAAGAGTTTTGAACCTATTGGGTAGTTTATTATAAATTCTAACACACATATTTAAACATCCTTTCTCGTATTTCGAAGTCTTAATCATTTCCCTATTGGCAAGTTTATGCGGGTCTCTCTGAAATCGAGGGTTTATGTCACATACTCTTTCATATTTATAAAGATGTTTCCTGACAAACATACAGACTTCAAGTATATACAGGGATGGCAAAGGTAACAGATTGAGTTCTTTAAATAATTTTCGACAAGATGCATACGGTGGGAGTCCATATATTCCCCTTATGCACTTTTTCTGGGCAACAAATGCTCTGTTTAGGTCTGTACTGTTTCCCCACATAACAAGACCGTATCTGAGGATAGATTCAATATATGCACGATATGCTGTTAATGCCGTTGTTATATTTGTAATTGATTTAAGTCTTTTTAATGCAAATACAAATTTATTGATTTTTATAGAAATATTTTTAATTTGTAATTTCCAATTTAAGTCGCGGTCAATAGTAACGCCTAGAAATTTTGTAAATGCTACTTCTTCTATTTTTGAAATATTTAATTTAAAATTGTAGACTGGATGAGTAGATTTATTAAATTGTATATATTTTGATTTGTCTAAATTAATTTTTAAATTATTTATGTCAAGCCAATTCATTATTTTATTAATTGTATTATTTATGTCATTTTCATGGTCATTAATTGTATTAGTTTTTTTGTTAGTTGTGATAATAATAGAAATGTCATCTGCGTATAATAAACATTTATGGTTTGTAGCATCAGTTATGTCATTTATGTATAGAAGGAATAAAATTGGGACTAAAATGCTGCCCTGGGGAACACCAGCTTTGATATGTCTCGGGTTTGATTTATATGTTGCCAATTCATTACTTGAGTTCAGCTTTGTTATTATTACATATTGCTCTCTGTTGCTGAGGTATGACTTCAGCCATTGATGGGCAGGACCTCTAATTCCTAATGATTCCAATTTGATTAATAGTTTGTCATGTGGAACAAGGTCAAATGCCTGCGATAGATCGAAGAACAGACCCGTAGTAAGATTCGCACTATTCAGACTTTTCAACACCACTTCCATTAGGGAATAAATGGCAAGGGCGGTAGACTTATTCTTTTGGAAACCAAATTGCTCTTGCTTTATTATGTTAAATTTATCACAGAAACCTATTAAATTTTTATACATACATTTTTCGAATATTTTAGACAAGATGGGAATAAGTGTGATAGGACGAAAGTTTTTAACATCTATTTTATCTCCTTTTTTGTAGAGTGGTTTTACTATTGACGTTTTTAACAATGTAGGAAACGTTCCTGCTGAAAATGACAAATTTATTAAGTAGGTAAGTACTGGGATAAGTTCATCGGCACACGCTTTTATGACTCTTGTACTTATTTCGTCATATCCTTCAGATTTTGTATTTTTGAGAGACATTATTTGATTTCTTACTTCGTTTTCCGAAAGAGGTTTCAGAAACATAGTGTTCGGCCTATTTGGAATGTTTGTATTACTACTTGGGTTTGTAGCCGTAGCGTATGCAGAATCGATAAAGTGATCGTTAAACGCTGATGCTATGTCCAAGGGATTAGTTATTAATTTATTGTCAATGACTATATTATTTATTGTATTATTTGTATATGTATACAATAAATAATATAGTCATTGACAATAAATTAACATACTTGTCTAGAGAAGCCAGAGGACTTGGCCTACACTCTCCACGCTGGCCAGACGGGTTGGAGAGGTGTCTTAGATGTTTATAAGCTTTGTTTAGCTTGTATTTCCTAAGTCGCCTTCTACGACATCCACGGGAAGACTAGGAGTGGTCCTATTCTACTCTGCCGGATACCACACGACCATAAATTATTTGCGCTTAATTTAACTTGACATTATTTATGAGACCGTCTAAAGATTCGGTTGTGACAAGTTTCAGCGAAAATATTGTAGTTTCGGCATCAGGTTTCGGTATTAAATTAAAATTTTCACAAAAATATTAGGAATTGTCATGTTCATACATACTTATAACATTAGAAACAAAACTATGAATACATTCTTAGGGCTCAGTATTCGTTTGTATAATAAAATTCCTGACAATATTACAGCTTTGCCCTTTCCGAAGTTTAAAGACGTTACAAAAATATGTTATCGAAAGGAGCTTATTATGGCGTTAATGATTATTTCGTTGATAAGAATGCTTGGCGCCGAGACCTCGTGTGAAACATAGAGATAATATAATCCTGACGGATAGAGATTCAAACGGATGCTGTCAAACGAGACCGATTTTGAAATGCAGTTGTGGGTGTGATTTTGCATATGTATTCAGTAGTGTTTGGCTAAAATGTACCTGGTGTATGTCAATGTATCGATAGTCAAATCATTATACCTTCCCATTGAGAAAAGAAGCAAAATTATACAGTTTTACAGGGATATATACATTTTCCGAAGAGAAACTTCACAAAGAGTAAAAGGCAATGAACTTCTATAAATAATTTATTTACATTGAAACACAGCAAATAAAACATAGATACCTTTTTCATTTCTTTATTGACACATAAATAATAGTTTAAATATTTTTTATACAAAAAACCGACTTCAATCAAACTACAGAACTTATTTTGATAAAATTTAAATGCAGTTTTATATAAAAAAAGATTTATGCGGTTATGAGGACACAAACAGTCATGCGATTAAAAAAGGCATACGGCCGAATTCGTAGTCGTATGTATTCGTAGTATTCGTCCTTTTTTGAAGTAGGGTAACAAATCAGCCCATTTTTGAATGGTCAGCTAATAATATATAACAATAATAATAGATAAAAAGATAATAATTTAACCAGACAATCGATAGATTTAGCAATGTATTTTAACTAGTATTGCTCTTATAGAGAAAATTTGTCATGTGCACAGACTAAATGACCCCACCGAGGATATATAATACGTACATTTTTACTATGCATATCAAAATATTTTACGAAAAATAAACCATAAGTATACAAACATATTTCACACCTGATATACAGGCTCAGGCTACTCTAAACATAATTTGTTTAGTTAGTCGTACCTGAATAAACTCTATGATGTTTATTAAAGATTCGCTGTATGATTTTTTTATGTCCATGTGAATAGTTTCACCCGCGAGTCTGCAAGAATAAGAAACATGCATAACAAATAGATTCTAAAAAAATACGGCGACGTAAGCATCTAGCTGAAAATACTTTTGAGCACACTTTTTTTAGATATCGTTACGTGAAGTGGACGGACGGCCTATGGAATAGAAAGGTTCTCGAATGGCAACCATGTACCAGCAAGCGCAGCGTTGGACACCCACAGACCAGGTGGTCTGACGACCTGAGTTGACCTTTCCAATTATAGTACTGAAAATCCTTGGAGAAGGCCTATGTCCAGCAAAGGACTTTTTGTGGCTGAGGTGATGATGATGATGATGACGTTAATTTTGGAATAACTTCAATGGGCAAGTTAAAAATTAAAAGAAATAATACAACCATGAGACTTGTTATTCATAGCAATTTACAACAATGCAATATTTAACAAATTTGTCATCGTACTCAAAGTATGCTAATGATGCTCTACTAGCTCTGCTCTTATTAAAAACTGTAATGCAATAAATAAAACACAAACAATTATGTTAGTTTGGGCTATGGAGCGTACCATAAAATGTATAGATACATCCATAATTTTACATTTTTATTCCCTCGCAAGGTAGACAGGTTTAACCCAAAAGCCACGTTCAGCACGGAATCAAAACATTGATGGGTTGCTAGCTGCATCTCCTACTAATATAATTTATCAGATTTTTGCCCATTTCCTAGATCGGCTTTTACAAGATTTTTTTGGAAGAGAAGCAGTCGTTTCATTCTACGTTTTATTCTTTTCTGTCTGAACAGTATGGAAGAGTGAAATAGCATACCATACATATAAGTACGTGAAAGCTACAATAAACCTGCTCCGGACGCAGTCGGGTAAAATATCAAGTAACAATATTTCAGTGAGTGCAATCGAAACAATTGTCGATGTCGATAAAATATGAATAACTTCAAGCACTAGTGTAAACGTGTGCGAACTTTCTTTACATAATATTTTCGCTAATTCTCGTTTATGTTTAAATGTTTTCATTTTCCTATCAATTATGAAGCATACTTAACAATACTATCCTAGTAGAAATCAAAACTGTTCGAGTATTTTACCGAAATTATACCGGTGACAAAAATGTATACTTACTGATGAAATGTATATTAGCTAGGATTATTCCTACGGGTTGTAGTGCACTCGACAACCGCACAAGACACCATATTGGTATTTACCTAATTTTGTTGTGTAAGTTAAAAGATTATTTATATTTTAGGTAAAATAATTTCCTTTTCAAATTCAGCGGGCCTTGTTGTGCCCAGGTAATGTCAAATGTCATTAAAAATGGGCCTGCTGTCAGCAGTCTTATCTCTCTTTCTAAAGCACAGTGAAGCCGTATAATGACGTACTACTCATTTTCATTTTGAAAGTCTAAGGTATGTCTATGGTGTGAAATGCAGGACTTCTCTAAACACTTTTATTTTAATTTTATTTTTTATTATATTTGTTTCCTTTTTTTGTTGCTGCTATTTTATTTTGTAAAATCAACCCTCCATTGTAAGGGACAATAAGGGTGCCCGGGTTCGATCCCGGTCAGGTCAGAATGGAAAACGATCTTTTGCAGATCGACCTGGGTCTTGGATGTTTATCTATATAAGTATCTATTCAATATAGTATAGTTGAGTTAGTATCCTACGACACAAGTTCACAACTTACAGTAGGGCTAGCTCAATTTGTGCGATTTGTCGCTGTAAATTTATTATTATTTTCTAAAATGCAATTTTTGTGATACGCTTTTATTATGAACGATTTGTACTGTAAAGTGACTTGCAAATACAAATTATATGAGCCGAAACACGTTGGATATTTACACAATATTGAAGTATTTACTTTTAAGCAATTGACGGTTTAACAATTAATACGTTAAAATTGAGTTGCAAAATTTGACCCTCACAAAAACAGAAAAAGTTAAATAAATGTTTATATAATAAACAATAAATAAATATAAATATATACGGACAAATCACACAGATTGAGCTAGCCCCAAGATAAGTTCGAGACTTGTGTTATGGGATACTAACTCAACGATACTATATTTTATAACAAATACATATATAGATAAACATCCAAGACCCAGGCCAATTTGAAAAAGATCATTTTCCATATTGACCTGGCCGGGGATCGAACCTGGTCATTCCGTGTCGTAGGCTGGCGTGTTGACCGCTGCGCCACGGAGCTAGTCTAAAAACGTTTTATATGACAAAAAGTTTTTGCTGTGCGTCCATTATAATCGATTCCGTTGCGTATTGCAGTTATAGCTGCGTGGAAGGAGCCGATTCCAGGCTGGGTGGACAACATGAACGGACCCACTGGCCTACTCATTGGTAGCGGGAAAGGTGAGCAGGTTCTACCAGAAAGATTTTGAATTGACTATGTAGCACTAAGTGAGCTTTGATAATTCACCGGGCGTTTGAGGCAAGGTCAGAGTGCCCTCAACCTATATAGACGAGATTACCAATGGGAAGGATGGACATTTATGAGCGTTGCCAATGTGCACAAGGCTTGGAGAGGCAGCAAACTCTCATACTGCCTGATGGGCCGAGTTTTGCATGTATAGCATAAGGGATAATTTGAGGAACTATGGCATAAACCTTGGAAATCAGCAGCTTTTGACTTATGGGCCGAAATCTACGTTGTCAGAAAGGGTTATCTTGGGTGCTAGTCACCCGAGCACATCGGGCGGTCACCTTCATCCTACTCTACGTACTCTATTCCGGTCGCGTCGCGAGTGCAAAGGGGAGCGAATCGTGGGATCCTCTGCAAACGTTCTTGCGAAAGGAGAACCCGAAAAAGGCAAGCATGCATGACAAGGGTGATGGTTGTAAATAAAGCAAAAGATATTTGTAAAGGATCATAGGAATTGGAGACCCGTAGTCGCTGCCTACCGCCATGGGAATGAGACGTGATAATATGTATTATGTACATTAAAGATGTATTCGCTTCGTTTCATTAAAATTGTAATGTATGTGCTCTTCAGGAGTCATTCGAAGCATGCACTGCGAGCCCTCGTACAAGGCCGATACCCTGCCTGTCGATGTCACCGTCAACGGCTGCCTACTCATCGCCTACGCCACAGCTCTCGACAAGTGAGTAGCCCTTCTATTTCTAACTCTCTTCCGTGTCCTCTCCCTCATTCTAGCATGTTTCCGTTTTGTAGAATCCTTTATAAGAAGCGTGTTTTTTAAGGTACTACGGAACCCTTGATGAGCAATTTCGATCGCGCTTTTCGGGTATTTCTGGCCACCACTATTCGTGAACGAACCGTTACTTGACTTAACAATGTAATCGGTTATGATTCCGAGACTGCATTCGATAAGTGCATATTGCTAATTGCAATTTGAGGCACGCGAACCAATTATGAAACTGAAGGTGTTGTGTTTATTTATTGTAAACTAGCTGATGACCGCGACTTCGTAAAACTCCGCAGAAAATGCTCATCAGGCTAAACAACTTTTGTTAAGACGTCAATTTTATATTTCTTATAGTGTAGCTGGACCGTTATAGTTCTGCATCAGTGTTCTAGTTTTCAAAATAAATTATACCCTATATTTTGCTCAGGCTGAATAGTTATACAATGAAAAAAGTTTCATTCGAATCCGTCCACTATTTCCGGAGATAAGCGTGTATAAACAGACAGGCATTTTTTTAAATTCTTACTCTATTAGTATGTCATCATTGCCATATATAATTTTTTTGTAAATATATTAAATGTACAGACACATTTTTTCATTCTTTTATTATATGTATTGATGCTTTCATCCGGAATTTCCGACCGGTAACGTTACATTCACAAACTGTGCTAATACGTACATAATCTCATCATCATCATATCAGCCGCAAGAAGTCCACTGCTGGACATACGACCGGTTGGAAGCGGCCTGCATCCAGCGTCTTCCTGCGACCTTGGTTAGGTCGTCCGACCACCTGGTCGGTGGGTGCATCCTAAAGTTTTTATAGCGGCGTTGTCCACTTTTCGGAATGGGTAAAAATGTTAAACTCGCGCCAGGACATGTGACATGATCGAAAATTCGTAAGACGGACACGTGTCCTGAGACCGCTGACGTGGCATAGGAGAGGTAGTATTATCTCTCTTTCTATTGTGCGGAGTTTTCACTTCTGCCGGCACTCCCAGAGTGCAATCCGTTGTTTTTTTTAGGGTTCCGGACCTCACAAGGAAAAAAACGAAACCCATCTAGGATCACTTGGTTGTCCGTCTGTCTGTCCGTCAAGACCCTTTTTCTCTGGAACGCAATCAAGAGATACAGTGGTTATGCCGCATATTTTTGTGTTTTTTCGACATTCGCAAGGGAATCAATACCTCCTGTAGGTTTTGATTAAATCCTGTGTGTTTGTGTAAATAATCCCGTGAACTCAGAATCTTGAAATTGGTACAAAGCAACCTCATAAAGCACAGATAAAGGAAAAATTGCGAAAAGCATACATTTCTAGTTACATCATATAATAAAAATATTTTTAATAATTTCAAACTACAACCGACTTCAAAAAATAGTACATTGTGTATTTACTATTTACTTTGTTTGTTGCTTGCAGACCACAGAAAGCCGTGTTCTACAATGTAACGCTGTCCTCAGTCATCAAGATCACGTGGGGGGAGATCATTGAATTAGGTAAGATAGCAATGTAAGGACTGACAGACATTTAGGCTCGGACTATGGCCAGGGGTATCATCAGGAGCGGCGTTAGGGTAGGGCGCGGTAGGGCGACCGCCCAGGGCGCTGGACCTGTAAAGGGCGCCGTCAAACAGGGGCAAAGGGCGCAGGGCAGTGTGATTCAATTTGCATCCCCCGCCATGGGGTGCCTCTTCGAAAGCATAAATTTTTTAATTATAATTTATTTTGGCATAACTGTTTTGGCATAAACTTTTTAAGCATAAAACATTCATAGCAAAGTGTTCTTAAGGCATAATGTTTTCATAGGCATAACTTTAATTTAGTCCTTTATCATAATTTAAATAATCAGAAAAGAAAGGGCATAACTGTTGCATGACTAAAGATTTTAAAGTATAAAAAACTAAATGTATAAAAGACCTACACATAATAATAAAAACACACTAAAAGTTTAGAAACCATATTTTTATTATTAATTTTAATATAAATAAAAAATATAGTACCTGCTGAACCAAGCCGCTATTTCAGCTGTAAAAACAAAGAAAGACAAATAAAAATCTTGTGACAGAGCGCTATAGATAGGTTTAGGTTGCGGCGGGGTGGCCCTTGGGCCCCCTTGGTGCAATTTAATTTTATGCATTCGAATATGGACCCCCCGCCATGAAGGGGCGCTCGGAGAAATCTCGCCCCGGGCGCCGGTATTGCTAACGCCGGCACTGAGTATCCTCCTCAACTGCCTCTCGAGCTGCTTCTTGCTTTCCCCCCATTCATCTGAGTAAGTAGTATCCCAATACTTTAATTTCCTTCTCAGATCTACCAAATTCCTATCTTTCCCCATCTTAAAAATGCTTCCGATGATGCACATCATCATCATTTCGAGTAGGTGACACGGTCAATCGACCATGCACACCCTGGTGTCAGAGTTCTTCGGAACCGCCTCTCGGCCTCTGACGCGGATGATGCAGAAGAAACCAAAGAAACTGCGTTAGCCAACCCGCCTGCCAAGCGTGGTGAGTATGGCAATATCCTCCCATGGAACAAGGATTCCTTGGGAGAGGCCTTTGTCCAATAGTGGACATCTAAGGCTGAAATGATAAATGATGACAGGCTGAGACTACAAAGATTATTACATGAATTTGTATGCAATATTTATTATAAGTTTTTGAAAGTGGTACAATTTTTAGTCAAATCCTAAAAACATCATCTTGGCTGATGATCGCGACTACATCAAAGTACTGGCTTTAAAAATATACTAAGTATGATGGCAATTCTCTTTAAAAATTCGAATAATTTAATAATGCCGGTAGCGTGGCTCTACCACGACTAATACTAAACTGCATATACATGATACTAAACTGGTTTCCAGGTAAGAAATGGCTGGCCATATACCCGCACACGCTCGCGCTGTGGCACCCTGGTGGAGCGATCAAATCTTACTACTTACAACATCAGATCTGCGTGTTTTTCTACCACATCATACCGGCCTACTTGGTGGATGGACTTCTGTTCTTAATGGGGAAGAAGACTTTGTAAGTATTATCCCAACAAGGAGCCCGATAGCCTAGTGGGCGTAAGCATAATTAGCGTTTACGCAGGTCAAGCAAACCTGGACGTAGTCCTCACTGGGATGGGTGACCGCAAGTGGCATAACAATATTTCGAGTTCCTCTGTGCTTTGTTGGTCCCGGCTGTCATCATTGATCATCATCATTTCGTGCAGGTGTTACGGTCAATCGACCATGCACACCCTGGTGTCAGAGGTCTTCGGAACCCCCTCTCGGTCTCTGATGTCGTTCCTTTAACGACTACAAGGTGGCGGCCGGGACCAACGGCTTAACGTGCCTTCCGAAGCACGGAATCATCTTTATTATCAGGTGATTCAAGCCTGTAATGTCCTAACCAAACTAGAAGCAACTAAACAAAGTATGCTTCCCGAGAGAATCGAACTCCGCGATCTACAGGCAAACGCCTTAACCTCTGGACTACGGAGGCAGTCATCATTGATGGCAGTCGTTAAGCTATGTCAGATGCCTTTAGGCAGCTTGAAAAATCTGACGCCAGTGTTGGCCACTTGCACACACGAAAAACGAACAAAGTCTCTACAAAAAGCGTAACTCTTGGCCATAGATTCATAAGCTTCTTCAATAAAAGAGACGGCTAGTAAAATTATGGCCATTGGCCATAACTTCATTTTGCGAGGTCCGAATTTTGAAGCCAATCATTAAATCTATACTAATATTATAAAGCTGAAGAGTTTATTTGTTTGAACGCGTTAATCTCAGGAACTATTTTTGAGTTCCCAGCATTGTTCCCATAGGAAAAGTTGTTCATAATGATGGGCTGAGCCACCCCGTCAGGAAACGTCGAGGGTACATTTACACGCTTAATATCTGGTCTGGGAAAAGAAAAAATGTAGAATGTACCAGCTGTTTCTCTTCCCGCGCAGATCGTAAAAGCCGATCGAGGGAATGGGTAAAATCTGAGGAATCACGTGAATATGCGATTCGGCTAGCAACCCATCACTATTTTGGTTCCGTTTTCCACGTAATGCCCACCAACATGCTAAACGTGGTCTTCAGGTTTTATAGACCTATCCGCAAGGGAAAAAAGACGTGATTTTATGTATGTATGTATGTATGTATGTATGTATGTATGTATGTATGTATGCCTTAGTAATGAGGTAACAAACATTATATATAATATCTTTATCCTGTTCCAGTTTGGTCAACGTGCAGAAACGCATCAGCCATGGACTTAGTGTCCTCCAGTATTACACCACCAAGGAATGGCACTTCGTGAACACTAACTTCAGGAATCTCAGGAAGCGGATCAGTAAGGTTCGTGCTAAATCCCGTTGTTCTTAGTGACAGTACTACCCCACTTGTTACTGGCACAACGTCTACACTAACTTTAAGGGCCTCACGAAGCGGATCAGTAAGGTTCGTGCTAAACCCCGTTGTTGTTAGTGACAGTATTACCCCACTTGTTAGTGGCACTTTGTCTACACGTTCGTGCTAAACCCATTTCTTACTGCAATTTCAGGAGGACGACGACATGTTCTTCACGGACGTGAGTTCTCTGGACCCCGAGGAGTACCTGCAGAACTACATCCTCGGCGCGCGGCGCTTCGTGTGTAAGGAGGATCCCTCCACGCTGCCCCGCGCCAGGAAACTCTACAGGATGTATGTACTACAGCAGATCCCCTAAGAGATTAGCCCCCTAAGGGGGTGAATTTGCAAAAATCGTTCCTAGTGCTCAGTTACAATGTAATAAAACCTTTTGCAAAATGTTTGGTTTCCAGTCCCTGTAGCGTTCAGCTATGCGTTTTAATATATGTCAATAATAGGCTTGTGTCCTAATAAACCTACCATTTAAAATAAATTAGTTAGTCTGGTGGATTATTAAAAAATATTAGATACGTATTTTTTCATTTTTCAATCAAACAAAAGATGATAAAGATCAAGCGTATCAAAGTTCAGGAGTGGGGGCTCATGACGCAACAGGCCGGTAAAAAATGTACCGGTCAGTGACGTCACGGGAACTTTAACGTGCTATATCTTTATCAATTTTTGTTCAATGAAAAAAATAAAACATATGTGTCCAATATTTTTTAACAATCTTACAGGCGGGCTAATTATTTTGAAAGTATTTTTGTTTTAGAAAATACGCCCATCGTTGTGTTGATGTCCTTTTAATATAATAAACTAGCGACCTTGACCCGGCTTCGCACGGGTGCAACGTACATATAAACCTTCCTTTTGAATCACTCCATCTATTAAAAAAAACCGCATCAAAATCCGTGGCGTAGTTTAAAAGATCTTAGCATACATAGGGACGGACAGACAGCGGGAAGCGACTTTCTTTTATACAATGTAATGATAATGATATTTCTCTCTTTGCAGCCGCTTCTTAGTAGACCAGATCTTCCGTATTCTCTTCTACGTATTGGTGTTTTGGTTGCTGTACTCCTACCGGGACTTGTTCGTGTCGTCGCTGGAGAAACTGGACGACGCTCTCAAGAGCTTGACACCCGCCAACGTCAAGGCTGAAGAAGCCTGCGAGATACCAAGCGACGTCTTATAATAGGCTGGTTTCGTAAAGAAATATGATAAGTTTGTCAGTTAGACAACAAAAATAGGATCACGAATCTGAACAACTTTCATTATGGGACCAACTTTGACATCGTAAAAAAAATTATCTGCTTCTTCATACAAAAGTAGAATATCTACTTGGCCAAAACCTATGGAACAGCAATTTTTTTTTGAGCTATTTCGGTGTTGGTCCCATAATGAAAGTTGTTCAGATTCGTGGTTTAAGTCACTCCTTAAACGTTTGATAATGAATTCAATGTCACCCTATATATTGGACACGTATTTTTAGGGTTCCGTAGCCAAATGGCAAGAAACGGAACCCTTATGCATTTGTCATGTCTGTCTGTCCGTCCGTATGTCACAGCCACTTTTTCTATTGTCAATTAGACATCAAATGATAAAGATATATTTATTTAAAATTCCGTGTGACGTCACAGTTTGTTTGCAATTTGCATGACACATTTTACAATACAATAAATATATCTTTTGACTGCGTTGCTTTAGAAGTTTGATTTTTTCACAGGTCTAAGGGCCAGTAGAGTAGACCTGAGTAAGTATTTGAAATAAATTTCAGCTTGACCTCTCAACCACCAAGCGGTCCAATGGGGACGCATAACAATAGAATATTCATTGTATCTGCGTTTCTCGCGCTTGATGGGTTAATACCTCTGCGCGTTCTTGAGAAAAAGACTTGACAGACAGACAGACGGACAACAAAGTGATGCTATAAGGGTTCCATTTTTAGGGTTCCGTACCTCAAAAGGAAAAAACGGAACCCTTATAGGATCACTCGGTTGTCCGTCTGTCTGTCCGTCTGTCTGTCTGTCTGTCAGTCTCATCTCAGCCGCAAGAAGTCCACTGCTGGACAGGCCTTCCCCAAGGATTTCCAATACGACCGGTTGGAAGCGGCCTGCATCCAGCGTCTTCCTGCGACCTTGGTTAGGTCGTCCGACCACCTTGTCGGTGGGTGTCCAACGCTGCGCTTGCCGGTACGTGGTCGCCATTCGAGCACCTTTCTGCCCCATCGGCCATCTCTGTCAGTCTGTCAAGACCCTTTTTCTCTGGAACGCGTAGAGGTATCAAGCTGAAATTTATATCAAATACTCAAGTCTGCTGTCCCTTGCAGTTGTGCAAAAATCAAGCTTCTGAGCCAACGCAATTAAAAGATACAGCTGGTTATGTCGCAATTTTTCGTGTTTCTTCGATATTCGCAAGGGAATCAAAACCTACAGGGTACTTCCCGTGACCTCAGAACCTTGAAATTTGGTACAAAGCAATGTCTTATAACACAGATTTAGGAAAAATTGCGAAAAGTATACATTTTTATTAACATCATATAATAAAAATATTTTTAATAATTTTTCGACACTTGCAAGGGAATCAAAACCTACAGGGTACTTCCCGTGAACTCAGTATCTTGAAATTTAGTACAAAGCAACGTCTTATAGCACAGATAAAGGAAAAATTGCGAAAAGCATAAATTATGAGTTACATCATATAAAAAAATATTTTTAATACCTTCAAACTTATTATATACTAGCTGTCGCCCGCGGCTCCGCCCGCGTTAGTGTCGATCCCTCGGGAACAGTAGAATTTCCCGGAATTAAACATACCCTATGTCCTTTCCCGGGCCTCAAACTACCTCCATACCCAATTTCATCGAAATCAGTTCAATGGTTAAAGCGTAAAAGAAGACGACAGACGCTCCTTTCTTAGCGCTCACTCACATCATCATAAGAACCCCTGTACCAAATTTCAAGTCTAGGCGCAGCAGTTTCGGTTGCGTTGATATATAAATCAGATTTTCCCGCGGCTACGCCGCTGCCATTAGTGTCCATCCCTCAGGAACTGTAGAATATCCCGGAATAAAAGATACCCCATGTCCTTCCCCGGGTCTCAAACTACCCCCATACCAAATTTCATCCAAATTGGTTTAATGGTTGAAGCGTGAAAAGAAGACAGACAGAATTCATTCAAATGACGATAACTTTTTTTTAATGAACCGATTTTGATGAAACAAAATTTAAATGTTTTGCCGAGTTAAAACAAAGCAATTGGTGAAAGTTTGAAGTAAATCGGTTCAGTATTTTCGGAGATAATCGTGATCATACATACAGACAGACAGACAGACAGACAGACAGACAGACAGACAGACAGACAGACAGACAAGAAATTCAAAAAAATGTTTTTTGCTTTCTATTATTCTTTTTAAGTGTCCCTCTATCCATTTCAGTCAAAAATTCTAATTGTACAGACAAAATATTTTTACTGTTTTATTATATGTATAGATAATGTACGGAACCCTTAGTACGCGAGTCCGACTCGCACTTGGCCGGTTTTTTTCTTTTGAGGTAAGGAACCTTAAAAGTGGGTTGAGTCGGTTTACAGACGATTATTTTACGTTATACAGTGGAAGAGAGATAGATGTGTCACAAGCCGAACGCTTAGGCTAGATAGTGCCTCTCTGTCTTGAACCGCGCTCTCGTTTGCACACAGAACGTGACAGTTTTTCGTGCGTGCAGACAGCGTTGATCGATTTATAAGACATTATCACGTCAAAAATACGTGTCCAATATTTTTTGATTAACTGACGGAATCATTTTAATTTAATTATTTTGACCCAGGACACTAGCCTATTTTACCAGTCTTAGTCCAAAGATTATTAAAGTGAAAACTTCTTTAGCGGCGTTGTGCATTTGTCATGCGTAAAAAAAAATTAAAGTAGCTTCAGGATATGTGACCTGATTGAAAATTCGTAAGACGGACACGTGACCTGAGTTCGCCGGCGCGGCGTAGGAGAGGATGTAATATCCCCTTCTCTTTCTACCGCGCCGTGTGCTAAGGGCTTAATTCTTATTCTTCTAATCTTCATCGTCACTTACCATCAGGTGAGATGGGAGACAAATGCCTAATCCAACATTTAGTAAAAAAAAATATGTTGAAGATTTCCGCGCTTTTCCTTAGTCTTGTTTATCAACGAAATTAACCAAAATTATTTTATTTATTTAACACACATTAAAGATCGTGACATTTACGTGTAAACAATTTAATATAATAAAATTGTGTGGTTTTATTTGCGATAAAAAGTCTATCTAGATTAGATAAAAGGTTGAGTGTAGATATATATTTGAATTTTATACGTTATATATGTTATGAAATACGTAACTGTAAATAAATAAAACTAGATTATATGTTATTTTGTAAGGTTGTGGTAAAGGTGCCTTTAATAAAAGAAGTGAGCTCCGTAAATTATAGTTTTAATTTTTAGGGATCCGTACCCAAAGGGTAAAAACGGGACCCTATTATTTCGCTCCGCTGTCCGTCTGTTTGTCTGTCTGTCTGTCACCAGGCTGTATTTCATGAACGATGATATTAAAACAGTTGAAATTTTCACAGATGATGTATTTCTGTTGCCGCTAACAACAAATAGAATTAAATAAATATTTAAGGGGGCTCCCATACATCAAACGTGTCATGTTTGCTTGTTTTTGCTCGTTATTGATAACGGCAACAGGTAGACACTTGAAATATTCACAGAATATTTAGTTATATATTCACTTTTAAAATAAATAATTTAGCAAAAAAAAAATTATATTAAAGGGGGGCTCCCATAAAAAAAAACAGATTTTCTTGCCGTTTTCATAGATAACGGTACGGAACCCTTCGTACGCGAGTCCAACTCGCACTTGGCCGGTTTTTTTGTAATGAGATCCAAGTAAGAACATAGTTTATCATCATCTTAGACACTACAGCCGCATGTGGGCCTTGGCCTGGTCAAGTAATCTCTCCAGCTGTTTCTGTTTCTGGCTCTTTCCTTCCATCCTCTGATTCCCAGTACTTTTAGCTCTTGGTGTACTCAATCCAGTCATCGAAGTTTACGTCTTCACGATCGCTAGGTGTTAACAAACCATCTAATATTGCACCGAAAATGCGCCTCAGGATTTTTCTTTCAAATACCAATAAGTTGCTCTCGTCCTTTTTGCTCAGACCCAGGATACCGAACCATAGATTAGAACAGGCCTTAGAAGGGTTTTTAAGAGATTTTCGTTTTCCTGGGAAGAAGTATTTGAGCAAGCCGAAATAATACTTGTTGGCACTATATCTAGATCCTTTTGCTGATTTCGGCACTTTATTATTGACCGAGCGAGCGAAGCCTCTCAGTTTCGACTGGCTCAAAATTCTTTTGTCCGTCTGTCTGTCTGTTCTCGCCTACAGGTCGCATTTCTCAACCGATTCTCATGAAATTTTGTGAGCAGATTCGGTAATTATATAGAATTTTTTTGCCGAGCCAGTTTTTCGAAATTTAAAAAAGTGGCTGAAATATGGGGGTCCGAAACTTAAAAACACTCAGCACAGCTATTTGAAAAAAAATTCAAAAATGTCATAAGACTTTTTTGTTATTTTCATTATGACGCAACTTTTTTGTCTGAACAACTTTTTTATACGATAAACTTGAACGTGTTTATAGTCGGCAATTTGCCTAAAAGTTGTCTGAAATCGATTTTCTATATATTTTCAAATCGGTTATGTTTTGGAGAAGAAATCAGAGGACTAGAAAGCGTTAATTTTGTGTACTTTTTATAGGTATTTTCCGGCCGAGCTGCAGTTATCTCTATCGCACTCTGCGGGGTTTGTTTGGGCACGCGGCGCAACAGCAATAGATATTATAAATACCTATTTTTGAATTCTTTCGAGCTTAGTGTTTCCTCTTAAAAAGGGGTTGGGTTGGATCTTCTGGTAAAAGGAATATAGGTTTAAATTTCCGTTTCCTCTGGTACCTAATTAAGAGCAGCGTGGATGGGGAAATAGTAACTGAAGGAAATCATCCTTTAGTCAATTAGCATATCAGTAACAAATATATTTTAGAGCACTGGTGGGCAAATGTGGATGTTGGTTGTAAGGGCTCGCGAGGTCTACTAGGTTCTCGCAGAACCACTAGTTACTAGGAAGCTTTCGCCCGCGGCTCCGCCCGCGTCAATGTCGATCCCTCGGAAACAGTACTCTGTACTCCAGATAACGTGTACCTATGCAAAGTTTCATGATGATCGGCTCAGTAGTTACAACGTTAAAACGTAACAAACAAACAAAACTCACTTTCGCATTTATAATATTAGTTAGGATCTTCAGTTACCAGAGATCAACGTACCTAAGTCAAATTGTGTACCGATTCGAACGTGTTATTTTCTATTGCTACTTGAGGATGTGAGGACGCATCATTGCGGAAAGCTCTGAGATACTTACAGATAGAGAGGCACGATCGGCCTAAGCGTTCGGTTTGAGAGGGATCTATCTCTATAATATTATCGTCCGTGAACGGACTTTACAGACCCTTTTCATGTTACAGACAAGCAATTTTTTATCTGTACAAACCAAACGAATGAACTAAAACTTTTGAAGTGAGTGAACTGAAAAAAAAAGAAAATCTATTTGACAGCAATGGCAGCTGTTGTAATTGACAGCTGAGCTGACATTAACTAGTCGAGTTGTCAACATTGCGAGCAATGCGAGCCGATATGGTGAAATGCAATTTAGCAAATAATTAAATTGTACAGTATTAAGCGTATGTTGACTGTGACACATGAATTGACTGAAACATATTTAGTCCTTCTCTATTTCCTCAGATAGATTGCTAAGTGTTAATACAGTTTTCAGTGTGAAAATTGCGAAATAAAATTAGACAAGATGGATGGGACTGTTGTCCTTATTTTATTAGTTTTAGTTATGTTAGTGGGGTCCTATGTTGCTGGGAGTATACCATTAAATGTGAATATGTCTGAGGTAAGTTTCTCAACACATTATTTACTTCAAATTGCCAGAATATAATTATAAATTTGCCTAGCATAAGGCGGTTGTGAAAGGAAGTTTAGCAACCGAATTTCTTATCCGTATCTAATTTGTTTTCAAATGAACACTAAATTTGTATTTCGTAACATTCTGTTAATTGCCTGATAAGTTTCGAACCATTTTAATACGTGTTAATAATATGTAATCTTATCCTATATTATATCGAGAGTGAGTTTGTTTGTTTGTGACGCCTTCACGCCCTATCTACTGAACCGATCGTCATGAAATTATGCATAGCCGTTGTCTGGATTACAGAGAAGTAGATACAGATGGTACATTTTAATCTGGGAAAAAAGTACTGTTCCCCAGGGATTGACATTGACGCGTGCGGAGCAGCGGGTGAAAGCTAGTAACAATATGGTTTATTTTTTATCAATTTATCACAATTTGAACTTGTATGGAATTAATACAAGGATGTTTCTCAGCAATATTGCTCTTCATAGTGTGGCTAAAGATCCAAATAAAAATAAAGTATTGTAATTTTGAAAATAATTATTAGATGTGCAAATACTATGATTTTGTTTTAAAACTTTCCAATTTGATAGTATCATTCTATACTACTTTTATAATGGTTGATGTGCTTGAAATTATAGATTCAGTGGGATCAGTACTTTCTTTGTTTTCTGTATCATCATCGTCAGGTCTTTTTAGTTTCCACTGCAGGAGCACGACCCTCTCTGTACTACTAGAGCCATACTTGGCCAGAGCAGTCCGAGGGCTTGGCCTACACTCTCCATGCTGGTCAGATGGGTTGGAGAGGTCCAGAAGTGCAAAACCAAGCTCAGATATGTCTGTCTATCACAGCTATTTGTTTCGAAACCACTTCATTAGATCAATTTGAAGTTTGGTATAGTTATAGATTTTCTAGTTGTTTCCCAGGACTTTGTCCATGTGGTTTTTGGTATCATAACATAGTTTAGAGCCCTGGACCCTGGCTTCCAATTGATATCAGATGAGGATGGAACCAGTAACATGACAGAGACATCAGTAGTTATCGCAGCATTCCCACAATAACGACATTATAGGTAAATTAGTGGCCTGCTCAGCTTCGCACTGGTGCAATGTAGAAACAAGTAGGTAAATTATACATAAAAGTATACTTTTGAAACACTATCTATTGATGAAAACTGCATTGAAATTTGTTAAGTAGTATAAAAGATCTAACCGAACAGACACTACAGGAGCACGACCCCCTCTGTACTACTAGAGCCATACTTGGTCAAAGCAGCCAGAGGACTTTGCCTACACTTAAATTAGAATATAGAATATTTAGTTATACATTCACTTTGAATATAAATAATTACATAAAAATAAAATTATTATTAAAGGGAGGCCCATACCACAGACATGATTTTTTTGCCGTTTTTATAGATAACGATATGGAACCCTTCGTGTGCGAGCCCGACTCGCACTTGACCAGTTTTTTTACATGCTTTTATTTAGTTTCACCTGTCCTGATATTTGTCTGTAGTAAAATTATGCAAGTTAAATTTGATCCACCTGGTTACCAACTGAGCTGAAATTTTGCATGAATTTGTAAATCTGATAACAATACAATGTTATGTAATCGTTGCGCTGGTCTGATGATGGAGTCGGAAGTCATAGGAACTCTCAAACTAAACTAGGTACATCAATCGAGTTTGGGCTCCTTCATCTGCAAATAAGTAGAACATCCAGTGTACACTCGGGCTATAAATAAATAAATATATACGGACAAATCATACAGATTGAGCTAGCCCCAAAGTAAGTTTGAGACTTGTGTTATGGGATACTAACTCAACTATACAATATTTTATAACAAATACATATATGAATACACATCCAAGACCCTATAGCACAGAATGTCTTATAAACAGGTCGAGCGAATAATATGTATGGCGAAAGAACATCTACCTACATTATTCCTCGTTTGATTAATAATTTACCTCCTGAGTTACGTGATGACATTACACCTAACAATATAAAAACAAAATTAAAGAAATATTATTTGGATAACACTTGGTGTTTGTCTGGTTCCTAAAAATGATTTTTTTACGTAAACTATAAACTGACTTAGATATATACCTTAGATGTATATAAGTTAAGACATATTTGAATTTTTTTTCAAATAGCTGTGCTATGAGTTTTTTAAGATTCGGACCACCATATATCCGCCATTTTTTAAAATATCGAAAAACTGGCACTACAAAAAAATTATATATAATAACCGAACCTGCTCACAAAATTTCATGAGAATCGGTTGAGAAATGCGACCTGTAGGCGAGAACAGACAGACAGACAGACGGAAAAAGAATTTTGGCCCGGTGGAAACTGAGACGCTTCGCTCGCTTCGCTCGCTCGGTCAATAAGTTATGTATTTTATATGGTAAATAAATGAAAAAAAAGCAAAAAAAAATCCCTTGGAAAGCGCTTTACAGCGTGGATTCGTTTATAAGAAACCCTTGACACAAAATGTAATTTATTCAAAAATCTTGTTTCAGGACAAACTCCAGAAAGTGACAGTGTTCGGTGCTGGTCTCCTAGTAGGCACTGCGTTAGCTGTCATCATCCCGGAAGGCGTCCGGTCCTTGTTCAGTGAACGGACAGTCCCGAGTACAGTGACTAAAGACTACACGGTAGAACCGCCTGGACATGACGATGACCTGCACTCGGTCATCGGCATATCGCTTGTTTTAGGTGAGTATGTTCTTGACTCGAGGCCGAAGAACCTCAACCTACAACCCATCATCCACATGAGACATCTAAGACTAATTACCTTCGCTATTGTAGTGTATATATTCTTTGCTTTTGTTACACAGACATGTCAATACTGTTATATCAAATTCCGCTAGTGTACACTGAAACAGATCAATATCTCGGGACAATTTATTCATTACTAGCTTTCGCCTGCGGCTCCGCCCGCATCAATGTCGATCCCTCGGGAATAGTACTTTTTCCCGGGATAAAAGGTAGCCTATGTACTTCTCCGTACTCCAGAGAACTTGTATGCAAAATTTCATGATGATCGTTTCAGTAGTTACGACGTGAAAGCGTAACAAACAAACAAACAAATAAACAAACAAACTCGCTTTCGCATTTATAATATTAGTAAGGATAAGGATAAGTATAGTAAGGATAAGGATTTTTATAGCCCGCGTCATTGGTGCATATATTTTTACTTTGAGACAATTTACTTTGCGTGCTTCCGCCACCAGTTAGTTCATGCAAACTATTGCTGGCCAGCGCCCACCCACTACTGTTAGTCCCTTCATACCCGCCACCAATAGTTGATGCATGCAACCCTGGTCGATACTGCTGCATCCGTTGAGGCTGCAGCAATGTCGGCCGTCGTGCTCGCGACACGTGTTTCGCCTCTACACGAGGCATCTTCAGGCAGTGAACCCTAGATGTTGATCCTTCGAATGACAAGCAACGAATGCATTCGGTTTGCATGTATAGGGTTTGCATGAACTAACTGGTGGCGGAAGCACGCAAAGTAAATTGTCTCAAAGTAAATGTAGCTTTGACTTCCGCAAAGTAACACCTGAGTCTATTAACTGCATATATTTTATTCTAATAATTGTGTTCTTTTCATTTGAAAGCCAGTTTCCTTGCGATGGTTCTTAGCTATGTTAGGTTGTCTTATCTTATCTTCGATGGGGCCGATTCAAAATCGGTAGCACGTCTAACCTTTGGGTTATTTTGTACTTACCCCATGCCTTACTCACCCGCACGGTGTATTCCACGCGGTGGACTGCGTGAGCTTCAGAACATCGCCCAGTGCGTAGTGCCTGTAGTCCTCTAGCTCAGGATAAGCTGATCCTAAGAGGTCCTAATGCTTACCAGCTAACGAGTCACAGATACACAAAATGTGTCTCATTGTCTCCTCCGATTCCTCACATGCCCTACATAGTGGGCTTTCGACTATTTTTAGTTTAAAGAGGTGACTGCGAGAATTCTTGTCTGTTTCCTTCTGCTGTATTTACAGATACCTTTGTGCCACCTGGCGCTGTCCAAGCCAAGTGTTGCCTTCGAGTGTATATGTCCACTCATATTTCTCCATTCAGCTTGTCAACATACGCATTGATTGCAGTAATTACCACGCTATAGGATAGGCCTAAGAAGGGTTCGGGTCCTACAAATGGCATACTCGATCCTTTCCTTGCCAGCTCATCGGCCCTCTCATTGCCCTCAACCCCAACGTGACCCGGTACCCAAAGCAGTCTCAGTCTGTTGTGCCTGCTCATTTGGTTTAAGGCATTCACACCATCCAAGACCAGTCTGGAATCGATTCTGTCAGAGTTAAGCGCAGTAAGAGTCGCCTGGCTGTCAGTTAGAATATAGATATTGTGATCTTTAAACCCTTGCTCTAAATTCATTTTAGCACAGACAGTTACCGCATATGTTTTTGATTGGAATACGGTAGCGAACTGACCCATGCTCAGGAACAGTTGTTTGTCCTATGTTAGGTTAATATCGGTCCAGCGGTGTAAAAGTATCAGTTTTTTCCAAACGATGTAATGGAAAAATTATGTAATGGCGTATAATTACTCAATTAAGTGCTTCATGCGTGGCAGTATAATCGTTAAATGAAACTAAAAAAAAACCCTGTATAAAAACCTAATGCTAGAGGGCTCAAGCTACCGGCAGTTCAGGCTACAGAGAGAGGCACCTCCTGACGATATTATTATTATTGATAGGTATACATTTATTTTCTCGAATTTTTACATTCGGTAATACTGTGAAACTTACGGGTCTGCGACCAAGTAAGCCTCACTGCTTGTCTCTGTTTGGATGGGAGAATCATCTTGTAGGAATTTACGCACTATCCGACATGTGTTTAGGACTGTCGCTTTTTGTATGGTTATAAAAGTACCTTGTGGTAAATCTAAAGTTTTGATACTATGGTGTAAATATGTTGGTATGACTCCAGTACTTGAGAGTACTAGTGGTACAGTCAGCGACAGAGATACCTTGCCAGGCCCTGTATCTATATCTTGAATTTTCTCTTAAACTATAAAAAAAAAATTAACGTGAAAATTTATATTAATAAAGGCTTCATTAAAATCTTTGTGTATATATTTTTTTATAAATAAATAAATAAAATAAAAAGTAATTTATTGCCTTTGCTTACAGTAAACATAAAAATTGCTAACTTCTAAAAATAAATGGCAAAGGAATGCCTCAGCTTGTGTTACCTTACCACGTAGGTACCTACGTGGTGGTAACGCTGTTTTTCAGGCACCCCCTTTATGTTATTATTATTTATAGTTTAAGAGAAAATTCAAGATATAGATACAGGGCCTGGCAAGGTATCTCTGTCGCTGACTAAACATGCCGTATGTACTATAAAAACTTTATTAATATTCCAAATTCTTAGGAGCTTCTCTTTCAAGTCTGTGTATTTATGAATCTTCTCGGAAATGGTTTTCTGTAGATTAGGGGTATTGGGGATAGAAATGATATATAAATAAATATAAATATATACGGACGAATCACACAGATTGAGCTAGCCCCAAGGTAAGTTCGAGACTTGTGTTATGGGATACTAACTCAACGATACTATATTTTATAACAAATACATATATAGATACACATCCAAGACCCAGGCCAATCTGAAAAAGATCATTTTCCATCTTGACCTGGCCGGGGATCGAACCCGGTCACTCCGTGTCGCAGGCTGGCGTGTTGACCGCTGCGCCACGGAGCTAGACAAATATGCAATATATGCAGTATTATTAAGGAAGTAAGGACAACTTGATTGTTGTATTGATTGAAATTGAAAGCTTGTTAAACTGCTGGATATGTTGTTGCAGGTTTCGTGTTCATGTTGCTCGTGGACCAGGTGTCGACCAGGTACACCGACACCGGTAACCCCGCCGAGAAGAGCGTCACGGCCACCGTCGGACTGGTGGTGCATGCTGCCGGTAACATATATAATAAATAAATAAATATATACGGACAGATCACACAGATTGAGCTAGCCCCAAAGTAATTTCGAGACTTGTGTTATAGGATACTCAATGATACTATATTTTATAACAAATACATATATAGATATACATCCAAGATCCAGGTCAATCTGAAAAAGATCATTTTCCATCTTGACCTGGCCGGGGATCGAACCCGGTCACTCTCGTGTCGCAGGCTGGCGTGTTGACCGCTACGGAGCTAGTCGTTTTTTGTTCATTCTTCTTCTTTTCGTGTCGCTGGCTCAAAACTATATTTTGTCCTTCCGATAGGACCTTGATAGCTCTCTCTGAAGCTCAACAAAGGTCAGCTTTTGTGCAGCATGAAGGGCACGAGAGATGTGACATGTTTTGATATTCATGACCACACTCATCATCATCATTTCGAGTAGATGTCACGGTCCTTTCCACCTAACTCCCACCAACATGCTAAACATGGCTTTCAGGTCTTATAGACCTGGGCTCTGTCTACCCCGCAAGGGAAAAAGACGTGATACTATGTATGTATGTATGTCACGGTCAATCGACCATGCACACCCTGGTGGCAGAGTTCTTCGTAACCGCTTCTCGGCCTCTGACGTGGTTCCTTTAACGACTACCAGATGGCAGCCGTGGCCAACGGCTTAGCGTGCCTTCCGAAGCACGGAATCATGTTTATTATCAGACAATCTGGTGATTCAAGCCTGCAATGTTCTAAGCAAACTGGAAGCAATTAAACAAATTATGCTTCCAGTGGGAATCGAACCCACGACCCCCAGGTCTACAGGCAAATGCCTTAACCACTAGACCACGGAGGCAGTTATGACCACACTGACACTGCGCTTCCGACAAACCGATGTAAACCCAGCGTGCCAATTCATACCTGCATCGTCCTACCTCAGTACGGAGTCGATTTACGCACTTCTATATATAACTAAACTAGCTGTTGCCCGCGACTTCGTCCGCGGCAATTTCTGTTATTATGATTAATTAGTATAGATGAATAATTTTTCCCCGTTTTCAAAACATTTTTTATTGATGCTTCGTTCCTTCCTCAATAGATGGACTACCCAATACTAAAATAATTTTACATTTTGAACCACTAGTTCCTGAGATTAGCGCGTTCAAACAAACAAACATACAAACAAACAAACAAACTCTTCATCTTTATAATATTAAGTATAGATATTCTGTGAATACGTATTTCAAGCGTCTACCTGTTGCCGCTATTAATATCGAGCAAAAACAAGCAAAAAAATCACGTTTGTTGTATGGGAGCCCCCTTAAATATTTATTTAATTTTTTAGTATTTGTTGTTATAGCGGCAACAGAAATACATCATCTGTGAAAATTTCATGTCTAACTATCACGGTTCATGAGATACAGCTTGGTGACAGACGGACAGCGGAGCGATATTAATAGGGTCCCGTTTTTACCCTTTGGGTACGGAACCCTAAAAAAATAGGTACCCTTAAAATAGGACTTAAAGTATAGGTATATATGTGTGTGAAACATGTAAATTTGAAAAATCATGTTTTCGTCCCCTTGTGTAAGTAGTATAACGAATCGAACCGTACGTGTTTTTGTCACGGTGTGACTCGTCACGGAACACCTACGGCGATAAAGCTGAACCGTGTTTAAATTTAAACTATAACAAGGAATAACATGTATTGAAAACATTCTAATTTTTAATTTGATAGCATTCGAAATATAATTAAAATCAGCCAAGTGCGAGTCGGACTCGCGCACGAAAGGTTCCGTACCATTATTTATACAACATTAGATATAAACTAAATTATACACTTTATTAACGTGATTAAATTTAAAAAAAAAATAAAATTCATTTATTTCAGATATCAAAGATCCATATATCACAATGAGGATCAGTAAAGTTGTAGCAAATTCAATAGGACTAATATCCACATTATTCTTCATGACATAACAATGATATATCTTTTTGAATTATCCAAATCGGACCATTACTTACGAAGATATTAATAATAAATATCATGCCGTTCCTGCCGCGAAAAGGCATTGCACGCCGGTGCGTGTGACGTCACTGTGACGAACCGAGCGCGGTCGGCAGTCGGCACTCATAGAGCGATCATTCGACTGAGCGACGTACGACGCGATTCGTCGCTATATTTAACAATTTATTGAAATAAAGTGTTGTTAGAGTATAATTTTTGAAATTTTTACGTATAAAACGTAATTATTATGGAAACTAATAAAGAAAACAAAGCAAAGAAAGAATTTTTATTTTTACTCTTGATTGCTATATTGACAATCTTGTAAATTAACTAAATCACATGCTATTGTTACAATATTATCAAAAAGAAAAAGTATGAAATATGGACATATGCGTGAGGTCCGATCATTTTATAGTCTTTCAACTTCTATATGCTTCTTTCAACGAGAACTCTTATCGCTTATATCAGCGATCGTTTTTGTTAGCAAAACTTCTTCTGCTGAAGGTTTTGGGTTGGAACTGTCCGTACTTAAAACTCTTTAAAACTTTTTTATTTCTTATCTTTTCTTAAAATTAGGTCTATAATTTTTAGGGTTCCGTACCTCAAAAGGAAAAATCGGAACCCTATAAGGGTTCCATTTCATCACTTGGTTGTCTGTCTGTCTGTCAAGACCCATTTTCTTATGAGCGTAGAGGTATCAAGCTGCTATGAAAAAATCAAACCGTTTATGCCGCAAATTTTCGAAGCCAACGCAATCTAAAGATACAGCTGGTTGTGCCGCAAATTTTCGTGTTTTTTCGATATTCGCAGGGAATCAATACCTACCAGGGAACTTCCCATGAACTCAGAATATTAAAATTTGGTACGAAGCAACGTCTTTTAGCACAGATAATGGAAAAATTGCGAAAAACATACATTTTAAGCTACATCATATAAGAAAAATATTTTTAGTAATCTTTCGACATTCGCAAGGGAATCAAAACTTCAGGGTACTTCCCGTGAAATCAGAATCTTAGATTTTGGTACGAAGCAACGTCTTATAACACAGTTAATGAAAAAATTGCGAAATGCATACATTTTAAGTTACATCATATAATAAAGATATTTGCGTGCGCAAGGCCAACTCGCACTTCGCCGG